>OZ022507.1:73107896-73676918 GCA_963989385.1 Ctena decussata
GGCCATATGTGGCAAAAACCTTTAAAAATCTTCTTCTAAACAACCAGTCAACCAATAGCCTTGAGACTTGGTAAGTAGCATCAGGTACTCAAGTTCTTCCAAGATACTTCAAATGATGACCTTAGATTGGCCTTGATCTTTTTTCCGGCAAGGTCAAACATCGGAAAATGCTAGAACATAAGATTTCATGGGAAGTTTTAAAGATTTTGGCCTAAAATGGTATATACGGTTGCCTTAATGAGGTCATGAAGAATTGTGAGTACAAGAGGTCAAGGTCATTCTTTGACCTTTGACCCATGTCTCTCATATTTTGACATTTGCAGACATTTCCTCGAAAGCCAAAAGGCCAATAATTATTGTAATCACATTTCACATAGAGCCGGCAGGGGCTGATTGAACAAAAATGGTTCAAACCGTCCAGATCACATGACCAACGTGGCCGCCATACCCATTTATGGTATAAACATTTTTTTCCTCTCCAGAACCAATTCACCTATGACCTTGAAACTTGGTGAGTAGGATGGAGTACTAGAGTACTACTAAGCCTGTTCATATGATGACCTTGGGTTTACCTTGACCTTTTTTGCGGCATGGTCAAATATGGGAAAATACTAGCACATATTTTTTCATGGTTCTTAAGAAGAAGAGTTTTTTAAAGGTTTGCATCTTTGCATACTTTTACTTTTACTATATATGGACAATGTGGCCATGTTGTGGCCATGTTGTGGCCATGTCATTAAGTCAACTGTTTATACCAATATTTAAGCGAAAATCTTCAAAAGTTCCCATGAAATCTTATGTTCTAGCATATTCCAATGTTTGACCTTGCCGTAAAAAAGTCAAGGTCAATCCAAGGTCATCATCTGAAGTATCTTGGAAGACCTTGAGTACCTGATGCTACTTACCAAGTCTCAAAGCTATTGGTTGACTGGTCGTTAAGAAGAAGATTTTTAAAGGTTTTTACCATATATGGGCATTGTGGCCATGTTGATCATGTGACCTGAAGCCAGTATGTATTCTTTCACCTTTAGTGGCGGAGGAGTAGGGCATAATATAGCAGTTCAGATATTAATTTGACCAAACTTTCGTAATTCTAGGTCATAAAATTGAATATACCCATCTTCTAAGCAAGTTTATGTGTTCAGTCAACCATGAAAACTAGGTCATTATGAAATTCTGGTCACATCATCCAATGTTACTGGTCGAGGTGCTTCCTTGACATGTGTTTGATGATTACTGGTCAGTTTATTTAGCAATGATGCCAAGAAATATTGAAAATAGAGGACAAAAATATAAAAGAAAATGCTGAATGTCAAAGGAAGTATTTTTGACAACATTTATTCAAATTAAACCAAATAAAATGATATGGAAATACATTTATTTTAGATGTTCTCTTAATCATTTTATCAAACGCTGTCTGTCTGTAGTACTCTTCTACCAAATGAGATAGTTTTTACAAGACCAGCTAAAACCATGTGGAATTACCCCACCAACATCTGTGGACCCATAAAACTAGATACACTGGAGTATATCATCAGTCAAAAAAAGAACACTTTGGTAGGATGCAGGAAACCCACCTTACACCTTATTGATACCCCCCCCCCTTTTAGTAGAACTTTCTCAGACGTATCCATGGAGTACGTTTGAAGGGTCTAGCCTTTGCGGCTACCTAGAAAGTTATCTAAACGCAACAGGTTGCCATCATCTTTCCCCGCCCCTCCCCTCCACCACGTCCCCATTGAAAAGGAAGACAAAAATGAAACAACAGTTGCTTCGCCCTTTTTATATACTCATTTCATTTTTTTCAGGTTCCACGGAAGTACATGGACCTTCCACCGTATCAATGTATACAAAACAACGACAGGCGCACATATTGCGGTAAGAAGAAACGAAAACATGTTTATTGTTGTTTTACTGCTTTACGTCCATGGTAAACAGATATGGTCATGTCGGAACAGTTCAAATAATAATAATAATAATAAAAATATTGCAATATTACAAACAAGAGACCCACGGGCCACAAAGCTCACCAGATCTTTAGTGCAAAATTGCTAACACATTTGTATAGGCTCAAAATTGCTATCAGCTTTGTAAATATACAACTACAGAGTCTCAATCTGGCAGTCTGTTGAATTGAAAACCAAATATATGCTTGGCAGTAGATGCCATTTTTTTTCGAATTTTCCCCATGGTAAGTCTATGGAAACTCCCAGTTGCCATAGCAACTAAACTATAGAGCTGATCTTCATAAAAAATGGAAAAATAAAAAATAAGAAAGTGCCTTGCATTATCAGCCTTGTGAAGGTGCGACGTTGACGTCACGAAACGTGAGATGAAAGTGACCTCACGAAATTCGCACGGAAAGTTAATTGGATTTCCCCACACTGACTATTAAATTTCAAAGCATTACCTGAAAAGAGTGAGTATAAACATTTCTATCGGGGTATTTAATTTTCTTCATCTTCACTCTTTTAAGAATGTTCAAATCATAGGTCTTTGAAAAGCGATGTCACAAACCAGAATTATAAAAGTTTATCCAGTTAGTATGTAAATTGTATCCAATCAGTGAAATGAAAACAAAAATCGGGGTGATGTGAATTTCGTTTGCTTTTGCAGTAAACATTAGTGCTATTGCTTTGTGCTTCTCAAAACCTCCTCTGGAAGCACTTATAAATATGAAAACACACGGGTTATCCATATACAACGGACGCGACAGAAGACAACCAACGCAGTTCGATTTGGTGACGTCAAAGGACTACATAAGGTAAGAAAACAGCGATTTTTAACATTAAACATGAATACTTTTAAAAGTTATTTGGCAGAGTGAAAGCAGACTAATGTTGGTACCAACCGATGAAGTTTCACGGAGATGTGTTCATTTAAATGAGAGATAAACCTGATAACTTTTCATTTCGTTCAATTTCACCTACCCCTTTCTATTTCGGTTGTAGTTTTTGGCTATGCAAGACATCTTATTTCTTATTTTTTTCTTATGTAGATATAGTATATTGTCTATTTTTCTAATTCATCGCAAGCATTCGTCTGAACAATTATTGTCGATTGTCCAAATCCATGGAACAGTGAACACTTGAGTTTGTTCCTGGACAAAACATACCACGGGTCATGATACAACTGAACGCGGTTCGTCAGCATACTTCGGGAACAACGAACACAGTTTGTAAAATATAAAGTCCTTGCTAAACAATCGATGTTACCATTTACGATTTCCTTGAAACTGCATTATTTGCGATACAGATATTCGTGATAGCAAGCACACACCTAACAGACACCCTTTAAATGGTATGATCATGATGCGAGTTCAGCAGTGTGAGTGGTTGTTGGTGGTCAGAGTTATTCAGCTGAGCGTCCGATAGCGCTGAGGCTGCTGAACTCGCCTCTGTCGGGTATAAACTATTGAGTGACATTTGGGGTAAGCAATATGGCTTGGTTACACTTACGAAATCTGAAGAGATGGATTAGTTGGAGTAAGTTGGAGAACCATAATATTATTACAGCATTTTCCAAGTGATAGAATCGAAAACGTTCAGCTTTCACAATGAGTTGTCGAGTTATACATGTAATCCGCTCTTCGTCTATCAGTTGCAAGACGGCCTAGACATATTTCTCGTGCTCCGTTCTTAAGATGCTGTCTACTAAATAACTAACTCCTCTATTCTATTCTATTCTATCCCTTAACCTTACTTGGTCGTTGGGGCACCATAGATGACTTCGAAACAATCCCTTTCCACATTGCCCTGTTTTCAGCTGCCCTAGTTGAGCTGGCAAAATCCATCCCTGTCCACTCTTTAATATTGTCTCTCCACCTCTTCTTCTGTCTACCTCTTCTTCTTTTTCCTTTCACTGTGCCCTATAGAATCATCTTTGCTAGACCAGAAGGCCTTGAGACGTGGCCAAACCACCTTAGTTTCCGTTTCTTGACCAGCGTCAGGAGTTCATCATGTTCTCCAATGGTGCTTGGATCTTTCTGCGAACCTCCTCATTGGTTATATAGTCTTTGTATGTAATGTTCAGTAACCTTCGGTAGCATCTAATCTCAAAGGCATGCGTCCTTTTCTCTAACTCTGCTGTCAAGGTCCACAATTCACAGGCATACAGAAATATAAAAAAAATGACAAGGGAGCGCATAAACTTCCCTTTGATCCAAGGGATATGTTGTTATCTCCCCAAATTGGTTTCAGCTTGGTAAGAGCTGAAGTGGCTTGTGCAATCCTTAAGAGAACCTCCTGTTTTGAGCCATCGTCTGAGACAACTGCCCCAAGGTTTTTGAAACTTATTACGGTACCCAGCTTCTGCCCTTTTACTTTGATCTCCCTCTCGATGCCATCTGCGCTGTTTGTCATCAGTTTGGTCTTCTCAGCACTGATCTTCATCCTAAACCTTGTGCAGGTTTTGTCGAGACTTTCAACTAGGGCATCTAGTTCCTGCTCTTCCCCAGCTAGAGCGTCTGTCATCGGCAAACCGCAGATTGGTAATGTTTCTGCCGCCTTTGCTGACCTTTCCATCATGTTCTTCCAGAACATCAGACATGATCCGTTCGAGAAAAATGTTGAAGAGGGCGGGTGAAAGAAGACATCCTTGCCTTACTCCAACCGTTGTTCTGAACCATTCTCCTGTGCTGCCATTCATCAGGACTGCACTTGTCGTATAGCTGCTCAATGGTGCGAACTAGATTTTCACTGATATTGTACTTCCGCATCGTGGGCCATAAGGCTGCATGCCCTACCCTATCAAAGGCTTTTTTGAAATCAGTGAATACATGGTACGGATTCTGCTGACGTTGGAGATACTTTTCACACAGGATTCTAAGGTTGAAGATCTGCTCTGTGATGCTTCTTCCGGCTCCGAACCCATCTTTCTCATCTTGGTAATATTACTAATCTCATCTTGGTAATATTACGTTGAAAAGATCATGCTAAGGTTGACACTTAAAGCCGCGTTTAGATGGACAATATACACCTTGGTGTAAATTTGCACCTGGGGTGTTTTTAGGTAGAATCAGTCATATTGGGGGTGCACTTTGTCCATCTAAAAGGTTTTAAGCAAAATCGGGGGTGCCAATTTGCACCACGGTGCAAATACACACCCTGGTGTATTCTGTCCGTCTAAACACGGCTTACGACTGGTTGTAACATATTTGTTTTTTGTTCACACAGATGCACATATGCTGAAACTGTGTGAGAGCTGGAGTGTGCGAACGATGACGGCCATTCTTGACTCAGAATCAGAACAGAACTGTTTACTAGTGATACGCCCAAGGACAATCATTCACCAGGACCCGTGAATCAGGGAAGCTAGTCCCTAGTCCCTGACTGCTTCCTACCGTAAACGCGGTTCCATTGCACACAGCCTTTCATTATTACCCTTTCATCGTCCCGATATGACTGAAATACATGTACTGTTGAAAAGGACATAAAATCGCAAATTATCCATCCATCCATCTTGGCTGCTGGAAAATGTCAAAAACAAAATTATCGATTTTCGCGCCATAAGGCTCAAAATGCCAGACACTGTCACATACGTTGAATATTTCTATAAAGTCTCAGCATCATAGAGCTTTTGATTTCTGAGAAGCAATTTTAAAGTATAAACTTTTTCCATTTATTGCATTTTTGTTTCCATGGCAACCAATGAAAATGAGCAATGGGCCAAAAGCATATGGCTGACAGAAGACTACTCAAGGAACTTTTCTGTAAACGTTTTGTCAAAATATCTGCAATGCCACTGTTCAATTTTCCCCATTATAATTCTATGGAAACTCGAAGTTGCCAAAGCAACCATTAAAAAAAACGTTATTCACAAAAGCACAAACTTTCAACCCCCCAGCCCAAGGATGCTACAGATGAAATCTGGCCCCGATTAGCCCAGTGGCTTCAGAGAAGACAATTTTTAAGTATTTTCCCAAGTTTTATTCCCCCGCCTGCCGAAGGCAGGAGTGTTTCCTGTGCATACTGTATTTCGCCAAAACCAGGGTCTAACTAATGCTACAGTTTACTTTCACGTTTACAACTACCTTTACGTCCGCGTTTCTCTTGGAGCTCATAACTTGGATAAATTTTATGCTACAAAGTTTAAATTCGGTATGATACTTACCCAGACCAACATCATTGACATCATGGTGCAGTTGTCCCCTGGTGGGGTCAGGGGTCACAATGTATGAGGTGGGGCCAGGGGTCACAATGGATGACAGTTCATATTGAACATTTCTCTCTAGGAGTTCAAAACTTCGATACCTTTTATGCTACAAAGTTTAAATTTGGTAAGATACTTACCCAAACCAACACCTTTGACTTTATGGTAGGGTTGCCTCTGGGGCTTGCCCTTCTGAGCGGGACCAGGGTTCACAATGTATAACAGGTCATACTGAACACTTACAAGTTTCTCTTGGAGAGCTCATAATGTCCATACCTTTTATGCGACAAAGTATAAATTTTGTATGATTATTACCCAAACCAACACCTTTGACTTCATGGATGAGTTGCCCCTAGGTGGAAGGTTTATATACCTAAAGTACTTAGGCCTACACTGAAAAAATGTGGCAAAGACCTCAGCCCTACAACAGAAAAAAAATTAAAGTTTGAATTCATGTACAAATTTTGGAAACTATTGGTAGAGCCAATGGTATCATTGGTAGATCCAATAGCGCCAATGACACCATTGCAGCGCAAATATTTTTCTGTAATTAGGAATTTTTAGCTCACCTGAGCCAGCGGCTCCGGGGGAGCTTATAGGATGGTAAGGCTCCGTTGTCCGTCGTCCGTCGTCCGTCCGTCCGTCGTCCGTCCACACTTTCAAACGACTTCTCCTCTGAAACCGCAGGGCCGATCGTAACCAAATTTCATATAGAGCCTCCTGGGACCTTAGGAACGAAAAGTTGATCAAACGGTCCTGGTCACATGACCAACATGGCCGCCATGCCCATATATGGTAAAAACCTGAAAAAATCTTCTTCTCCGGAACCAATAGGCCGATGGCCTTGAAACTTGGTATGTAGCATCTGGTACACGAGTACTACCAAGATTGTTCAAATTATGACCTTGGGTTGACCTTGACCTTTTTTATGGTAAGGTCAAATTTGCTTCCTTATGCTTTTATATGGCAAAATGCTGCAACATAAGATATCTTGGAAACTGTTGAAGATTTTGGCCTAAAATTGGTACATACAGTCATCTTAATGACTACATAAAGATTTATGAGTACAAGAGGTCAAGGTCATTCTTTGACCTTTGACCCAGAACTCTCATATTTTGACAATTTCAAACTTCTCCTCTGAAACCGCTGGGCCGATTGTAACCAAATTTCATATAGAGCTTTTTGGGACCTTAGGAACGAAAAATTGTTCAAACGGTCGTGGTCACATGACCAACATGGCCGCTATGCCCATATATGGTCAAAACCTGAAAAAATCTTCTTCTCCAGAACCAATAGGCCGATGGCCTTGAAACTTGGTATGTAGCATTGAGTACACAAGTACTACCAAGATTGTTCAAATTATGACCTTGGGTTGACCTTGACCTTTTCTATGGTAAGGTCAAATTTGCTTCCTTATGCTTTTATATGGCAAAATGCTGCAACATAAGATATCTTGGAAACTGTTGAAGATTTTGGCCTAAAAATTGATACATACAGTCATCTTAATGAGTACATGAAGATTTATGAGTACAAGAGGTCAAGGTCATTCTTTGACCTTTGACCCAGAACTCTCATATTTTGACAATTTCAAACAATCTCCTCAAAAACCAATAGGCCAATTGTAACCAAATTTCATATAGATCCTCCAGGGGTTGAGGGAATGAAAATTTGTTCATACGGTCCAGGTCACATGACCAACATGGCCACCACGCCCATATATGGTAAAAACCTTTAAAAATCTTCTTCTCCAGAACCAGTTGACCGATGGTCTTGAAACTTGGTATGTAGCATCGGGTACTCAAGTACTATCAAGATTGTTCAAATTATGACCCTGGGTTGACCTTGACCTTTTTTACGGCAAGGTCAAATATCAGAAAATTGCTAGAACGTAAGATTTCATGGTAAGTTTGGAAGATTTTGGCCTAAAAATTGGTATATACAATCATCTTAATGAGTATATGAAGATTTGTGAGTACAAGAGGTGGTCAAGGACTTTCTTTGACGTTTGACCCAGAAATCTCAAATTTTGACAATTTCAAACAGTCTGCTCTAAAACCACTGGGCCAATTGAAACCAAATTTCATATAGAGCCTCGAGGGGTTGAGGGAATGAAAAAAAATTCTAATGGTCCTTGACACATGACCAACATGGCCGCCACGCCCATGGTAAATACCTTTAAAACTCTTCTTCTCCAGAACCAATTGACAGATGGCCTTGAGACCTTGTATGTAGCATTGAGTACTTGAGTACTTTCAAGATTGTTGAAATTATGACCTTGTGTTGACTTTGACCTTTTACAGCAAGGTCAAATATGGGAAAATGGTAGAACATAAGATTTCATGGAAAGTTTTGAAGATTTTGGCCTAAAAAATCAGGTAGGTCCACTGTTCGTATGTACTTGTTGTCACCAAACATGGTTTAGAAAAAGTGTATCAATGCTGAAAAACACTAACATTATGACATACACTTTGAAGTATTGCACAAAACTTAAATCAGTCAATAATGAAGAGTGGGTATGTCACACTTGTTTGTCAGCAGTAAAAGATGGTAAAATTCCCAGACTGTCGGTTGCGAATGGAATGAAATGGCCAAACAAACCTCCAGAGTTAGATTTGCATCAGCTTGAAGAAAGATTAATAGCACCGCGTATTCCATTCATGCAAATTAGAGAACTGCCACGTGGTGGGCAGTATTCACTGAAAGGAAATGTAATCAATGTACCTGTTGATATTCAGCCCACTGTGACCTCTCTTCCAAGACCTATGGATGAAAATTTTACAATTGCCATCCAATTGAAGAAAAAACTGTCATACAAGAAAATAGACTTCAAAGAAAATGTAAGACCGATGAGAGTTCTGACAGCATTACACTGGCTTTTAACAAATAGTGACATGTATAAAAATTCAGGCATTACAGTTGACAACAACTGGTTTCAGGCAGTAACTGAAAGTGCAGAGGATAATGTAAGAGAGTTTCTAGAAGTGTCAGTACAAAATACAAATCTTGATAGCAACTTAAATAATCCTGTGCTGGATGAAGATAAAACAGTTCCTTCAGTACCTAAAGATAAAGAAAATGCTGATGGATATGAATCAGATGGATTCAGTGAGGTGGATAGTAATGAGCGTGTCGGAAATGTTGATACTTTAGTGGATGATGCTAATATTGAAAATAAGTTTGATCAAGTGTTGACCTTTGCTCCTGGAGAAGGACGACATCCCCTAAGTTTGTATCAAGATACAGACGCAGAGTATTTGTGTTTTCCTACTATATTTTGTGGTCAGAGGCGTCCTGATAAAACTGAGAGAAAAACTCTAGTTCATTACAGTGACATTGTTAAATGGGAGCTACGAAGCATTGATAGAAGAGCTGCTCAGTCTGTCCCAAACATTTTCTTTAAGCATAAAAAAGTGACAAATGAAACAAATAAGTGACAAAGTTAATTTAGCTGTAAGAAGATGTAAAAGTAAAGGCAAGAAAATTACAGCAGCTGAGGCAAGAGATCCAGCATATTTGGAGAAGCTTGTAAAACTTGATGAAGGTTATTGTATATTTCGTCAGCTTAGAAATTCTCTAGCTTATCTAGAAAAAAGGAAGAAAGACATATTTGCAATGATCAGGCAACTGTCTTTACCAACTTGGTTTGTATCTTTGTCAGCAGCTGATACTAGATGGAATGATCTTTTGAAGATGTTAGCAAAACTAAATGATGCAATTGAATATGCAGACACGGATATAGAGGGTTTAACTTGGCAAGAGAAAACAAGACTTGTTCAGAAAGACCCAGTAACTTGTTCCAGATATTTTGATCACAGAGTACAAGAATTCTTGAACACTGTCCTTAAAAGTGAGATTGAACCTATTGGGAAAGTGATAGATTTCTTCTATAGAGTGGAATTTCAGCAGCGTGGGTCTCCTCATATCCACATGCTTACTTGGATTGAAAATGCTCCTAAGTTGGAAAAAAACACGGAGGAAGAAATTATTCAGTTTGTTGATAAATACCTTACATGCAGTACTGATGAAGAAGAAATTGGGGAGCTTGTCGAACTTCAGTCACATAAGCATTCAAAGTCCTGCAGAAAGAAAGGAAAGGCAGTATGTAGATTTGGATTTCCTTTGCCTCCTCTTCCAAGAACAATGTAATTGCATCTTCTGGATGAAAACATAGAGAAATACAAAAAGAAACACTCAGAACTTCAAAAATCAATGAATGAGTACAAAGATGTGTCTGAAATTGCATTTGATGATTTTTTGGAGCAAGTTGCCAAGATGGATCTTGAAAATTACATCAAGTGTATAAGAAGTTCTCTCAGTGCTCCCAAAATTTTTCTCAAGCGGAATCCAAATGAGAGGAGAATTAATTTGTTTAACAGAACGATTCTTCTTGGATGGAAAGCGAACCTTGATATTCAGATGGTTCTTGAACCATATGGTTGTGCAGCATATGTTGTTGGATACATAAGCAAATCTCAAAGAGGCATGAGCGCACAGCTTGATGCAGCAGCAAGAGAAGCTCGCAAAGGAAATTTTGATATAAAGAAACAAGTCAGACATATTGGAAATGTGTTTTCAAATTGTGTTGAAGTGAGTGCACAAGAAGCAGTATATCTTGCTTTGCAGATTCCTTTAACAAAAGCTACAAGGGACGTTGTTTTCATCAATACTTCTATCCCAGAAGAAAGAATATTTTTACTGAAATCTAAATCTGTGCTTGATGAACTTCCTGCTGAATCTACAGACATAGAAGCAGACAATATAATTCAGAGGTATGCAAAACGACCTAGACAACTTCAGAAATTCTGTTTGGCAGATTATGTCTCTACAGTTGACGTTGTATATCCCAAAGAGAATAGGTTACCTGAAAGGACTGGAGATACAAATGAGGATGATGGTTGTTCATGTGAATCTAGTGATGAAAATGATGGAGATGATAATGATCGGAATATTAAAGCTGAAAATCATGGATCAGACTTGTTGTATGTGGCAAAGAATGGAACAAAGTATAAACATAGGAGAAATCCTAGTAAATACGTTATGTGAGGTATGATGTAAAGAAAGACCCAGAAAATTACTACAGAGAACGACTTATGCTGTTTATGCCCTGGAGAAATGAAGCAAAAGATTTGTTAGGTTCGTTTGAAACATATGAAGCTCATTACAATGTCTTGAAAGACACTCTTGAATCTAAACGCAGCCAGTATGAACATCATATTGAAGAACTTGAGCTTGCAAGGCAAATGGCAGAAGATGAAGATGCTTATGATGAGATAGCACCTAACACAGAGCATGAAAACAGAGAAGCAGTAGAAGAAGGTGAAAGAGAAGCTGAAAACTTTGTATATTTTAATCCAGATAGAGTAGTAGAACATCGACAGTATGATATTGGTATAGAGATACAGTCTGCTTGTTCAGTTCCATCTGTAGAAATAAATGGAGTCATGTTACCGGATGAACAGTACTTAAACTTGCTCAGCAGTTTAAATTTGAGACAAAGAGAATTTTTCAATCATGTTCTGTATTGGATAAAATGTAAAGAAGAACCGCTTTACGCATTTTTATCGGGTGGAGCTGGTGTTGGCAAATCTGTGCTAATTTAAGCACTGTATCAAAGTCTGTATAGATTTCTAAATTTGAGGGAAGGAGAAAATCCTGATGATATTAGAGTTCTTCTGTGTGCCTACACTGGTAAAGATGCATATAATATTAATGGTGTCACTATTGCTTCAGCTTTCTTAAAGAAGTTCAAACAAGGTAGCGACCTTTTAGTCGGGGAAATGAAGCCAATTTTGAGGCGAAAAAATGGCCCGTCGTTCGAAAGGAATTTGTTGACTGATTTGTAAGCAGGCAATACTGAAGTTTATGATTCCGGGTGTTGTCGCTCTCCAAAGTGGTGCCAAAGTGAATTTTTTGGGCAAAATGTTTGATTTATGAATAAAATCGTTGATTTCTGGAATTTCTATGGAAACTCCATAAAATTCGTTAAAACTCTTCGAAATGTAAATGATACTTATGCATAACATAGCAAAACCTTTGATATAAGTTTATATGCGAAAAAAATATAGAAATTTGCAGTTACTATGGTTACAGAATAAGAATTTTTGGGGCTAAAATGCATATTTTGGGGCTGTTTTATGATAGGGGGTCATTTCTTTACAAGTGTTCTTTTAAAACAGATAATTTCGCCATAGTATATCATGTGTAGTGCTTATTATCATCTTTTAAACCGAAAAAGTACGCTTGCGGAAGTTTTAACTAAAAATTATTGTTTTATCGAAAAATTATTTGTACCATATATACGTACCTAAAGTAGTATTTCAAGTCAATTGTCGGCTGTATGAGTTCAATGGAGAACCCATAGCTAAAATAAATCTGATTTCTAACAGGACAAATGGAAGGTTATGCTTAAGATGAAGAACAGTTCCAAAGACATGTTTTCGGTGAAAAGGGCGGGGTGGAACGTAAGGGTGGCGTGAGGGGGTGTGGGGGCGTGTGAGGGGGCGTAGATGGGATAGGGGTACAAGATTTATAAGTTAAACAAAACGGCTGATTTCAGTCAAATTTGTCTTGAATTAAGGAAGCCATTTTCATGGTATGACTGATGTGTACATACGTTGTACTTTTGTCAAAAATATTTTTTTGGCTGAAAATAGGTTGTTTTATAATATTTTAAAACAGATATCACAAGTGCTTTATCATTATGGTCGAAACAATTTGACATAGATAAAAAAACGAACTATTAGATATTGCTTTTTATCATTTTTGCCATAATAAAAAGGGAACAAAAATGAAAATTTGCATAGAAATACTTTTTGTGTCTTAATTTAATATCCGTTCCAGTTTAACAGCATTAGCATGTTTATTTCTGCGGCCATTCTTCTTGCAATGTCGTCAAATACGTTACTGAACGGAAACATGTGAATAAAATATCTATAAGCTAAAAGAAGAGTAGAAATGTGCCTAAACGCGTGAATTTATTTTTGTATACCATAACTTCTAATATTTACCAATGCATGTTTATCTCCAAGTAAATTTCATACATTTACAGTTTCACGTGAAACCTTTTGTTTTAAAGAATTTTAAAAACATTTAAAACATTTAAAACTGTTTGTTGTCTTTAAATCTTTATCTAAAACCGTTGCACTCTACAATTAATGTGCAAGATTCCATCTGTAATGATTCTTTCTGCTTGGATTTAGCAAACGGATAATCTAAACTTAACTATTTGCAAAAGGATTTTCTTGCTGAGCTCTAATGACTGGCTCACTGACGGAACCGTAACGTATTTTACAGCATCAGACGTAAAACATCGAAATAACAAGACATAAGAAGAATTTCATGTTTGGAAACATCTTAAAAATATTAAAGCAATATTACACTGAATTAACGGGCTATTCAGGAAGCAACTTGTATTATACAACCATATAGGCATTTGGATTACATTGCTGTTTGTTAACAATCAACAGCAATAAGAATTATATTTTTTTCACTGAGATGCTACAAGATTTTTATTTGCTTTACAGAACCATAGTAAAGGTACCCGTCCTTTACGAAATAATCGGTTAAAAATCTTTTATAAAATCGGGAATGATACGGAAGAAACTGAGACAAATGGGAGAATTTAAGACGCTCGACAAATTAAAATAAAAACCTAAAGAGTTCCTTCAAGAGCAGAGAACCCATTTTTTCAATCCTGAACAAATAACAGAAGACCGGGACATTTATCAGAAGACTACGCGTGAGTTTGACGCTACTATTTTGTCCTAACGTAAATTGCTGTACAAAAGTGTAACGTGTAACGTTGTTTCACAGGATATCAAGGAATTTACAACATGCAAATGCAGCCTGCAAAGAGAGATAAAAAGGAACGTAAAATCTATATTTTAGTATTCTATATCAGTGACATGCTCGGTCGAGTGGTTAGAGACGTTCGGCTATTGTGCAGGAGATCGCGAGGTTGAACCCCGGTCTGGCCAGTCAGCAACTGAAAAATCTGTTAACCCAACAGTATATGGATAGGTACCTTCTTTTGAAGAAAATGCAGCGAAAAGAGAGGGATGGGCTAGATGAGTAGTGTCTCTTACACCCACAGCCCCTATGGCCATTTGGCATTGGAAAACTTATACCTTCTTTTAGTCAGCGAAATTTATTCGTTTTCTGGACTTCTGATGTATCATAGTACTTTTATTCTTAATTTTTTAAGGATTTTCATTGGTATATATTACTATTATACATACGGTACTTGAAAAAAACGTATGTGAAGCCTACCAATAGATACAATCCTTTCTCGCAGCACAGCTTGATATTTGGATTACCTTTTTTTTTTACAAACGACCTCTTTGTCTATCATTGAGAATCATGCAAACAAGTACTGACTTTTTATAGACGGCGTTTTTTTCTGTCAGACCTATGGATTGTTGTGCGTTTTCTACGCTACCATTTTTATAAGAAACATTTATGTATTTACTCTACATGTTGTTTGTGTCACAAATATCTGTAGAGAAAAAAGTAAACTAACAAATATCTTTTTTTATAACAATTATTTAAAAGGATTTAGAAGAAACAATTAACTATCCTCAATTTCCTCTTTTAACTTTAACACTCTAGGATGTAACTGTAATAGTTACATATTGATTTTATTTTTATCAAATAAGAAGTTGTTCTCTTGTTTGACGAAAGATTGAAACTTTCTTATAATTTTAGCAGTTTTTTTTTTTTTTTTTTTTTTTTTTGAGAAAAAAAAAAAACACTTCCCCATAAGGGACGGAAGATATTCTTGTAAGAGTAATCACATTTTGAATATAGGAACTCTTCCGAAATGGTAATGCTTACGAGAAACTATAATACAAAATTGTCATCAGTCGAAGCATAATAACAAAATTGTTATCATCGATTTACATAAGCATTTTGTTACATGTTGATTCATGTGCAAGCAAACAACTTATAATATCAGGATGCTTCAGAAAAATGTCAAATCTCATTACACCTTCACGCAAACCACTGTTTTGGTTATTTACAATACTATGGTAAATATTTGATGTTTCATTATGGAAGCATTGCTTTGGAAATTTCATTTGAAAGTATCATTCAATAATTATGAAGTGGCTTAACTCTGTCCAACAGTTACATTATTTTGACTCTACAGGCTTGCTGCGTTGTTTGATACTGTGTTCTGAGGGTTTTCCTTCTTTTGTTTTTTATTTATTTATTATGTTTTTTAAAGTTAATTACTCTGTAATCGACATGACAACTTTTAAAATTCCACACTTTGTCCAAACATGATGACTTTATATAATATAAGGTAAAATTCTAGTATTAACAATAAGAGGAAAGTAACAGGACTGAAATTGTGTATGCCATTAGAAATTCTAATTCCATTATCTTTTATTATTTTTTTTCTAATCAGAACTAGTTACCTGTCTCCTTATTACCGACGCAACTGGGAAAACTGATTAAATCTGATAACTGATAGTACAATGCAGACTCACCTATGAGTTTCCAGCCAATGATGTAATTTCTCTGTCTGCGGAAGAGACATTTGAATGTGTTCTGACAAAAAACACTCCAGATATGGTAGACAACGAAAGTAACTTTAAGAAAAATACATGCTTATAACCCTATCGTATCGTTGCAGACAAAATCATATCTTAGGACTGCAAATATGCGCATTTGTAACCAAATTCTATCTTTGGCATATAAATATACGCATGTACGACAATTTTAATTGACATTTTTACCCAATCTCCTTTACATCATTGTTGAACTACATCTTCTAAATGGCAATTTAACATGCAAAATGTAAGAGAGAGAGAGAGAGAGAGAGAGAGCTCTGGAATTATACCGGGAAGACTTCATGCTCACAAAAATCATACAGAAACTCTGCATTTAACAACGTGAAAGGTCATGGAAAAATAATACTGCAAAAGTTAGACAATTGGCTCATGTCTTTAATAACTGAGAATAAGAAACAATATAAGGTAACGTATAATGCAAATATTGCTTCAGTTCTAGACAAATGACACTTTGGCCCATAGATAAGTATAACAGTAACTGTGCATCTGCACTGACAGACTCAACATTATAAGATGATCCTCATAAAATGAAAACAATTCTGCATCACTTAAATGCATTTAAGTAACACTTAATATTTTATATACGTTACCATTGTGAAACGTTTGAAAAGTTGCTTCGTGTGATAGTTATATAATATTCTACGTATTGGCGCTCAAAATTGCATTGCAGCAGACAGGTGTTAAAATGACTAAAATGTTTTGAACTGCAATAGCGACAAATCATACATTAACGAAGCACATGTATAAGTAAAAATAATTAACAATTTTCAGTTTATAATTTCGTCAGTAATTTTGACAATAAAAACTGATCAGACTGGACAGTTAAAAGATAGGCAATGATCAGGAATTAATACAATCAAATCCTACATCCCGCTCTTAAAACCGAAAGGAACAGAAGCGCAAACACCAGGCTAAAGTATGATCGAAAACCTAACTTTATACTGTCTACGCCCAGGCGCGTAGATACTTATTAGTGGCGCTTCCTTATTATGTCTGTAATAGGAACAAGCTGTAAACAATATTTAATTATGTTTAGAAAGGAATAATGTTTTTATACATCTGTAACTAAAGAGTTCTAATGTATTCTTTTCTTCTATATATTCAATTAAGTAAATTTTGTTGTAAGCAAATGTAACGTATATTGCTGAAATTTATACTTATTATTACTTGAACGATTACTCTTTTTTAATAATCTGCATTGTACTTACAACGGTTATCAAACTTACATATTTGAAGTGATTTCCTCCTCAAAATTTGCCCAAAAAATAAGTAATTGGGACATTATTAAGGTTTTCTTTTGGTCACGTAATGTATTTGTCAGAACACCCTCATTTTTTGCTCGAAGTGACCATATTTAAAAAAGCAAATGTCAATTGTTTCAGTTGCCTAGTAATCAGAGTTCATAGAATGTAAACATAAAATGTTTAATTATGATGCAAGCTTACTTATGCAGTTTCTAGACGACAGTGGTGGTTTTAAAACCTTTCTCTTTGAACTCTAGGGTACAGAGTTATCTCCCCACTTTCTGACTTAAGGCACCACTTGGGAAGGCGACAAGACCTTGGAGGAAAAAGCAGAGAAAATAAGCTTTCAAATGATACCAAATTTGTCCTTTCGAACGATTGGCCAATTTTTTTCACTTTCTAGACGCCTTTTTGCGTTTCATTTCCCCGACTATTTGTCAGCTGATGAACTCAACACATTCAGAGTAAAATACAGACATTTAAAAGTTGTTATTATAGATGAAATCTCTATGGTAGGAACAAACACACTGACCTTTCTAGATACACGTTTGCAACAGCTTACTGTAACAAAAGTCAGTTTTGGCGGTTTAAGCATCATTGCTGTGGGAGACTTGTACCAGCTGATGCAAGTATGTGACAAGTGGATATTTAGTGACCCCTCAAAAGGTGCTTCAGCTCTATCATATAATTTATGGAAGGATTATTTTAGATTGTATGAGCTGGTTGATATCATGAGACAAAAAGATGATGTTGACTTTGCTCAGATGCTGAATCGGCTTCGACAAAATGAGCTGACAGAAGCTGACAAAAATGAATTAAAGAAACATAGTATCAGTCCCCATATGACAAATTATCCAAAAGAGGCTCCTCATTTATTCACTGAAAACAAGTTTGTAGATAGACACAATGAGAATTATTTGAATAGATTATCAGAAGAAAAGGTTGTCATCCCATGTCATGATACAGTTGTTTCTGCAAATATTTCTATTAACAAATGCAGAAAACTCATTGAAGCACTTCCAGACGATTTCAACAAAACTGCTAATTTACAAAAGCTGTTGACAGTAGCAGTTGGAATGATTTATGATATAACAGTCAATGTCAATGTGAAGGATGGTTTGACGAATGGGTCGACATGTGTTGTCAAGTTTATTGAGTACAAAATGGAAGGCACAGATCGTCCCAGTATTATATGGGTTTTGTTTCAAGATTCTCAAATTGGCCAGTCAACTCGTGAGAAATTTTCTAATAGGGGTTTATACAGCACAAACATAGATAAAGCGTGGACTCCAATATTTGATATAGAACGAACATTTATATACAACTTCAAGACATACCAAAGACTTCAATTTCCTTTGAAACCATCAGCAGGTAAAACTATCCATAAAGCTCAGGGGTCTACAGTTGATGAAATTGTAGTAGACTTATCTCAGACAAGAGTCAGGAAACAACCACATATTCATTAAGTTGCTCTTAGTAGAGTAAGAAAACTAGAAAATTTATATATTTTGAATTTGAATGAAGCAGCCATGGCTGTGGATGAACAAGTGAAAATCGAGATGCAGCGGTTAAAAACAGAGGCACTTCTTGAACTCTGTTATGTTCCTTTATATAAAGTTAATTCACAGAAGGTCAAAATTGCATTTAATAATGCAAGGTCCTTGCATAAGCACTTTAAGGATATTGAATTTGAGCCAAAGGTTTTGTCAGCAGATGTGATTGGGTTTGCAGAATCCAGACTGTGTGCAAGAGATGATAGTAATCATTTTGTTCTGAAGAATTTCAAACTGTTGAGAATGGATGAAACAGGGAATGATTTTGGCAACAGGCCATACCATGGACTTGCTTTGTACATTAAGGATTATTTTGAAATTCAGAGAATAGAAAAATTCCATTCTGACATATGTGAATTTATGTTTGCCACCATGTACAGCAAGGTAAAGGGATGTTTCCAAGTTGTATACTTCTACAAATTCCCTAAAAGTGGGCAAACCAAGTTAATAAATGATATTCAGCATCATCTTGTCCCATTGGTTGATATGCATACCAAATTAGTGATAATTGGTGATTTTAACATACATGCAAATGACAACTCTTCGAATTTTGTAAATTTCATGACAAAACAATTTAAATATGAGCAACGTATCAATCAGTCAACTACTGATTCTGGATCAGTGATAGATTTGATTTTTACAAACTGTCCTGCATTCAGTGATGTTGTTGAAGCCTACTGGAGTGACCACAAACTTGTTTATTGTGCACTAGATGTATAGATAAAATACAGATTATGCATATGAAAGAACACATAGAATTCACCCACAAGTTAATTAGCAGTACCAGCCTCCAGTCAGAGGTTGGTATTGCTGGTGGTTATAACTACGATTGGGTGGCCACCAAACCAAATTCTGTTTTTTGCCTTCCTACGCACTGGACTGGACATATTCACTGCTTTTATCTTTACCTTATTTATTCGTTTATAAGATTGAGGTTTCCGATTTTCATTTTCAAAACAATCCTAAAACCCTAGATCCATCTTAGAAGATGAATCTAGATATTTTTGATTGTTTTAGGAGAGAAAATCTATTTACAAAGATACCATAGATCATTTGTTAGGTGTAGAAAGTTATAGGTTAGAATTCAGGTTTGGAGATAGTTTTCTCCAAAACAATCCAAAACACTAGATCCATCTTACAAGATGGATCTAGATTTTTGAAATTGTTTTAGGAGAGAAAAACTACATAGAGAGGTGCCAAGGTTAAGAGGTTAAAGATGGTCAGTTAAGGTACAGAGAGTTACAGATTAGAATCCAGGTTCAGCCAGCCTGTGATTGGAAAACTCTTTCCAGCAACCCAGCATAAGTGGGTACTTTTTGGAAGTGTGGGTGAAGGATAAAGCAGGTGGGTTTGCCTTCCATATGCTGTATCCAAGGTACAGGAGCTTCTGCTGCTCATTGGGTTAAACACTGGCCTGCTGTTTTGGCAGATTTGGACTTGAATCTGGCTTGAGGTAGAATTCTTACCAGCCGTAAATGGGGTTACATTGCATACAAGCTTTCATGATCACCTTTCAATCGTCCTGATATGGCTGAAATCTGTTACAAACATGCATCAGAATTACAAGTCATCCATTATCCATGTATCCAAGATGCAGTGGGCCTTTAACCTCTGCTGCCCCTATGAACAGGATGTTACTGGAAACCTTTTCCTTTTATATGTACTTCTTCATTAAACATAGAGTTATAGAAGATGTAAATTAGTTAAGTCATCTTTCATCATTCATTATACATTTTACCTCTGTATTCCTGTTTTGTTAGGTTGTGATAAGACAGAGTTTTTTTCCCTTCAAAAACAATCTCAAAAATCTAGATCCAGCTTATGAAAACAATCAAGGTTTTTGAATTTCTTTTGGAATAGAAAAAACCTTCCTATAAAAGAGTTTCATAAGACTGAGTGATTTAGATATTTTGGGTCATTCTAAGTTAGGAAAAATGCCATTTTATGACTGAGTAAATAGTAAATATGGTACTTAGTATTTCAAATAACAACATTTATGGTAGTTACAGTGTTGAAGGGCATTTTAGCATATTTCAGCTTGCATACTTCATTTCAAAATTGATGTGCTTGTTAATTTCCTGCTGGTTAGGCATTTGTTCTTGTACTTAAACAGTGACTGTGGTAATACAATTTTCCAAGATTCTGCATTAATGAATTTTAAGTTTGACTATGATTAAGACTGCAGTAATATCAGGGTATACCATTAGTCCCTGAATAATGCTCAATCAAATACTAGGATAAGCTTCTCCTTCCGCTGATTCAAGAAGGGCAGTTGTCAGTTACTGGCGACAGTATGTGCACTTAGTACTGGTTAACCGCGCTTAGGAGGTCTAAGCCTGCCCAGGAATAGTGTGGTTAGGTTAACTGACCGTCCCGACATGACCTTAGTTGTTTACCGTGGACGTTAAGCATCAAATCAACCAACCAACTAGGATAAGCATAAACATTCTCCACTGCTTTAGTAAAGACTTATTATTATACTGTGTTGTCAAGCCTGCAAATATTAGAAAGTGAGACATAGGTATTCTTTTTAAGTGGTGATAGTGGCACATAAGCTTAAGTTGGGTTATTTAGTTTAGCTCTAACATTGAGCAGATAAGCAGGACACAGCATCGTGCTGAGTTTTCATCAAGTAAGAGTAGATGCATTGTTTGAAGTAAAACCAAAACCAAATTTTTATGTTTCGACTGTACCCTATTTTCTTGTACGTATGATTTCTTTTTAGAATCATTTGTTAAGGAATACAGCCAGACCTGTCTTTAAAGCCAACTTTTCTTAGCAAAAACCATTCTTAAGAGGGCTAAATCTCATATCCAGAATTAGTACTTATGGTGTAAATTAAGCTGTATTTAGCAAGCAGTTTTAGACCTTCCTTTGAGTTTTTAATTGCTTAAGACAAGTTTGACTGTATATATCCAGCTGTTCAAGTGTCATATTGACTTTTCTGAGAATGCCATTTTCTATAAAAAAAAATGGCTGTCAAAAATAATGATATCTCAAATGTGTCAAATCAAACAGATGAAACATTTTGTACATGTACTCAGAGGCAAAAGAAAGTATACAGTAAACGCAGTCTCAATTTTTCTACAGATGTCAACATATCTGCATAATACCTTGGCACTGTAGATAAATACAATCATTTTCGCATAATTTGCGACAATTTTCAGTACAGTGCGTCATAGGATAAGGAAATTACATGGTTTTAAATGAACCAGGGGTCTAAGTCAACATTGTCGCTGGAGTAGTTCCCCTTTAAACATACACTTTGGACAATCGAGATTGCTTTTATGCATTTTTATACATTACATTAAAAAAGGGATGAAAGGTTTTTTAGGATATGTTGCACTCTCGTATAAAAATGGGGTAAAGTATCAAATTTTCGTACCAAGAAATAGCGTTTGTAGCGTTTTCTGGTAACATGCATTGAACATTTTGAATAGGCATTGAGCTCTAATGGGAAGTTTATTTGCAATTTTCTTTCAAATAAATTAATATGCCCAGTATTCAAAATCAAAAACAGTATACTTTTTATTGCCTCTATTTCTTATCTCAGACCAGTAGTATGTCAGTCTTGGATTTCCCCACACCCACCCCCAATGAGAGTGAACTGTAGTATACTCACTCAGAGAAAGAAAAGAAATGATACAAAGTTACAGTGATACCGGTATACTCGCTCAAAGTAAGAAAGGAATCGAAAAAAGTTGCACTGAAATGACACTTTTAAGAATATCTAGCATATACCAGTATTCAAAGCACCTGTTTTAAATTTATTGACCAATAAGCTTGCAGTTTGATCTTCTGCCAGCCACCTGTCTGTAGCCTAGAAGAAAAGAGTTTGATAATTAACTTGTAGAACAACCAGTGTGTAGTACAAACCTTGGATAACACAGCCATGGAACAAATATTTAAGATGAACTGTGAAGATTGCTAGCTTCGGTGAATCAAAATCAGACATTCCTTGCTGTTGGAATCTAACACTGCATCATTATTTGGTATTTGACTTTCTACCAGGATTATACACAATTCACAGAACAGTTGATAACCATTGCCTGCTAGAAGACCATGCTCAAAACTGTTACATAAACACATATTTAATTATGACAGGGCTCAGTAGGCACAGCAGCACATTCAGAAGACTCAAAATTGGTGGAAAACCAGTGCTGTTTAATGCTATATCAACATTCTGCTTATGAAAGTTGTCATGACATACTCCACAGGGAATGCAGGAAACACAATGACTGCTTCTCAGACCCTTATATACACTACAGGATATGGCGTGTTATGAAGATATGGTGTTGCATGCCACATTTTCACATTTGTTTCAGACAAATGACATCTCATTAAACCTAACATGTCAGGTGTTACAACATACGGCACACTGATGACAAATGACTGCTGTTCCAACAATGCATGTTATGATACAACCTTGTCAGCAGAGCCTGCTGCTATCAACATCATGTGAATGTTCTACTATGTGGAATATTTTGTGTCATTTTGATAGATATCTACAGCCAGTGACATTAGCTCAAAGCAGGTCTTGATTTACATCTTAAATGCCATACCAGAGGGAGATGTTTGTAATTTCTTGCTGTGTTATCACTTAAGTGGGGTACAAACCCTTTGGTGTATTAATTTCATTTCAACTGTCTTATTATCTCCTCAGGCTTGTTAACAAAATTACACCATATATATGATTGAAATTGGTGAATAGAGTACTTCAGCTATTCGATGAAGAATTCATAGAAATGTACTGAAATAAATTATCATAAGCCTGTTGACAGTCATTATTATGTACTTTTTTTCTGAGATAGTATACTACCAGTCTGCAAATTTCTATCCACATAAAAGGTGCCACTATAAACTGCAATTGTTTCAGTGTTCTTGGCAGGCAATCAACATTGAATCAACATTCATCCAATTGCCTAACATTGAATCAGTGTTGATTTAGTGTTTATTCAATGTTGTGCCCTTGGGGGTTTTCATCTTCTATTTTCTAAATCATGAAGTTAATAATCACCAAACAAAATAACAAAATAAACATTGGATGTCTCAGTTTCTGAATTTGTAAATATCAATTAATTAAATCACACGGTGGAGTATCACATACTATTTTGTACCTATATTTGGACAGATTGGGTAAGAAAATTTATCATTATTTCTTTAATACTCAATAAATTTTCACGCTTTAAAATGCAGATACCTTATCACTTTTGCAGCAAGCCATTACCAAAGAGCCATTTCCTTGCACTCTGTGTTTTTCCAAAGAGCCTGAGGAAAGTCAGAGCGCCTTTGCTTAAAGTATTGTTGAAAACTGCAGCGCGTAGCATAAAAACATATTAATAGTTGTTTGACATGGTACCTGCACTTTACCGCATAAAATGTTGCTGAGTATTAAGGAAATAATGAACAATTTTCTTGCCCATTCTGTCCAGATACAGGTACACAATTATAGCTCTTTCTGAAAATCAAGCTCTTGCATAAATATTTATTCACATTTTTGTTTATCTGAAACTAAAAAAAAATAAATAAATACATTAAAGAAGACTTAATTTCTTTCATTTTTCTTCAGTTTACCTAGTGCACAACTATCGTACTTGTCCACCTATAAGATGATGGGTTTCCATTCTGAAACTACCTTTAATATGTCAATCTTCTTAAAGGACCCACAAATACACATTCTATGCATTATATTTTATATGAATGCATTTGGAAATTTGGAAATATAGAATTCATCTGGAAAAAAAAGAAATCAGGAATGACAGGCAGTGAGTAGGAATTAATACAATCAAATCTCACATCTAGCCCTCAAAACCCAAAGTGATGGGTAGCTATTGAAACAAGAGGACATAAGAACATGTAACAGTGAGGAACCACAACAGAAGTACTGCCTTGGAATGGTCAGTTAAAGATTAATGCTGGGCTTAAACTGGATTGAAACCCTCACCCTCTGCTTCTGCAATAGTTCAAAACATTTAGTTAGCTGTTTGATCCGCATGAATCAATAAATAATCACAGGAAAGACACAAATCACAGATAAGGCCTATGATGAATCAGAGATGAGGACTTGACAGAAACAACGTATTGCAACACCTTGAGATTCCTGGGGTGTCAGACAACACCACTGAAACACCACAAAATCATCCATCCTGTTTTAGATATCCGGCCTGTATTCAGTATCCTATTGTAGTCAGACATTAATCAGGTCCAGGACTAAACTTGCCTTCTGGCCAAAATATAACCCTTTGATCCCTGATTCAAAATGGCAACCTGCTCACACAAGCTTACATTAGCTTAGATGAGATTTATGGTCATATTGTTAACTCAGGTGAGCGGTTCAGGGCCTCATGGCCCTCTTGTTATATTTTCTAATTTGCTCACCGTCGTCGGAAAAGGGTGGGAAATAAAATTTTTGGAAGTACATGCGGTTGTTAAAATTCTTATTTGTATTTCCCATATTTCCAATTATAAAGGTCCATCATTGCAGAATTTTGCATGTGCGAATGTTGTCCGTCATGTGGACCAACTAACCTGGATGTGTACTTTATTTGAGCCGCGACACGACAAAACCAACGAAGCCTGGGCATTGGTCCAGTCTGATCAGAGTCTTTGCTGTGCGCCTAAAGGGTAGCCAAGGGTTTAAGCTACCTCCATGCCGAAAGCAAAGACTCCGATTAGACTAGGTTGCTGATCTGAATATTCGCTGGGCGCACGCGCCACTTTGTTTGTTTTGTCGAGTCGCGGCTCATTTGTTCTGTTCACAGGCATGGTATCGGCATTAGACGAAGCTGTTGGTAATATAACAACGGCTTTAAAAGAGAGGGGTTTCCTTGACAACGCAATACTCATTTTCACCACAGATGTAAGTATGTGGCATGACCACAGGAATACATACAAAATGCCAGAGATGAAAGTCCTACAGGCTGTCTTTGAGTTTGACAGCCTTTTAAACAAGGGCGGACTGTCGCCTTAATTTCTTACCAACATATTTGAAAGAGATAGAGTATTGTACTTTGACGATGAATACTTTAGCATTTCGAGCAATTTTGGCCCCGAACTTTGTTGAGAAAGCCTGATTAATACTAGTTAGCAAAACATTTTTATGTGTTTAATCATTTTGATATAATCAGTGCCTCTATATACATTTGAGAATAATGGGAAATTTCGTCAAAAACCATGTTCGCCATTTTTTTTGCCCATTTTTTATGTGGAAGGATCCATCGTTGTAAATACAATCACCACTTTTCGAGGGTTTGCGTTCCAACTATTATATCGTAAAGCAACCAACACTCGTAGTCTGCCGCAACTCATTGGTTGGTTGTTATAGAAATGGTAAGAACATATTAATGCCGTTTTTCATTGGAAAATCAAGATATTTTGGTCACCACTAAAAATTTAAACGGCACACTAACAAACTTGAAAATATGCCGATATAAGCGAATGTGTATAATTTTCAAGACATAGCTACGTGGAGAAACATATTCCCCGCTGATATAGTCGTTTGAATGATGCATACGATACATTGACAGAAAATTCGATGAAACGAAGCACATACCTAGCGTGTGTAAACCGGTCCGCTATCTTTGGTGGTCTGTTCCGTTTCCTACAAGTAAAAAGTTGCTCTAGTATAGAGCAAAGGAGGAAGCGCTGCAGAAAACAATATTTAAGACTTGATAATCCATTTTTAGTAACTTTGTATAAGATAAGGTATCGAGGTATCAATGAATTAAAGTAGCGATAAGATATAGTCTTAAATCATTAAAAATGACATGTAACGCTGGATTGTGATTAGCATTGTAATTTGGAACAACACAGCATAAAATAAGGCTATATATACATATAGACAAAAGTTCTGCACGGTCAAATAGTTTCAAAAACTTTAGTTAAACTATTTCTACCAGTTTTATTTAAAGAGCAAAAACAATGTTATAGCTTGGATGAATAGCACCGAGTTTGAGACTGGCACGCTACATTTACTTTTAAGTTAAAGGACATTTACATTGAATTTACTGTTCTCCTTGTGTGTTGTATGTAGAAAAAAAACTCAAAGTATGAAGAGGGGCAAAGAATGAAATTGGCATGAGTTGCTTCCTCTGAAAAAGTACCCATTCACCGTAAGCACACTTTATGCGTGACACAGCTCTCATGAAAGTACCGTAAACCAGAAAATTTTAGCAAAGCTGAGTTTTAGAAAATGTTTCCAAGTTTTGTATTTAGCTTCTCATAATTGTTCTTTGATTATAAGGCAATGACTATTTCACCTCAGTTTTACTTTCAAAAACTTTACTTTCCTTAAGTTTCGAGTACATCTTCAGAATTTTCCCCGATTTAAAGTACCATAATGACTGTAATTAGTAGGACAGAAGTGCCCCAGAATCTATGATTGGGTTTAGATGGAGACAAGGGAATATCAGATCTCATGCTTGGCAAGTCTAGCATGACACCTATTTCATTGGAAAAGAGCTCGAGCTTTTCTCTTCGGATTTCAACGAAATCACTATTTCTTCGCCCTTTAATTTTCATTTGAAAAAGAAAAAAAATGATTTGAACCAGGTCATTCCTATGTTCCTTCATTTGACTTTCTCTTAATGATTCTGTCCGAAAACCTAGGCTATGAAAGCTGTTTCAGTCTGTCAATATTCAGAATGATACAAAATCAGGGTTCCATGGTTACAGTTTTCTATACAATAATATGTAATTGAAATTGAGCCGTAAAATTATGATAATAGGACATCATACACCCAGAGGGGGTAGGAAAGGGGGTGGAGGGGGGGGGGGGGGTAAGGATCAATTCAGCTATCCCGTGTCGTAATACTAACAGGAGACGGGCCCCTTTCAGTTTCACAGAGCCAATTTTCCTAGCATATTCCCAGCAGGCACATGACGTCGCATCAATGTCAATAACGTATTTCCGACGCAATGTGTCCCCTGGGTTGCTTGTAGTCAATGGAATGTAGATAATCTTATCTTTTCCACTCCATTCCATTACAGATTTCAAACTATGCCCTACTGTTTCTGTGGCTGTTTAGAAATGTTAAAATCAATATTATAATCATTATGTAATTAAAAACAAAGCAACTAAATAGTTATTTGGGTGCCAAAATGGTGATTAGCTCCGATAAATGAGACTAGATCAACCATGGATGGATATATAAAAGAAATGCACGTTTCCTGTTCGTATCCTAATATCAGATCTATCAACGGTAATGAATGGATAACCCGATTCTTAACATAAGGCAGTTACGCAATAGCTGACTTCCATCGCTTGTGGATGACCTCAAATTGTAGTTCATACTACACCTCGAAAAATCTAAAGGATACTTTAGTTAAAGACGATATGTATGTGCTATTTAACTTTTCTTTCTCGCTAAACAGTTATTATTTTACCCAATACCATGAAGGCTAAACGCTAACTTGATTAAACACTTACAGTGCAAAAATGAAAAAAAGTCGTATAACTGACTTATTTGCTACAATACAATGCGTTTATCAAAGCCGATGATCCTTTCGACATTTACGACAGAAAAATAGTTCCATGTTCTATCCCGAAAAATAAATAAATAAAAATAAAGATCGAAAAAAAGATATTTTAATGTTATGTTTCAGGTAATTTGATGTCATAATCGAAATTTTAGTTATAAAGTATGCATGAAAGTTCACTTTTTAAGTCGCTTATAGCAATAATCAATACAACAAATCTACACCCAACGCCTTCCCAAACTCATCACAAATAGCACTGCGTTGGTACGCTGCGCAATTAAAGGATGTTCCGGATCTCGATCCAGCGACAGTGTGTACAGTCTTTGGTCATTTATCATTTGCAAAGCTATACCCATCAGCGAGTGACTTATTTGGTGCTTTAATCAACCACGATCAAATCAGATTCAAACTTCAAAGGTTACAAGAATAAATAGCCATGTTTCACAGGAGGGGGCCTACCGTTTCCTGATTAACAACCGTCTCCGCATTTCTTTTAAACCATATAAACATTTACGGCCATTTGCACAACTAAACAGATTTGTTTACACGACTACAGACAAATCTTTTGTATGAAATCATTCATACTTAGACGTTTGCATTTAATCATGTTTTCTATGAGTAAAGCGTCACAAAACACAGCGTTGATGCCGAAGTGCTATGACTGTAATGGTTAGAAGGCGATCGAACAGCTTTGGAATAGGGTTTTATTTAAAGGGGACGGTCGGAGTTCGTAACTTAGTATAGTGTACTCGGCCACAACAGACACATACAGGCAGACGTTTTGAGTGAGTGTGAGAGAACTCGATTTTTACGTCCCACCAAAAAATAAGTCATAATTAGACGAGACCTCGGTTTAAAATCTCATCCGAAAGACTGGAGAAGCGGGGGATCGATCTACCGCCGCTCCTCAGGCGCTTTGAAGTTAATCCGCACCTTAACACTGATTTGTTGCGCAGATGGTCGTAAAAGTTTGAAAGGCATGCTGAGATGGTCGTCAATCCGAAACGGTAGACCCCTCCTGTGAAATGAGGCTGTTTATTATTGTAACGTATAAGGATGGGTTAAGCTTTGCAAATGATAATGGACTAAAGCCTGTATACATGCTGACAACTGACGAAGTCATAGGTAAATGCAAAAAATGTGCTTGTTTTTCTATAAAGCAGGCTTGACATGGTGCGAGTAGCTCAAGTGTCTAAAAGTTTCAAGATAAAAGGAAATATGCCCAATATGATAGTATAAACAGATCTGTAATATTTTCGTCAGCGCAGACATATTTAAGAAAAACTGTCAGAAAAAAGTAGTTTACCTTTTATGCGCAGTTTCCCGCAACGTCTCGGAAGTAATGCTTTAGCGTACGAAAATCGGCCTACATACCGTGAATTTTATATTTCAGAATGGAGGGAAACCGAATAAAGGCGGAAACAATCTTCCACTAAGAGGGGCCAAAAGAACTCTGTGGGAAGGTGGGACTAAGGGAGTAGCTTTTGTCTATAGTGAAACATTACTGAAGAAAACAAAGTATCTTAATACAGAGTAAGTAAATAGGGTTTGGGTTTTTTGAGAAGTTCGTTAACGGACATAGGAAGTGACCATGACCTGGTCATGATGAACTTCCGAGTGAGTCTGAAGAAGAAAAGTCAACAAAGCCAAGACTGAAGTTTGATCTTGAAGTTAAGGGACCCAGGTGTGGCATGCACTTTTCAGGCAACAATAGGTGGGATATTCCCACCACTCATTGGTCTGATGGAAATGGCATGGATATAGATACCATGATTACCACCTACACTACAGCAGTGACTGATGCTGATGCAGCCAGTGAGATACTTGGGAAGGGATGTTGCAGGAAATCCATAGATGTGTTTGGACTCTGTTATGAGAAGAAAGATTGCTATGATCTGGAAGAAGCAAAAATAATAATAATAAAATAATAATAATAGGGAAGCTGACAAGAGGATGCAGAAGGCGGTGAAGAAAGCTATCGAGGACTGGATAGTGTAAGGAGGATAGCTAGCCAGTTTGAGGAGATCGAAACTTGCCTGAAGAAAAACAACAGCAACAGCGCATACCAGCTGGTGAAGGATCTAACTTCAGAGAACAGGGTAGGTCCACAACTATCCAGGGAAGATCTGGGAAATGTCTTGCAGAAGAACAAGAGATTCTCAACAGATCAACAGAATATTGCTCAGAAATATACAACCATGAGTTGCTTCGTGTGATAGTTATATAATATTCTACGTATTGGCGCTCAAAATTGCATTGCAGCAGACAGGTGTTAAAATGACTAAAATGTTTTGAACTGCAATAGCGACAAATCATACATTAACGAAGCACATGTATAAGTAAAAATAATTAACAATTTTCAGTTTATAATTTCGTCAGTAATTTTGACAATAAAAACTGATCAGACTGGACAGTTAAAAGATAGGCAATGATCAGGAATTAATACAATCAAATCCTACATCCCGCTCTTAAAACCGAAAGGAACAGAAGCGCAAACACCAGGCTAAAGTATGATCGAAAACCTAACTTTATACTGTCTACGCCCAGGCGCGTAGATACTTATTAGTGGCGCTTCCTTATTATGTCTGTAATAGGAACAAGCTGTAAACAATATTTAATTATGTTTAGAAAGGAATAATGTTTTTATACATCTGTAACTAAAGAGTTCTAATGTATTCTTTTCTTCTATATATTCAATTAAGTAAATTTTGTTGTAAGCAAATGTAACGTATATTGCTGAAATTTATACTTATTATTACTTGAACGATTACTCTTTTTTAATAATCTGCATTGTACTTACAACGGTTATCAAACTTACATATTTGAAGTGATTTCCTCCTCAAAATTTGCCCAAAAAATAAGTAATTGGGACATTATTAAGGTTTTCTTTTGGTCACGTAATGTATTTGTCAGAACACCCTCATTTTTTGCTCGAAGTGACCATATTTAAAAAAGCAAATGTCAATTGTTTCAGTTGCCTAGTAATCAGAGTTCATAGAATGTAAACATAAAATGTTTAATTATGATGCAAGCTTACTTATGCAGTTTCTAGACGACAGTGGTGGTTTTAAAACCTTTCTCTTTGAACTCTAGGGTACAGAGTTATCTCCCCACTTTCTGACTTAAGGCACCACTTGGGAAGGCGACAAGACCTTGGAGGAAAAAGCAGAGAAAATAAGCTTTCAAATGATACCAAATTTGTCCTTTCGAACGATTGGCCAATTTTTTTCACTTTCTAGACGCCTTTTTGCGTTTCATTTCCCCGACTATTTGTCAGCTGATGAACTCAACACATTCAGAGTAAAATACAGACATTTAAAAGTTGTTATTATAGATGAAATCTCTATGGTAGGAACAAACACACTGACCTTTCTAGATACACGTTTGCAACAGCTTACTGGAACAAAAGTCAGTTTTGGCGGTTTAAGCATCATTGCTGTGGGAGACTTGTACCAGCTGATGCAAGTATGTGACAAGTGGATATTTAGTGACCCCTCAAAAGGTGCTTCAGCTCTATCATATAATTTATGGAAGGATTATTTTAGATTGTATGAGCTGGTTGATATCATGAGACAAAAAGATGATGTTGACTTTGCTCAGATGCTGAATCGGCTTCGACAAAATGAGCTGACAGAAGCTGACAAAAATGAATTAAAGAAACATAGTATCAGTCCCCATATGACAAATTATCCAAAAGAGGCTCCTCATTTATTCACTGAAAACAAGTTTGTAGATAGACACAATGAGAATTATTTGAATAGATTATCAGAAGAAAAGGTTGTCATCCCATGTCATGATACAGTTGTTTCTGCAAATATTTCTATTAACAAATGCAGAAAACTCATTGAAGCACTTCCAGACGATTTCAACAAAACTGCTAATTTACAAAAGCTGTTGACAGTAGCAGTTGGAATGATTTATGATATAACAGTCAATGTCAATGTGAAGGATGGTTTGACGAATGGGTCGACATGTGTTGTCAAGTTTATTGAGTACAAAATGGAAGGCACAGATCGTCCCAGTATTATATGGGTTTTGTTTCAAGATTCTCAAATTGGCCAGTCAACTCGTGAGAAATTTTCTAATAGGGGTTTATACAGCACAAACATAGATAAAGCGTGGACTCCAATATTTGATATAGAACGAACATTTATATACAACTTCAAGACATACCAAAGACTTCAATTTCCTTTGAAACCATCAGCAGGTAAAACTATCCATAAAGCTCAGGGGTCTACAGTTGATGAAATTGTAGTAGACTTATCTCAGACAAGAGTCAGGAAACAACCACATATTCATTAAGTTGCTCTTAGTTGAGTAAGAAAACTAGAAAATTTATATATTTTGAATTTGAATGAAGCAGCCATGGCTGTGGATGAACAAGTGAAAATCGAGATGCAGCGGTTAAAAACAGAGGCACTTCTTGAACTCTGTTATGTTCCTTTATATAAAGTTAATTCACAGAAGGTCAAAATTGCATTTAATAATGCAAGGTCCTTGCATAAGCACTTTAAGGATATTGAATTTGAGCCAAAGGTTTTGTCAGCAGATGTGATTGGGTTTGCAGAATCCAGACTGTGTGCAAGAGATGATAGTAATCATTTTGTTCTGAAGAATTTCAAACTGTTGAGAATGGATGAAACAGGGAATGATTTTGGCAACAGGCCATACCATGGACTTGCTTTGTACATTAAGGATTATTTTGAAATTCAGAGAATAGAAAAATTCCATTCTGACATATGTGAATTTATGTTTGCCACCATGTACAGCAAGGTAAAGGGATGTTTCCAAGTTGTATACTTCTACAAATTCCCTAAAAGTGGGCAAACCAAGTTAATAAATGATATTCAGCATCATCTTGTCCCATTGGTTGATATGCATACCAAATTAGTGATAATTGGTGATTTTAACATACATGCAAATGACAACTCTTCGAATTTTGTAAATTTCATGACAAAACAATTTAAATATGAGCAACGTATCAATCAGTCAACTACTGATTCTGGATCAGTGATAGATTTGATTTTTACAAACTGTCCTGCATTCAGTGATGTTGTTGAAGCCTACTGGAGTGACCACAAACTTGTTTATTGTGCACTAGATGTATAGATAAAATACAGATTATGCATATGAAAGAACACATAGAATTCACCCACAAGTTAATTAGCAGTACCAGCCTCCAGTCAGAGGTTGGTATTGCTGGTGGTTATAACTACGATTGGGTGGCCACCAAACCAAATTCTGTTTTTTGCCTTCCTACGCACTGGACTGGACATATTCACTGCTTTTATCTTTACCTTATTTATTCGTTTATAAGATTGAGGTTTCCGATTTTCATTTTCAAAACAATCCTAAAACCCTAGATCCATCTTAGAAGATGGATCTAGATATTTTTGATTGTTTTAGGAGAGAAAATCTATTTACAAAGATACCATAGATCATTTGTTAGGTGTAGAAAGTTATAGGTTAGAATTCAGGTTTGGAGATAGTTTTCTCCAAAACAATCCAAAACACTAGATCCATCTTACAAGATGGATCTAGATTTTTGAAATTGTTTTAGGAGAGAAAAACTACATAGAGAGGTGCCAAGGTTAAGAGGTTAAAGATGGTCAGTTAAGGTACAGAGAGTTACAGATTAGAATCCAGGTTCAGCCAGCCTGTGATTGGAAAACTCTTTCCAGCAACCCAGCATAAGTGGGTACTTTTTGGAAGTGTGGGTGAAGGATAAAGCAGGTGGGTTTGCCTTCCATATGCTGTATCCAAGGTACAGGAGCTTCTGCTGCTCATTGGGTTAAACACTGGCCTGCTGTTTTGGCAGATTTGGACTTGAATCTGGCTTGAGGTAGAATTCTTACCAGCCGTAAATGGGGTTACATTGCATACAAGCTTTCATGATCACCTTTCAATCGTCCTGATATGGCTGAAATCTGTTACAAACATGCATCAGAATTACAAGTCATCCATTATCCATGTATCCAAGATGCAGTGGGCCTTTAACCTCTGCTGCCCCTATGAACAGGATGTTACTGGAAACCTTTTCCTTTTATATGTACTTCTTCATTAAACATAGAGTTATAGAAGATGTAAATTAGTTAAGTCATCTTTCATCATTCATTATACATTTTACCTCTGTATTCCTGTTTTGTTAGGTTGTGATAAGACAGAGTTTTTTTCCCTTCAAAAACAATCTCAAAAATCTAGATCCAGCTTATGAAAACAATCAAGGTTTTTGAATTTCTTTTGGAATAGAAAAAACCTTCCTATAAAAGAGTTTCATAAGACTGAGTGATTTAGATATTTTGGATCATTCTAAGTTAGGAAAAATGCCATTTTATGACTGAGTAAATAGTAAATATGGTACTTAGTATTTCAAATAACAACATTTATGGTAGTTACAGTGTTGAAGGGCATTTTAGCATATTTCAGCTTGCATACTTCATTTCAAAATTGATGTGCTTGTTAATTTCCTGCTGGTTAGGCATTTGTTCTTGTACTTAAACAGTGACTGTGGTAATACAATTTTCCAAGATTCTGCATTAATGAATTTTAAGTTTGACTATGATTAAGACTGCAGTAATATCAGGGTATACCATTAGTCCCTGAATAATGCTCAATCAAATACTAGGATAAGCTTCTCCTTCCGCTGATTCAAGAAGGGCAGTTGTCAGTTACTGGCGACAGTATGTGCACTTAGTACTGGTTAACCGCGCTTAGGAGGTCTAAGCCTGCCCAGGAATAGTGTGGTTAGGTTAACTGACCGTCCCGACATGACCTTAGTTGTTTACCGTGGACGTTAAGCATCAAATCAACCAACCAACTAGGATAAGCATAAACATTCTCCACTGCTTTAGTAAAGACTTATTATTATACTGTGTTGTCAAGCCTGCAAATATTAGAAAGTGAGACATAGGTATTCTTTTTAAGTGGTGATAGTGGCACATAAGCTTAAGTTGGGTTATTTAGTTTAGCTCTAACATTGAGCAGATAAGCAGGACACAGCATCGTGCTGAGTTTTCATCAAGTAAGAGTAGATGCATTGTTTGAAGTAAAACCAAAACCAAATTTTTATGTTTCGACTGTACCCTATTTTCTTGTACGTATGATTTCTTTTTAGAATCATTTGTTAAGGAATACAGCCAGACCTGTCTTTAAAGCCAACTTTTCTTAGCAAAAACCATTCTTAAGAGGGCTAAATCTCATATCCAGAATTAGTACTTATGGTGTAAATTAAGCTGTATTTAGCAAGCAGTTTTAGACCTTCCTTTGAGTTTTTAATTGCTTAAGACAAGTTTGACTGTATATATCCAGCTGTTCAAGTGTCATATTGACTTTTCTGAGAATGCCATTTTCTATAAAAAAAATGGCTGTCAAAAATAATGATATCTCAAATGTGTCAAATCAAACAGATGAAACATTTTGTACATGTACTCAGAGGCAAAAGAAAGTATACAGTAAACGCAGTCTCAATTTTTCTACAGATGTCAACATATCTGCATAATACCTTGGCACTGTAGATAAATACAATCATTTTCGCATAATTTGCGACAATTTTCAGTACAGTGCGTCATAGGATAAGGAAATTACATGGTTTTAAATGAACCAGGGGTCTAAGTCAACATTGTCGCTGGAGTAGTTCCCCTTTAAACATACACTTTGGACAATCGAGATTGCTTTTATGCATTTTTATACATTACATTAAAAAAGGGATGAAAGGTTTTTTAGGATATGTTGCACTCTCGTATAAAAATGGGGTAAAGTATCAAATTTTCGTACCAAGAAATAGCGTTTGTAGCGTTTTCTGGTAACATGCATTGAACATTTTGAATAGGCATTGAGCTCTAATGGGAAGTTTATTTGCAATTTTCTTTCAAATAAATTAATATGCCCAGTATTCAAAATCAAAAACAGTATACTTTTTATTGCCTCTATTTCTTATCTCAGACCAGTAGTATGTCAGTCTTGGATTTCCCCACACCCACCCCCAATGAGAGTGAACTGTAGTATACTCACTCAGAGAAAGAAAAGAAATGATACAAAGTTACAGTGATACCGGTATACTCGCTCAAAGTAAGAAAGGAATCGAAAAAAGTTGCACTGAAATGACACTTTTAAGAATATCTAGCATATACCAGTATTCAAAGCACCTGTTTTAAATTTATTGACCAATAAGCTTGCAGTTTGATCTTCTGCCAGCCACCTGTCTGTAGCCTAGAAGAAAAGAGTTTGATAATTAACTTGTAGAACAACCAGTGTGTAGTACAAACCTTGGATAACACAGCCATGGAACAAATATTTAAGATGAACTGTGAAGATTGCTAGCTTCGGTGAATCAAAATCAGACATTCCTTGCTGTTGGAATCTAACACTGCATCATTATTTGGTATTTGACTTTCTACCAGGATTATACACAATTCACAGAACAGTTGATAACCATTGCCTGCTAGAAGACCATGCTCAAAACTGTTACATAAACACATATTTAATTATGACAGGGCTCAGTAGGCACAGCAGCACATTCAGAAGACTCAAAATTGGTGGAAAACCAGTGCTGTTTAATGCTATATCAACATTCTGCTTATGAAAGTTGTCATGACATACTCCACAGGGAATGCAGGAAACACAATGACTGCTTCTCAGACCCTTATATACACTACAGGATATGGCGTGTTATGAAGATATGGTGTTGCATGCCACATTTTCACATTTGTTTCAGACAAATGACATCTCATTAAACCTAACATGTCAGGTGTTACAACATACGGCACACTGATGACAAATGACTGCTGTTCCAACAATGCATGTTATGATACAACCTTGTCAGCAGAGCCTGCTGCTATCAACATCATGTGAATGTTCTACTATGTGGAATATTTTGTGTCATTTTGATAGATATCTACAGCCAGTGACATTAGCTCAAAGCAGGTCTTGATTTACATCTTAAATGCCATACCAGAGGGAGATGTTTGTAATTTCTTGCTGTGTTATCACTTAAGTGGGGTACAAACCCTTTGGTGTATTAATTTCATTTCAACTGTCTTATTATCTCTTCAGGCTTGTTAACAAAATTACACCATATATATGATTGAAATTGGTGAATAGAGTACTTCAGCTATTCGATGAAGAATTCATAGAAATGTACTGAAATAAATTATCATAAGCCTGTTGACAGTCATTATTATGTACTTTTTTTCTGAGATAGTATACTACCAGTCTGCAAATTTCTATCCACATAAAAGGTGCCACTATAAACTGCAATTGTTTCAGTGTTCTTGGCAGGCAATCAACATTGAATCAACATTCATCCAATTGCCTAACATTGAATCAGTGTTGATTTAGTGTTTATTCAATGTTGTGCCCTTGGGGGTTTTCATCTTCTATTTTCTAAATCATGAAGTTAATAATCACCAAACAAAATAACAAAATAAACATTGGATGTCTCAGTTTCTGAATTTGTAAATATCAATTAATTAAATCACACGGTGGAGTATCACATACTATTTTGTACCTATATTTGGACAGATTGGGTAAGAAAATTTATCATTATTTCTTTAATACTCAATAAATTTTCATGCTTTAAAATGCAGATACCTTATCACTTTTGCAGCAAGCCATTACCAAAGAGCCATTTCCTTGCACTCTGTGTTTTTCCAAAGAGCCTGAGGAAAGTCAGAGCGCCTTTGCTTAAAGTATTGTTGAAAACTGCAGCGCGTAGCATAAAAACATATTAATAGTTGTTTGACATGGTACCTGCACTTTACCGCATAAAATGTTGCTGAGTATTAAGGAAATAATGAACAATTTTCTTGCCCATTCTGTCCAGATACAGGTACACAATTATAGCTCTTTCTGAAAATCAAGCTCTTGCATAAATATTTATTCACATTTTTGTTTATCTGAAACTAAAAAAAAATAAATAAATACATTAAAGAAGACTTAATTTCTTTCATTTTTCTTCAGTTTACCTAGTGCACAACTATCGTACTTGTCCACCTATAAGATGATGGGTTTCCCTTCTGAAACTACCTTTAATATGTCAATCTTCTTAAAGGACCCACAAATACACATTCTATGCATTATATTTTATATGAATGCATTTGGAAATTTGGAAATATAGAATTCATCTGGAAAAAAAAGAAATCAGGAATGACAGGCAGTGAGTAGGAATTAATACAATCAAATCTCACATCTAGCCCTCAAAACCCAAAGTGATGGGTAGCTATTGAAACAAGAGGACATAAGAACATGTAACAGTGAGGAACCACAACAGAAGTACTGCCTTGGAATGGTCAGTTAAAGATTAATGCTGGGCTTAAACTGGATTGAAACCCTCACCCTCTGCTTCTGCAATAGTTCAAAACATTTAGTTAGCTGTTTGATCCGCATGAATCAATAAATAATCACAGGAAAGACACAAATCACAGATAAGGCCTATGATGAATCAGAGATGAGGACTTGACAGAAACAACGTATTGCAACACCTTGAGATTCCTGGGGTGTCAGACAACACCACTGAAACACCACAAAATCATCCATCCTGTTTTAGATATCCGGCCTGTATTCAGTATCCTATTGTAGTCAGACATTAATCAGGTCCAGGACTAAACTTGCCTTCTGGCCAAAATATAACCCTTTGATCCCTGATTCAAAATGGCAACCTGCTCACACAAGCTTACATTAGCTTAGATGAGATTTATGGTCATATTGTTAACTCAGGTGAGCGGTTCAGGGCCTCATGGCCCTCTTGTTATATTTTCTAATTTGCTCACCGTCGTCGGAAAAGGGTGGGAAATAAAATTTTTGGAAGTACATGCGGTTGTTAAAATTCTTATTTGTATTTCCCATATTTCCAATTATAAAGGTCCATCATTGCAGAATTTTGCATGTGCGAATGTTGTCCGTCATGTGGACCAACTAACCTGGATGTGTACTTTATTTGAGCCGCGACACGACAAAACCAACGAAGCCTGGGCATTGGTCCAGTCTGATCAGAGTCTTTGCTGTGCGCCTAAAGGGTAGCCAAGGGTTTAAGCTACCTCCATGCCGAAAGCAAAGACTCCGATTAGACTAGGTTGCTGATCTGAATATTCGCTGGGCGCACGCGCCACTTTGTTTGTTTTGTCGAGTCGCGGCTCATTTGTTCTGTTCACAGGCATGGTATCGGCATTAGACGAAGCTGTTGGTAATATAACAACGGCTTTAAAAGAGAGGGGTTTCCTTGACAACGCAATACTCATTTTCACCACAGATGTAAGTATGTGGCATGACCACAGGAATACATACAAAATGCCAGAGATGAAAGTCCTACAGGCTGTCTTTGAGTTTGACAGCCTTTTAAACAAGGGCGGACTGTCGCCTTAATTTCTTACCAACATATTTGAAAGAGATAGAGTATTGTACTTTGACGATGAATACTTTAGCATTTCGAGCAATTTTGGCCCCGAATTTTGTTGAGAAAGCCTGATTAATACTAGTTAGCAAAACATTTTTATGTGTTTAATCATTTTGATATAATCAGTGCCTCTATATACATTTGAGAATAATGGGAAATTTCGTCAAAAACCATGTTCGCCATTTTTTTTGCCCATTTTTTATGTGGAAGGATCCATCGTTGTAAATACAATCACCACTTTTCGAGGGTTTGCGTTCCAACTATTATATCGTAAAGCAACCAACACTCGTAGTCTGCCGCAACTCATTGGTTGGTTGTTATAGAAATGGTAAGAACATATTAATGCCGTTTTTCATTGGAAAATCAAGATATTTTGGTCACCACTAAAAATTTAAACGGCACACTAACAAACTTGAAAATATGCCGATATAAGCGAATGTGTATAATTTTCAAGACATAGCTACGTGGAGAAACATATTCCCCGCTGATATAGTCGTTTGAATGATGCATACGATACATGGACAGAAAATTCGATGAAACGAAGCACATACCTAGCGTGTGTAAACCGGTCCGCTATCTTTGGTGGTCTGTTCCGTTTCCTACAAGTAAAAAGTTGCTCTAGTATAGAGCAAAGGAGGAAGCGCTGCAGAAAACAATATTTAAGACTTGATAATCCATTTTTAGTAACTTTGTATAAGATAAGGTATCGAGGTATCAATGAATTAAAGTAGCGATAAGATATAGTCTTAAATCATTAAAAATGACATGTAACGCTGGATTGTGATTAGCATTGTAATTTGGAACAACACAGCATAAAATAAGGCTATATATACATATAGACAAAAGTTCTGCACGGTCAAATAGTTTCAAAAACTTTAGTTAAACTATTTCTACCAGTTTTATTTAAAGAGCAAAAACAATGTTATAGCTTGGATGAATAGCACCGAGTTTGAGACTGGCACGCTACATTTACTTTTAAGTTAAAGGACATTTACATTGAATTTACTGTTCTCCTTGTGTGTTGTATGTAGAAAAAAAACTCAAAGTATGAAGAGGGGCAAAGAATGAAATTGGCATGAGTTGCTTCCTCTGAAAAAGTACCCATTCACCGTAAGCACACTTTATGCGTGACACAGCTCTCATGAAAGTACCGTAAACCAGAAAATTTTAGCAAAGCTGAGTTTTAGAAAATGTTTCCAAGTTTTGTATTTAGCTTCTCATAATTGTTCTTTGATTATAAGGCAATGACTATTTCACCTCAGTTTTACTTTCAAAAACTTTACTTTCCTTAAGTTTCGAGTACATCTTCAGAATTTTCCCCGATTTAAAGTACCATAATGACTGTAATTAGTAGGACAGAAGTGCCCCAGAATCTATGATTGGGTTTAGATGGAGACAAGGGAATATCAGATCTCATGCTTGGCAAGTCTAGCATGACACCTATTTCATTGGAAAAGAGCTCGAGCTTTTCTCTTCGGATTTCAACGAAATCACTATTTCTTCGCCCTTTAATTTTCATTTGAAAAAGAAAAAAAATGATTTGAACCAGGTCATTCCTATGTTCCTTCATTTGACTTTCTCTTAATGATTCTGTCCGAAAACCTAGGCTATGAAAGCTGTTTCAGTCTGTCAATATTCAGAATGATACAAAATCAGGGTTCCATGGTTACAGTTTTCTATACAATAATATGTAATTGAAATTGAGCCGTAAAATTATGATAATAGGACATCATACACCCAGAGGGGGTAGGAAAGGGGGTGGAGGGGGGGGGGGGGGTAAGGATCAATTCAGCTATCCCGTGTCGTAATACTAACAGGAGACGGGCCCCTTTCAGTTTCACAGAGCCAATTTTCCTAGCATATTCCCAGCAGGCACATGACGTCGCATCAATGTCAATAACGTATTTCCGACGCAATGTGTCCCCTGGGTTGCTTGTAGTCAATGGAATGTAGATAATCTTATCTTTTCCACTCCATTCCATTACAGATTTCAAACTATGCCCTACTGTTTCTGTGGCTGTTTAGAAATGTTAAAATCAATATTATAATCATTATGTAATTAAAAACAAAGCAACTAAATAGTTATTTGGGTGCCAAAATGGTGATTAGCTCCGATAAATGAGACTAGATCAACCATGGATGGATATATAAAAGAAATGCACGTTTCCTGTTCGTATCCTAATATCAGATCTATCAACGGTAATGAATGGATAACCCGATTCTTAACATAAGGCAGTTACGCAATAGCTGACTTCCATCGCTTGTGGATGACCTCAAATTGTAGTTCATACTACACCTCGAAAAATCTAAAGGATACTTTAGTTAAAGACGATATGTATGTGCTATTTAACTTTTCTTTCTCGCTAAACAGTTATTATTTTACCCAATACCATGAAGGCTAAACGCTAACTTGATTAAACACTTACAGTGCAAAAATGAAAAAAAGTCGTATAACTGACTTATTTGCTACAATACAATGCGTTTATCAAAGCCGATGATCCTTTCGACATTTACGACAGAAAAATAGTTCCATGTTCTATCCCGAAAAATAAATAAATAAAAATAAAGATCGAAAAAAAGATATTTTAATGTTATGTTTCAGGTAATTTGATGTCATAATCGAAATTTTAGTTATAAAGTATGCATGAAAGTTCACTTTTTAAGTCGCTTATAGCAATAATCAATACAACAAATCTACACCCAACGCCTTCCCAAACTCATCACAAATAGCACTGCGTTGGTACGCTGCGCAATTAAAGGATGTTCCGGATCTCGATCCAGCGACAGTGTGTACAGTCTTTGGTCATTTATCATTTGCAAAGCTATACCCATCAGCGAGTGACTTATTTGGTGCTTTAATCAACCACGATCAAATCAGATTCAAACTTCAAAGGTTACAAGAATAAATAGCCATGTTTCACAGGAGGGGGCCTACCGTTTCCTGATTAACAACCGTCTCCGCATTTCTTTTAAACCATATAAACATTTACGGCCATTTGCACAACTAAACAGATTTGTTTACACGACTACAGACAAATCTTTTGTATGAAATCATTCATACTTAGACGTTTGCATTTAATCATGTTTTCTATGAGTAAAGCGTCACAAAACACAGCGTTGATGCCGAAGTGTTATGACTGTAATGGTTAGAAGGCGATCGAACAGCTTTGGAATAGGGTTTTATTTAAAGGGGACGGTCGGAGTTCGTAACTTAGTATAGTGTACTCGGCCACAACAGACACATACAGGCAGACGTTTTGAGTGAGTGTGAGAGAACTCGAGTTTTACGTCCCACCAAAAAATAAGTCATAATTAGACGAGACCTCGGTTTAAAATCTCATCCGAAAGACTGGAGAAGCGGGGGATCGATCTACCGCCGCTCCTCAGGCGCTTTGAAGTTAATCCGCACCTTAACACTGATTTGTTGCGCAGATGGTCGTAAAAGTTTGAAAGGCATGCTGAGATGGTCGTCAATCCGAAACGGTAGACCCCTCCTGTGAAATGAGGCTGTTTATTATTGTAACGTATAAGGATGGGTTAAGCTTTGCAAATGATAATGGACTAAAGCCTGTATACATGCTGACAACTGACGAAGTCATAGGTAAATGCAAAAAATGTGCTTGTTTTTCTATAAAGCAGGCTTGACATGGTGCGAGTAGCTCAAGTGTCTAAAAGTTTCAAGATAAAAGGAAATATGCCCAATATGATAGTATAAACAGATCTGTAATATTTTCGTCAGCGCAGACATATTTAAGAAAAACTGTCAGAAAAAAGTAGTTTACCTTTTATGCGCAGTTTCCCGCAACGTCTCGGAAGTAATGCTTTAGCGTACGAAAATCGACCTACATACCGTGAATTTTATATTTCAGAATGGAGGGAAACCGAATAAAGGCGGAAACAATCTTCCACTAAGAGGGGCCAAAAGAACTCTGTGGGAAGGTGGGACTAAGGGAGTAGCTTTTGTCTATAGTGAAACATTACTGAAGAAAACAAAGTATCTTAATACAGAGTAAGTAAATAGGGTTTGGGTTTTTTGAGAAGTTCGTTAACGGACATAGGAAGTGACCATGACCTGGTCATGATGAACTTCCGAGTGAGTCTGAAGAAGAAAAGTCAACCCAGCCAAGACTGAAGTTTGATCTTGAAGTTAAGGGACCCAGGTGTGGCATGCACTTTTCAGGCAACAATAGGTGGGATATTCCCACCACTCATTGGTCTGATGGAAATGGCATGGATATAGATACCATGATTACCACCTACACTACAGCAGTGACTGATGCTGATGCAGCCAGTGAGATACTTGGGAAGGGATGTTGCAGGAAATCCATAGATGTGTTTGGACTCTGTTATGAGAAGAAAGATTGCTATGATCTGGAAGAAGCAAAAATAATAATAATAAAATAATAATAATAGGGAAGCTGACAAGAGGATGCAGAAGGCGGTGAAGAAAGCTATCGAGGACTGGATAGTGTAAGGAGGATAGCTAGCCAGTTTGAGGAGATCGAAACTTGCCTGAAGAAAAACAACAGCAACAGCGCATACCAGCTGGTGAAGGATCTAACTTCAGAGAACAGGGTAGGTCCACAACTATCCAGGGAAGATCTGGGAAATGTCTTGCAGAAGAACAAGAGATTCTCAACAGATCAACAGAATATTGCTCAGAAATATACAACCATGAGAGTTATGGTGACGATACGGTTCAGGACTGCAGTCAGCCTTCAGAGGGAGATCTACAGCCGATCTTTCTTGAGGAAGTTGAATTTGCAGTAGAAACACTGAATAAGGGGATGTCTGCCGGAGTTGATAATAAACTCCTCGCCAAAAGTTTAGCATCACGTGAAAGCAAAACGAAGAAGATTATCAGAGATAACAATTGAATTCTGACATTCTGTGGAAGCTAATTTATTCTATCATCAACACCGATGCTTCATCATCATAGAATTGGCAAGTTTGATTTGAATTTGGGTAACACCTGCACAGGGCGAGCGCGGACGTACATGTCCAAAAACCACATTTTTGGGAAGAAAAATATATATTCTTGTAATGCGCTGTGAGTGACCTTTTTTTTTACACCAGTTTAATGTTTATTAATGCTAAATGTTTTTGGCGAATACGAAATTACTGCTTTTACAGCCATTAAAACGAAGCATTATTTTCTCTCGAAAACGTGAATGTCCGAGGCATTTATTTCTGTGCCTTCTTTGTGCAGTGCTTGCTCAAATCAATTTAACTTTTTTTGGCAATGCTCAAGCATTGATGTTGACGATAGAATGCATTTATCTTTATACTGAAAATTGGAACTAAAGTATTAAGATTTCTAATGATCTTGGTACATTTATTTTAAAATTATGCTAAACTTTTGGCGAGGAGTATATACCAGCAGAACTTGTTCAAGCTGGCTGGGAGACCATGATTGATGTTTTAACAGAGATCTGTAACAGGATCTGGAGAATAGGAGAGAAGCATACCAAGTTGGCTCAGTCACTATCACACTCCCTAAAAAGGGCGGCCTACAGCTCTGCCAGAACTACAGAACCGTAGAACCGTCAGTCCCATTAGTCATTCAAGCAAAGTCATGCTGACAGTCATCTTGAACAGGCTGAAGCCCCATGCCAAAGAGATAATCGCTTAAGAATACTCTGGGTTTAGAGTCGGAAGGAGCATCACAGAAAAAAATCTTCAACCTTAGAGTCCTATGTGAAAAAAATCTCCAACATTATCAAAATCTGTACCATGTCTTCATTGATTTCAAATAAACCTTTGACAGGGTATGGCATGCAGTCTTATGGGCCACCATGCGGAAGTACGATATCAGTGCAAATCTAGTACGTACCATTGAACAGCTCTGTACAACAAGTCCAGTCCAGATGAAAGGCAGCATGGGAGAACGGTTCAGAACAACAGTTGTAGTAAGGTAAGGATGTCTTCTGTCACCCATACTCTTCAGCATTTTCCTCGAACGGATCATGCCCGATGCTCTGGAAGAACTTGAAGGAAAAATAGCATAAGCGGCAGAAATATTACCAATCTGCGGTTTGCCGCTGTGACAGACACTCTAGCTGAGGAAGAGCAAGAACTAATAGTCCTAGTTGAAAGTCTTGACAAAATCTGCACAAGGAGAACAGTACTGAGAAGACTTCATACGAATAGGTTATGAATCACTTCATACGCATAGGTTATGAAATGAATATCGAGCAGAGATCGGTCATTAAAATTTGCGTGAGAAATGGAATTCCCATAGTGAAAACTTGGTTGGTTGGTTGTTTTTGGTTTAACGGCCCTTTGAGACAGTATTTCAGTCTATATCGGGCCGTCTCCCAGAGAGAGGGAGAAAGGAGATAGAAATGATAGAAATGATGTCCAAACAACCCCCCTGCCGCACCTACTGCAAGCACAGTAGGCCCTTGCCCTACTATACTCTAAATTAGTAGGACGCCCAGGCACTGAAAGTTACCCAGAACCATTGCTCCACTCGACCACCCCCCACAGTGTAAACAATTGGAAAGCTTAACATATATGGCGATTCTGCGGCAATTGAAGAAAACGGCTGTCTACAAATTATATATACGATTCAAGGAGGGTCGGAGGATCATTGCTGATGACGAGCGCAAAGGACGTCCAATAACCAAGAAGTCATCTGACATCGATGCTGTCAAAGGATTATTCGAAAAAGACAGGCGCATTCAATTCTTGTCTATCCCATAACCATAATAAGATCGTTGGGGCACCACAGATGACTTCGAAACAATCCATTTCCACCTTGTCCTGTTTTCAGCTGCCCTAGTTGGGCAAAGTCCATCCCTGTCCAGTCTTTAATATTGTCTTCAACCTCTTCATCTGCTACCTCTTCCTCTTTTTCCTTTCACGGTGTCCTTTAAAATCGTCTTTCCTAAACCAGATGACATTGGAGCTTAGTTTCCGTTTCCTGACTAGAGTCAGAAGTTCATTCTATTCTCCAATGGTTGCTTGGATTTTTTTGCGAGCTTCCTCATTATATAGTAACCATCTCCGAGGCCTGCGGTCTTTTCACTTACGCTGCTGTCAAGGCCTACGATTCATCGGCATACAGGAATATTGAAATGAGTACCGTAAGAAGTTTTAACTCTTTAAGCACCAAACAGCAGACGAAATAAATTACGTCTGCAAAAACTAAAAAAATGCTTTGTCCAAGACATCAGGCCCCGAGGTTATAAAACTTTTTTCATGCTCAACTCAGCTGAGCATGAAATTTAAAATGCCTATTAATATAAAAATACCAAGAAATTCAGCATTTTTCAGGCTCAGATAAGCCAGGAAGGCTATTTTTTCTGCTCATAAATATTAAAATGCCAACAATTGTTGGCATTTTAAAATTTATGAGCAGAAAAAATTTCATGCTCAGCTGAGTTGAGCATGAAAAAAGTTTTATAACCTCGGGGCCTGATGTCTGGGAATTCAAAGATTAGAAGGCAAACAGCTCATCATGAGCCGCCTCATCAGGATCTATGCTGTTTGCAAATTTTCCTAATTTCGTCACTGGGGCTTAAAGGGCTAAATACCTTGGAGCAGATGATGACTCAAAACCGGATGTTCTTTCAAAGCTGAAGTCAATTCGCAGAGTTAACTTATTACATGGGTCAAAGGTGAGACTGATGCGCTTTTTTGTGTTTCAATAGATAATTGATCTTCATTATGGTAGAGTTTCATTGATCTGGCACAAATAACTAAGATATAAGAGAACTTTTCCGCGAACGTTTTCATCATCCCTCGTAGAGTTTTTAGCTCACCTGATCCAGCGTCTCCGGGTGAGTTTATATGATAGGCAGGCTCCGTCATCCGTCCGTAGTCCGTCAACAATTTCAAACGACTTCCTCTCTGAAACCGCTGGACGGATAGTTACCAAATTTCATGAAGAGCCTCTATTGGGCGGGGGAACGAAAAGTTGTTCAAACGGTCCTGGTCACATGACCAACATGGCCGCCATGCTCATATACGGTAAAAACCTTTAAAATCCTTATTCTCCAGAACCAATAGGCCGATTGCCTTGAAACTTGGTATACTGAGTATGCAAGTACTACCAAAATTGTTCAAATTATGATCTTGGGTTGACCTTGACCTTTTTTACGGTACGGTCAAATTTGCTTTCTGTAGCTTTTATATGACGAAATGCAAGAACATAAGATTTCTTGGAAACTATTGAAGATTTTGTCCTGAAAATTGATATATACAGTCATCTAATGCGTACACGAAACTTTATGCGTACAAGAGGTCAAGGTCACTCTTTGACCTCTGACCCTGGTCTCTTATATTTTGACAATTTCATACATCACCTCAAAAGCCACTGGGCCAAAAGTAACCAAATTTCATGTAGAGCCTCTAGCGGGCGGAGAAACAAAAATTTATTCAATGGTCCTAGTCACACGACCAGCATGGCCGCCATGGCCATATAAAAATCTTCTACTCCAGTGGCAATTAGCCGATGGCCTTGAAATTTGGTAAGTAGTATCGGTTACACGAGCACTATCAAGATTTTCAGATTACGACTTTGGGTTGACCTTGACCTTTTTTTACGGTAAGATCAAATTCGCTTTCTGTAGCTTTTATATGACAAAATACTAGACCATAGGATTTCTTGGAAACTGTTGAAGGTTTTGACCTGAAAATTGGTATATACAGTCATCATAATGAGTACATGTGAATTTTTTGCGTACAAGAGGTCAAGGTCATTCTTTGACTTTTGACCCTGGTCTCTCTTATTTTGACAATTTCTCACATCTCCTCAAAAGTCACTGGGCCAATTGTAACCAAATTTCATGTAGAGCCTCTAAGGGCTAAGGGAACAAAAATTTGTTCAAATGGTCTGGATTACATGACCAACATGGCCGCCAGGCCCATATATGGCAAAAACCTTTATAAATCTTCTTCTGCAGAACCAAATGATTGATAGCCTTGAAACCTCGTATATAGCATCAAGTACTTAAGAGTAATTCTCTGTAAGCACCAAAAAATTGCAATAGGGGGTGAAAATGACATATCTCAGATTTTGATGAAAATTAGTGTCTTTTTTGCTTATGTCAAGTGATGAACAAAAATACATTTTTTTTTCTCTAATCAAACTGTCCGTTTCCATGGCAACCAGGATTTTCTGTTTTTTGGCCTTATTTGGAGATTTTTCATATAAAAAATGCCAGATTTGACACCAGTTGTATTGACAGTTTTTCTCAGCAAATGTTATTGACACTCATAACTTTTAAGAGACCCATGTAAGTGCTGTGCACGGATAGAGAAAATTTTCTTTATATTGCTATGGTCAAGAAGTTAGTGACCTTGACTTCTATCTAGTAAAGCGTCTCTTTAAAAACACCAAAAATGGCCAATTTTAAAACGATTTTGTTAAAAAATGCGGCTATAGATTTTTTTCATTCTCTTGGTACAGAGAGTATAACACCTAGCTCTTAATATATCAAAAAATTGGAGATGGTATATTTTTTTAAATTGAAAATAATTTTCTTTGAATTTAGTCACCGTCAGGAAAATCAGAAGAAACTGTGATAGCAGAAAATCTGTTATAAGAGATAATATCTGGAGAATGTTAAGCAAATATGAGCAGAAATACAACTAAATACATTGAATACAGTGGAGGGAAGTTACATTAATACTTTTCTCATTCAGAAGTATGCTGAAAATTTACAATTTGGGGTGCAATTACCCCACCCACTTCCACTGAATATGAAATGAATGCAAAAGTTACATGCCATGGATAATATATCTCATGTTTCCATAATTGTGAGTAAACTGAAACATTTTAAAAGATCACCACATGTTTGCTGTCATTGTTTTTACATTGTTTATCATTTGGTAACCATGGTAACTGTTATTTTATTATGGGTCAGTGTTCATTTGCACGGATATTTACAGAAAATCGTTTCAATGCTGATGAAACGTATTCCTTGTTATTTACTTTTTACATATGCATATGCATTCTAAGTGTTGATTTTGTTAAATGTTATACGATAAATGAGTATTTTTATAGTTGCTATGACAAAAACCACTCATTCCTTCCGCAAAGAAATCAGTCAATCTGAGTGTATGTAGTACAATGTAGAGAAAGAACAGCAACTGAGCATAAATAGAGATAGATACATGCATTGGAGAAGAAATAAACCACACATACAATGTTTATATCATTTAATTCCTTAATATGTTTAATCTGTATGTCTAGGGGATGAGTTACCCCACCCACCTCATTTAGTTATACAACAAATTCATAAGTTATATACTATGAGTTTTGATGATAAAATAGCACCTGGTACACTATTTTAAAGTTGCTCATCACATGTCTGGTCTGAATAAGCTTTCTTGTCTATTGTCCTTTGTGTTTTTGTAAAAGTTCTGGATGGAGGCACGCATGCATATATGCATGCACATACACCAAACTGAAGTTTGTCGACTGCCTCGCTTATGACAAGCTGGTTCGACAAAATACTCCTGTGACCTTGAAAATGGCATCAAGGTCGCCAAGCTCTAAGTCTTTGTCTTGCCTAAAAGGTTGATCTTTGTAAGTTTGGTAAAAATTAATATACTGGTTCAAGATACATCTTTTTCAGGACAAATCAACAAATGACCCTTAAAGATAGGGTCAACGTCACTAAAACCTAACTAGAAACATGGTAACTAACAGGGCCTTGCCTTTATGAGACTGTTGGTGGAATTTTAGTCGTATGTCCCCGACCAGAAAATACATTAACAGTTTTCTGTTACCATGTTGTTCGACTTCATGTTGTTTGGAATTAAGCCTCTGGTAGAGTAATTAAGATACGGGCAAAAAACATAATCATGACTGATTAAAACAAAGGCATCCACTCTGTAAAGCTGGAGTTATCATTCTTGCACTCTGCACACCTTCAGATATTCTGATGATGCTTTATATTTGTACCAAGTTTTGTGAAAATATCTTCAAAGGCTTTAAAGTTATAGATTGGACAAGGTCTCAATACCCAAAATTACAAAGGGATATAATTCTGTTTAACATAAATGAAGGTGCAGTTATGGTTATTTTTCTCTACAAATTGTTTGATGATACTTTACATTTGTATCAATTTATAAGAAAATATAGATCGTCTACAGTTTTAAAGTTAGAGTGTGGAATTATTTCTATACTGAAAATTACAAAAGGGCATAGTTCTGTAGAAAATGTAGATGAAGTTACAGTTTTAATTCTCTTCACATCGTCTGATAATGCTTTATATTTGTACAAAATTCCAAGAAAATATCTTTTACGGTTTAAAAGCTGAATAGCAGACAAAATTTCTATACTTTAAATTACAAAGGGAAATAATTCAGTACAAAAGTAGATGGAGTTGTGGTCCTTATTCTCTGTACATCGTCTAACAATGTTTTGTATTTGATCATAGTATCATGAAAATATCTTTGAGCGTTTTAAAGTTATAGAGCGGACAACATTTCCGTACTGAAAATAACAAAGGGGCATCATTCAGTAAAAACATATGTAGAGTTATGGTTTTTGTTGTCTGCAAATCTTCTGATGATGTTTTACTTTCGTACCAAGTTTTGTGAAAATATCTAAAACGGGTTTAGAGTTATGGAGCAGACACGATTTCTGTTCTAAAATTACAAAGGGGCATAATTCAGTGAAAAATGTCGAAAGAGTTACACTTCTTGTTCTCTGCACATCGCCGGGCCGGGTAGCGCAATCGGTAGGGCACCTGACTCGTAAGTCAGAGGTCCTGGGTTCGAATCCCGGTCTGGCCACATACTTTCGTTTCTCCTTCCGCTGATTCAAGAAGGGCAGTTGTCAGTTACTAGCGAAAGTATGTGCACTTAGTACTGGTTAACCGCTTAGGAGGTCTAAGCCTGCCCAGGAATAGTGTGGTTAGGTTAACTGACCGTCCCGACATGACCTTAGTTGTTTACCGTGGACGTTAAGCATCAAATCAACCAACCAACTAAAAAATCTCTGCACATCGTCTGATAATGCTTTACATTTGTACCGAGTTTCGTGAAAATATCTCAAACAGTTTCAAAGTTATGGAGGGAACACGATTTCCTTACCAAAAAAATACAAAGGGGCATATTTCAGTAAACAATGCAGGTGGAGTTGTGGTTCTTTCTCTCCGCATATTGTCTGATGCATGAAAATATCACTAAGAGTTTCAGAGTTATGGAGTGGACACTATTACCGTACCAAAAAAAATTACAAAATTACAAATTACTTCGTCTGGCGGGGCCCTAATAATCAGTTATGAATCTTCTCCAAATGATGATTTAGGGCTAGTTTAGCATAATTCCAACAAATGCTTCGTAATATAGGCTATAGATAAGCCATTTTTTAAACATTTTAAGATCATCTTTGACCTTCAAAACAGAATAAAGGTCAAACAATCCATTTAGCAGCTTTCTATGACTTCCTTGGACCTTTAGAACTTCTATATTTATGGATAGATTTCAAAACAATTGTGCACAGTTGTTCTCATTGATGAGCAGAAGTGTAATTTGAAACATTCGTTCAGGTAGGTCCAAGGTATAGGTCACACTTAAAGGTCAAATGGTAAAACGGTCATATATTGAGTTTGTCCGAGCCATTACTTCTACATTTATAGATGGATTTCAAAATAATTTGGCACAATTGTTTTCTTTTATGAGTAAAAGTGTCATTTGGAACATTTGGTCAGGTAGGGCCAAGATCAAGGTCACATTCGAACGTCAAATGATAAAAATTGTCATAAGGTCCCAGGAGGCCACATATGAAATTTAGTTGCAATCAGCCCACCAGTTTCAGAGGAGAAGTTGTTTGAAATTGTGGACGGACGACGTACGACGGACGGACGGACGCCGGACGCCGGAGCCTACCATCCTATAAGCTCCACCGGAGCCGCTGGCTCAGGTGAGCTAAAAACGGCACAGTTCTTCTCCTTGATGAGTTCAAGTACCATTTGAAATAGCTGCAGGCATATCCAAGGTCAAGGTTACACTTGAATGTCAGATAATAAAAATTGTCATAAATAGGGCTTGTCCTGGCCATTACTTTTACATTTATGGATGAATTTCAAAACAGTTTGTCACAATTGTTCTCCTTGATGAGTAGAAGTGGCATGTGGAATTTATTTAAGTTGGTCCAAGGTCAAGGTCACACTTGAAGGTCAAATGATAAATTTTTTTCATAAACTGAGCTTGTCCGGGCCATATAATTTATACAGTTATGCATGAATTTCAAAATAATTTGGCACAATTGTTCTCCTTGACGAGTAGAAATGTTTGTTCAGGTTGGTCCAAGGTCAAGGTCACACTTAAAGGTCAAATAATAAAATTGTCATAATGTGTGCTTGTCATGGCCATAGTTCCGCTTGTTTTCCTTCATAAGAAAAAAAAAGAAATATGCTGTATCATGATATTGTTTGGATTCTTTCTAATAAGTAAATGAAGCAGTTAGTCTTGACATACTTATTGGTCACTAAAGAAAACAGTGGGCTCGACAAGTTGTCCCTGGACAACCATCTAATTAATTCTTTCCCATGTTCCAATGGTGTGTCTGTGCAAGTTTGGTCACACTCGATCTGTTCATTCCGGAGATATGGTGCAAGCAAGCCATTTTTAACACCGTAAGTCCTCATGTGACCTTGAATATAAGGTCAATGTCACCAAAGACAGTGTTTCCCCACCTCCTTATAATATACCTATGCAAGTTTTATCAAAATTCATAAATCTCTTCAGAAGATGTGCATACAAACCATTTTCACTGTTTTGACCTCCTGCGACCTGAAAATATGGTCAAGGTCACCAACTTTTTTCAGTTCTTTTCCACTTCCCTGTGATATATTTGTGCAAGTTTGATCTAAATCTATCCACCCCTTCAGGACATATGGCGCCAACAAGCCATTCAGATACCTCATATGACCTTGAAATGTGGTCTACGTCACCAAAATCTAATCAGCTCTTTTTCCCCACCCAAAGATATATCTTTGCAAGTTTGGTGAAAATACATTTATCCGTTCAGGAGATAGAGTGCAGACATGAAGTTATGCTGACACACAGACACCGACACCAATGCAGGCAGGATCTGCACCAAAACAACATACCCGCCTTCCCTTTCCTCTTTCCCCAACTCCCCTCCTCCCAATGGTGGGGGGGACATAAATATGTTTATCGATATGATAAATATATAAGCAAATTTTCTTCTGCATTATGAAATATTTAAATGTATTTCTGCTCATTTTATGTCCTTTATTTGCTTGCTACCAGATGCACTCAGATTGTCAATTGCTGTTTTGATGGAACATCTGGTTGTATCCATAGCAACTAAAATATACCGAATTATTGTCCAAGGTGAGACTTATTTGGCCAATAGAAAGTGTATACATAGATAGAAAATCACAATCAACACTTTTCAGCTAAATTTGAATGCTTTTTAAATATCCAGGAGCTCAGTGGGTTAAGCGCTGGCCAACTGAGGTAGCAGACCGGGTTCGAAATCCGCTTGAGGCGAGAATTTTTCCCTACCGTAAATGGGGTTCCATTGCACACAGCCTTTCATTATCACCGTCCCATTGTCCTGATATGACTGAAATACTTTAGCAAAGGACGTAAAATCGCAAGTCATCCATCCATCCATTTTAAATATTCGTTTCCAACAAAACAGACTCTAGATAGAGTATTGGTTGCCATGGTTACTACGTGATAAATAAAATAAACTAGAAATTTTTCTTGAACCCCCTCCTATCCTTTCTCAGCTGTATCATTTTCCCTAAATATTGCAAAGTTAGGATCTCTTGTAAATCTTGAAATTTGGGTCCAGGTCACCGCCATCTAATCAGTACTTTTCCACCTCCCGATTATAAACTTATCTATGTTTGGTCGCAATCCATCACCTCCTGTGACCTCGAAAATGAGGTCAAAGTTACCAATATCTTATCAGTTTCTTTTCCATTTCCCAGTGATATGTTTATGCAAGTTTGGTTAAAATCCATCCATCCATCCAGAAGATATGGTTCAGACAAGCCATTTTTCAACATTTCTGACCTCCTGTGACCTTGAGAGTATGGTCAAGGTCACCAAAATCTAATCAATTCTTTTTCATTTCAGAGTAATATATCTGTGCAGATTTGCCTTAAATCCATCCATCCATTCAGTACAGAAGATATCGTGCTGACAAGTCATTTTTTCCAGCACTCAGTGACCTTCCGTGACCTTGAAAATAAGGTCAAGGTCAGCAAAATCTAGCCAGTTCTTTTCCATTTCACAATGATATATTTGTGCGAGTCTGGTAAAAATCAATTTATCCATTTAGGAGATACGGTGCAGAAAAGCCATTTTTCATCATTCTTTGACCTTCTGTGACCTTGAAAATAGGGTCAAGGTCAGAAAAGTCTAATCAGTTTTTTACCCCTACCTAATTAGGTATGCATGCAAGTATGGTCATAATCCATTTATTCCTACAGGACATAGAGTGCAGGCAAGGGCTACGCAGACACTGATGGGATCCGCACCAAAAAAACAATATGTCCCCCATCCCGCCCCCCACCCACGAACCACTGTAGGAATATTATGAAAAAAAGAAAGACGACAGAAATAATGAGCTTGTAGAAGCCCCTTAGACCATTCAAACTCAGCAAAGACTGAGATATATTCATTGTAGCATGCAACTTTTAATTTGGTTTTGCATTGAAAGAAAGTGGGTGGGGTAATTTAACCCCAAATTGTAAGGTACTAACATATTTTTGAGGGTGAAAACTCTCTAAGTAGTTTTCTTCAGTTGTTAATTATGCATCAACTTGTATTTTGGCTCATATCTTTTGAAAATGTTCAAGGTATTGTATTTTAACTCAGAATTTCAATTATGAAAGTTTCTTCTGATTTCTCTGACGGTGAGTAAATTCAAAGAAAAATATTTTCAATTTAAAAAATATACCATCTCCAATTTTTATGCCCCCAATTTCGGAGAAATTGTGGGGGCATATTGGTTTGGGCCTGTCCGTCTGTCCGTCTGTCCGTCTGTCTGTCTGTCCGTCTGTCATATCAAGAACCGTAAGAGCTAGGAGCTTGAAACTTTATACACATGATCAGTATGGAAAATAAGCGAACACGTGTTTTTCTTTTTTCCGCGGGTCACATATTTCAAGAGTTATGCCCCTTTTTCGACTTAGCCTGCGGAACCTTGTGAACAAAATATCTCAAGAACCCCTGATGCTAGGATCATGAGGTTTTGCAGGATGAGAATGCCCAAGGTGTAGATGACCTGATTAACTTTTGAAACAAATTCGTGAATTTTTGACCGAGTTATGCCCCTTTTTCGACTTAGTGCATTGTAAGCCTATGGAACCTTGTGAACAAAATATCTCAAGAACCCCTGAAGCTAGGAGCATGATTATTTGCAGGAAGATACTGCCTGTGGTGTAGATGACCTGATTAACTTTTGAAAAAAATTCGTGAATTTTTGATCGAGTTATTCCCCTTTTTCGCCTTAGTGCATTGAGGCCTATGGTACAAAGGTTCCCTTACATATAGTCAAGAACAATAAGAGCTAGGAACTTGAAACTTTATACACATGATCAGTATGGAAAATAAGCAGACCTGTATTTTTTTATTTTTCCGCCGGCAATGTATTTCCAGAGTTATGCCCCTTTTTCGACTTAGCCTGTGGAACCTTGTGAACAAAATATCTCAAGAACCCCTGATGCTAGGATCATGAGGTTTTGCAAGATGAGAATGCCCAAGGTGTAGATGACCTGATTAACTTTTGAAACAAATTCGTGAATTTTTGACCGAGTTATGCTCCTTTTTCGACTTAGTGCATTGTAAGCTTATGGAACCTTGTGAACAAAATATCTCAAGAACCCCTGAAGCTAGGAGCATGATTATTTGCAGGAAGATACTGCCTGTGGTGTAGATGACCTGATTAACTTTTGAAAAAAATTCGTGAATTTTTGATTGAGTTATTCCCCTTTTTCGACTTAGTGCATGGAGGCCTATGGTACAAAGGTACCCTTACATGTAGTCAAGAACAATAAGAGCTAGGAACTTGAAACTTTATACACATGATCAGTATGGAAAATAAGCAGACCTGTATTTTTTTATTTTTCCGCCGACAATGTATTTCCAGAGTTATGCCCCTTTTTCGACTTAGCCTGTGGAACCTTGTGAACAAAATATCTCAAGAACCCCTGATGCTAGGATCATGAGGCTTTGCAAGATGAGAATGCCCAAGGTGTAGATGACCTGATTAACTTTTGAAACAAATTCGTGAATTTTTGACCGAGTTATGCTCCTTTTTCGACTTAGTGCATTGTAAGCCTATGGAACCTTGTGAACAAAATATCTCAAGAACCCCTGAAGCTAGGAGCATGATTATTTGCAGGAAGATACTGCCTGTGGTGTAGATGACCTGATTAACTTTTGAAAAAAATTCGTGAATTTTTGATTGAGTTATTCCCCTTTTTCGACTTAGTGCATGGAGGCCTATGGTACAAAGGTACCTTTACATATAGTCAAGAACAATAAGAGCTAGGAACTTGAAACTTTATACACATGATCAGTATGGAAAATAAGCAGACCTGTATTTTTTTATTTTTCCGCCGGCAATGTATTTCCAGAGTTATGCCCCTTTTTCGACTTAGCCTGTGGAACCTTGTGAACAAAATATCTCAAGAACCCCTGATGCTAGGATCATGAGGCTTTGCAAGATGAGAATGCCCAAGGTGTAGATGACCTGATTAACTTTTGAAACAAATTCGTGAATTTTTGACCGAGTTATGCCCCTTTTTCGACTTAGTGCATTGTAAGCCTATGGAACCTTGTGAACAAAATATCTCAAGAACCCCTGAAGCTAGGAGCATGATTATTTGCAGGAAGATACTGCCTGTGGTGTAGATGACCTGATTAACTTTTGAAAAAAATTCGTGAATTTTTGATTGAGTTATTCCCCTTTTTCGACTTAGTGCATGGAGGCCTATGGTACAAAGGTACCCTTACATGTAGTCAAGAACAATAAGAGCTAGGAACTTGAAACTTTATACACATGATCAGTATGGAAAATAAGCAGACCTGTATTTTTTTATTTTTCCGCCGACAATGTATTTCCAGAGTTATGCCCCTTTTTCGACTTAGCCTGTGGAACCTTGTGAACAAAATATCTCAAGAACCCCTGATGCTAGGATCATGAGGCTTTGCAAGATGAGAACTCCCAAGGTGTAGATGACCTGATTAACTTTTGAAACAAATTCATGAATTTTTGACCGAGTTATGCCCCTTTTTCGACTTAGTGCATTGTAAGCCTATGGAACCTTGTGAACAAAATATCTCAAGACCCCTGAAGCTAGGAGCATAATTTTTTGCAGGAAGATACTGCCTGTGGTGTAGATGACCTGATTAACTTTTGAAAAGAAATCATGAATTTTTTATTGAGTTATGCCCCATTTTCGACTTAGTGCATTGTAAGCCTATGGAACCTTGTGAACTAAATATCTCAAGAACACCTGATGCTAGGAGCATGATTTTATGCAGGAAGATACTGCTTGTGGTGTAGATGACCTGATTAAATTTTGAAAATAATTTGTAAATTTTTGATTGAGTTATGCCCCTTTTTCAACTTAGTGCATTATTTGCCTATGGAAGCTTGTGAACAAAATATCTGGAGAACCCCTGATGCTAGGATCAGTTTTTGATTTTTGCAGGTTGATATTGCCCAAGGTGTAGATGACCTGATTAACTTTCGAAAACAATTCGTAAATTTTTGACTGAGTTAAGCCCCTTTTTCGACTTAGTGCATTGTAAGCCTATGGTACAAAGGTACAAGCATTATTGGATGAACCTTCTCTAGAGACAAGCATATGGGTGGGGGGCATAGTGTTTCATAAACACATTTTCTAGTTTGATATATCAACAACTAGGCTTTGTACTCTCTGCACCAAGAGAAAGAAAAAAATCTATATCCGCATTTTTTAGTAAAACGTCTTAAAAATTTGCGGATTTTTGATGTTTTGAAATAGACGCCTTACTAGGTGGAAGTCAAGGTCACTGACTGCTTGACCATAGCAATATGCAGAACATTTTCTGTATTTGTAAGCAGCACTTACATGGTTCTCTTGTAAAATGTAAGTATCAATACCATTTGTTGTGAATTACTACCAGAACAATTGGAGTCAAATCTTGCATTTTTCATTTGAAAAATCACCAGATTAAGCTGAAAAACACAAAATCCTGGTTGCCATGGCAACGGATAGTTTGATCGAAGAAAACATTTTATTTTTGTTCATCACTTGACATAAGAAAAAAAGACACTGAGTTTCGTGAAAATCTGAGACATGTCATTTTCACCTGATTTTGGTGCTTACAGAGAATGACTCTTAAGTACTACCAAGATTGTTCAATTGATGACCTTGGGCTGACCTTGACCTTTTTAAGGCAAGGTCAAGTATGTAAAAATGCTAGAACATAAGATTTCATGCTAAATTTAGAAGATTTTGGCCTTAAAATTGGTATATACAGTCTTCTTAATTAGTCATCCTTTGACCTCCCACCCATGTCTTTATATTTTGACAATTTGAGACATCTATTTATAAGCCACTGGGCTAATTGTAACCAAGTTTTATACACAGCCTCCAGGGGCTGAGGGAACGGATTTTTTTTTCAAGTGGTCTAGGTCACATGACCTACATGGCCACCATACTCAGGTGAGCGATTCAGTGCCTCATGGCTCTCTTGTTTCTCTTAGTTCTATTCTTCACAAATTTGTCTTCAACAGAATAAAAGATTTTCTTGCATTATGTCATGGAAAAACATTTTCATTGATTTGCTTTGCTTGTAGAACAGTATGAATTAATCTATGAAATCATGCCTATCAGTAAATTAGATAATAAAATTCCTGCGTTTGTAAGTTCACATCTCCAGGTGCCTGTCTTCAACAAAACTTCTTTGGCTTCTGGGGGCTGCGCTCCCAGACACCCCTGAATATTATCAACACCTTTATAGAGCATTCAGCATCAAATTTCCGGGTAGCATATGCAGAAACAAGAGGGCCGAGAGGCCCTGAATCGCTCACCTGAGCAAAATGACAAACGTCAAACTAGGGTCTTCCTTTGAACAAACCTGATATTTTAAAACTGTCAAAATATGAGAGACATTGATTAAAGGTCAAAGAATGATCTCAACCTCAATTACTCAAACACATTCATGTACTCATTTAGTTGTCCGACTGCATTTATCAAATTTCCTTTAACTCTCATGTTTAAGCATTTTCCTATATAAAAACACCAGAAAGTGAATTTGAACTTGCCGTGAAACAGTCAGGGTCAACCCATGGTCATCATTTAAACTATCGTGGTAGAACTCCAGTACTCAATGCTTACTACAAGGTTTCAAGACAGTTGGTCATTCGTTCTGGAGAAGAGGATTTTTGAAGGCTTTTTACCATATATGGATGTCACTGCCATGTGACCTGGACTGCTTGAACAAATTTTCATTTGCTAAACCCCTACCATACCAAATTTCAAGCATCTGAGTCAAGTGTTTCTGAAAAAAAAAGATTTTTGAATATTTCCCTATGTATTTCTATGGTTCAAACCAAGGACACCCTGGAATGGAGCCGTTTAAGACCATGGGGCCACCATTTGAATAAATTTAGTAAAGGACCACTAGGCAATGCGACATGCAAAATTTCAAGCATCTGAGCCTAGTAGTTCTGGAGAAGTAGATTTTTAAGTATGTCTTACTTTCGAAACCCAAACCTCCTGCCTCAGGAGCCGCAGTTTAAACAAACCTTGCAAAGGTCCACTGCACAATGCTACATACCAAATTTCAAGCATCTGTCTGTTGCTTGGTCCACCGGGGCTCAACTGGTGACCTTCTTTTGCTTCAGATTTCCAGTGGGGTTGTTTGGCAGGACAGGGATCTCCACCTGTCAGACGGCCCGTTGTATCTGTTGAGTCCTCGTCTTTGCTTCTTCATGGTGTTGAAATTTGATTTATGTGTTTACCGTGATGATTCATTGACGAGTTAGAGGGTTATCATGCGAACCGAACAACCAACTAAATGTTTTGTACCACTTCAGAAACTGAGGGTGAGGTTGGGCCTGTAAAATCGATTTAAGCCCCCCAGTAATTCATTGCTGACCGTTCCAAGGCGGTAGTTCTGTTGTGGTTCTCTGTTGCCTGTTTTTGGTGTCAGAGTTTCTGTGATGTTTTACCTTATGTATGTTCTTATTATTTTTGGTTCGGTTTGGGTTGCTGAGTGGCCACCTTTTGGGAACAAGCTGCTCACTCGGTTGGCCATATGTTCTCAGTATCTTGATTATTTGTAATCTTAGTTGTTTCCAACTATGGTTTGAGGGCTGGATTTGGATTTTGATTGTTTCAGTTCCTGGTCTTTGCATACTTTTTACTTTTTTTCTGATCATGGTGGTTCTGAAGAAGAAGAACATTTTTGAATATTTTTCTATGTATTTCTATGGTTCGAATCCTTGACCCCTTGGAGTGGGGACATTTTGGACTGTTCGGCCAGGGATGCATAACAAACATGGCTACCACGCCCATATACGGTAAAACCCTATACAAATCTTCTTCTCCAGAACCAGTGTACCGATGACCTTGAAACGTGGTATGTAGCATTGTGTACAGGAGTACTACCAAGAATGTTCAAATGATGACCTTGGGTTGACCTTGACCTTTTTTACGGCAAAATCAAAATTGCTCTCTGGTGCTTTTATATGGGAAAATGCTAGAATAGAAGGTTCCATGGGAATTGTTGTAGATTTAAGCCTAAAATTGGTATATACAGTCATGTTAATGAGTACATAAAGATTTGTGAGTACAAGAGGTCAAGACCGTTCTTTGACCTTTGACCCTGGTCTCTCATAATTCGATAAATTTCAACAATCTCCTCAAAAGCCACTAGGGCCAATTGTAACTAAAGTTCATGTGTAGCCATGCCCAAATATGAAAAAAAATTAAAATTTTTCTTCTCCAGAACCAATTCACCGATTGCCTTGAAACTTGGTATTTAGCATCTACTACCTCAGGACTAACAACATTGTTCAAATGATGACCTTGGGCATGGTCAAATATGGTAAAATACTAGAACTTGAGATATTATGGCAAGTTTTGCAGGTTTTGGCTTTAAAATTGGTATGTACATTTGTCTTAATGAGTATATGAAAAGGACGAGTTACACTTTACTATTGCAATGTGCCCACTGAAAAGGCCGATTTTCGAAGATAGGCGGATAACGGCAAAAACATGCAGAAAAGTTAACTGTAAGTTTCTAGTTTATTCTGTACGATTTCATTTTCCCGTATTTTAATGCCTTTCAGGTTAATATTGCGGTTGAATACATGTACTGTCTGCAACATTTAACATTTAGCCTATGGGGATTTTAGTGGAGCAAATATGTTGGGCTATCTTTCAAGGGGGTGGTCTACGGAGTGTAACATTTGTTTTTGTATATCAAAATAATCGCCTAGGTCTATAGTTATCAAATTCAGCGTTTGCCACTTTGGCAAACCTTGCATAACTCCGCAGCGGCCAGTTATTTACGTTACCCCATTAGATTTTAAATATCAAACATATTTATTGAAGTTAATAAGAAATGTGTTTAAACAATATAAATGTATCAAATATTAATATTTTCTGCAAGAATGATAAATATGCTTTAAATAAGGCTGCTTAGAAAACAGCTCAGAGCTTCTGTGCTGTTATTTTCGTTACAATATATTATGTACCCCTCAAAAATTTAAAATGTAACTTAGGTTGTTGCATTTACAAACAATTTGTGATAAAATAGCCCAAAGTTGTTCCATTTTCTAATTGTCCTTTTAAATACCTTTCTAACAAAACAAATTTGAGACCTCTAGCTTCTATACTTTTACAAATATATACTGTTGAACATGATTACACCTATTCCCTGTTGGTGGCTGCAAAGTCATTTTCCCACAATTGTTCGTACAAAAATTGGCTAATAAGTTATTCTAAACTGACAAATTGGCCCTTATGAAATAAGATCATATAATACATGATATTAAACAACAGTTCACATTTTTGTTATGACTTTGCAATACATATTTTAACCACAGTAACGTACTTAACAGATTAAAATGTCTGATTAAAGCATAGATCATTCCCACCACAAATATATCTTTTTGAAATTCTGATTTTTAAATAGCACAGTTGTGATGACAATACATGTAGTTGTTATTTATTGTAAAATAAGAGTTTCACTGCCTACTTTGACACAAAACAGTGTTATTTACATGACTTGCAAAGCTGAGATTGTCCTGAGGTTCAAATGAAGCATTTGTGAATTAATCTGTACGTGGAATATATTAATATATATTTTTTTATTAATAGCCAAATGACATTTAAACAAAACCAAAAGTGTCAAACCAGCTTATCATAGCCTACGGCTTTGTACTCATGAAGGTAACGTTAATAACCTTTATTTCCAAACAGCCCCTGAGATTAAATAATACTACAGCCAAATATGTGTAAGCTTTATTATTTTAAGCTGAAATAAAAACATTTTAAAGGCACATTAGACCAGTTTAATGCTACCTAATTCAACTCGTTATTGACAGCTCCAAGTCGGAGCATCAGTTGTGGTGTACCGATGTAATCGTTTGTGTTGTCCTCTTATCTGTAATCTTCAAAAATCAGTTTATTTCATCGGCATATTTGCCATCATTCTACCATATATAGCCATATATAGAAAAGGACAGAAATGGGTGAAAATAGGCATTTGTGTGACTAATAATGTTTAGTTAAGGCTAGCTTTGTGATAATTTCATGGAATGGCTGGATGTTTATTTGGCTAGTATCGTCTAACTACTTGTCTTATAACTTTATGCTGCATGTTCAATTTGGTATCCCGAGTGGAGTGTTTCACAGAAAGAAAACAATTCCTTATTGCTGCCCTATACACTACTGTCTCTGTGTTAACCTTTTCCTATAAAAAGCAATATATAAAACCAAAGTTTAAGTTTTTTTGGCATAAAAGCATACATTTTCATCAAAGTAAGGTATATAACAGGTTAAAGAGTATGAGTTATTTTATTCTATTGCAGCAAGTGTAAAGTTCCATGTGCTTGCCATGAAAAGTTCCGTCGTACTTTATCTTATTTAAAAAAATTATGTTTGGGAAAATCTAGGCTCATTCTGAGTCAATTTAAAAAAAGAAATAGCTGAAGCTGATGCGAGGGGTGGGGAAGGGGGCATTGGCATTGTTACAAAATTACATTGCTGGACACACACTCAGCTTAACCAAGGTTGCTTATTTCGTTTTCTCTGATGCAGTCCTTGCTGCCAGAGAACCTTCCTTCATAATTTTGCTAAGCTTTTATCATTCCACCAGACTTTAAGGTGAATGGATATTATGTAAAATGAAATAACTATGACTATCTTGGCCTCAGTGTCTAATGGGGGTAACTTTTTACTATGAAATCATCATCAAAATGACATTTAATTCGAGTCAGAGATAATTCACTAACTTCGACTCTTAGGTTAGGTGGTCAAAAAGGTAACGTATACAGCATTCAACAGCAAACAAGTTGTCAAATTATCCTTTTACTGTTAAGAAGTTTTCATACTATTGGTAGAGTAACAAGGTGCAGAAGGTAACCGCCCTCAAGTATAATGCATATGTGGAAAGCGAATATTGAGGTGCCGAATGTTAGCCTAACAGCAGTATCGCCATACATCTCTGAAGGGATTTGTATATTTGATACAGTTGTATTAAATAATTATAGTCTCAAAGAAAGGGCTAAGACAGATACATAATTACCCACAATTTTTTTTATATATACATGTAGTTCATAGTTTGTATTACTATTATGCGTGTTGTAGATGTTTTACTTAAAGGCGGTTATTTTCTGCACCCGGTCACCCAAGCATTAATATGAAACCTGTTCACAGTAAAGGGGTCAGACCCAAGAACTGGGGAACTTTTATTGCTTCGTCTTACTGCTTCTCATCAAACAGAAAATATCGTAAAAAATCATAATTCTTATCAGACAAATCATTTACATTAATTTTGAATGTTGTATACGTTACCTTTTAAATATCAAAACAAGGAGTCAAAGTAAGTGGATCATCATTGACTCCATTAAAAGGTCATTTTTCAAATGATTTTAAGGTAATAACAATATGTCATAATCAGATTATCCGCGAAAAATCTTGAAAGGAATCAATTAACCGGGTCTGCTATGTTCTTTCTCGTGTGTGTTCCTTGCTTCCACATGATCTTCTGGTATATTTTGGAAATAATACTTTATAACTTTGAATGGACACACCTCAGTTTGTTATGCTTCCATAGATGCTACCTATTTAGTTCTGTGGATAATGTAGCCTTCAAAAATTGTCTATTCTTAAAGGAAATACGTGTACTTTTCTCATATAGTAGACAATTCTTTCCTTTTAGAGTTTACTCCCATTAAGAAGAAGGGCTTAAGTAAAATTTGCAGAATTATTTCATGTGATAGTATATCCAAGCAACTTAAACTCTTTGACTGATTATTTTAATTAAGAAAGATTTCGTGGAAACAAGGAATGGATCACAAACAAAATAATAAATAAATAAATAAATAAATAAATAAAACAAAACAACAACATCGGTTTTACTAAGTTTACGCCCAGGAATGTAATGTTGCAACAGTTCCAATGCAACCTAGCACCAGCTTCAGCTAAATTCCTATTTTTTTTTCTTTTTTTCAAACCGACTCGGAATGAGTCCAAATGAGTCCAGATGACCAGATAATACTTAATTTCCATTTAAATGAAGTACAACGAAGTGTTTCACGGTAGCCACAATTTACACTGAAGTAAATTCACTCTTAATGTTTAACCTGTTATGTACGTTACTTTAGTTAAAATATATACTGTAGGGCCAAAATAGTTGAACTGCGGTTAGATATATTGCTTTTATAGAAAACGGTCAAAACAGATAAACAATGTAAAAGGTCTCCGATCAGGAATTGATTCAACTAGTGGCATGATTCTCCCACAACACCAAACTGAAAATAGTAACATAAAGTAATAAGACATGTGCTCAAAAGAAACTAACGGGTGGCCAAATCCAGCTCATTCCATGCACATGACCACAAAGCTAGCCTTAACCAAACATACTCTGGGACACAAATTGTCTATTTTCACCGATTTTCAATTTGTTTCTATATACATCAGACTGACAGCCAATAAACAGACAAGAAAAACAATTTTTGCAGGCTACTGGTAAGTGGACAACTTAAACTATAACATCAATAGACCAAAACGGATGCACCTCCGTGGAAATGTCACGAATAAATTACATGGGGTGGGTTTAAGCCAGTCGAACGTGCTGCTTTGAATATATTTTAACTCAATCTAATAAGGCTTAGGCACATTTGGCTGTAGCAACAGTTAATCTCATGGATTGTTTTCAAATAACGGTTACTAACGTTACCTTTCTGAATACAAAACTGTATGTTATGATCAGTTATTTTGCCAAAGTAGATGTTTTTGATATGCTTCGGATATTAATGAAAAAATTATAGTGTTCCATGCACAGGTTAATTAACGAAGGCTTATTTCTAATTGTAGGACAATTTCACCTTCCCATGTCATGTAAATAACACTCATCTGTTTGCTGCCCGAGTAGCCAACTTCACCACGCAAAAATTTCATTTAACGATAACTAGAACACATAGTTATCACAATTTGGCTGTTTAAGGGCCAGAATTTCAAAACAGTGTTTTCCTGGTCGGAATGATAGATGTTTTATGCAAACATTAACAATCTGTTAAATATGTTACTTTTGATTATAATATGTGTTGTAAGGTCAAAAAAAATTTAAACACTTGCTTTATATCATGTTTAATATGATCTTATTGCAACAGACCCAATTTGTCAGTTTAAAATAGTTTTAAACAGTTTATTAGCCTTCTTTTGTACGAATAATTGTGTGAAAATGACTTTTCAGCCTCCATTAGGGAATATGTGTTACCACGTTCTACAGTACACGGTTGACAAAGTAAAAAAGCTAGATGTCTCAAATTTGGTTTGCTAGAAACGTATTGAAAGTTGCTAGTTAGACAATTAGAAAAATTCAACAGTTTGCGCTATTTTGTAACAGAGTTTTCGTAAAATGCAACGATTTGAGATAGTATTTTAAATTTTCAAGGGGTACATTATATATTGTCACGAAAATAGCAACATTAAAGTTCAAAATTGTTTCTGAAGTAGCTTAAGTTATAATAAATTAATCATTCCTTCAAAAAATATGGACATTTGATACATTAATAATGTTGAAGCATACTTCCTATTGACTTAAATAAATATTTTTGATATTCAAAATTTAATGGGGTAACGTAAATAACTGGCCACTACAGAGTTATGCAAGGTTTGCCAAGGTGGCAAACGCTGAATTTTCAAACTACAGACCAGGGCGATCATTTTGATATATGAAAACAAATGTTACACTCCGTAGACCACTATCTCCCTTTTCTAGGCCACTTACGCAATCATATTTGCTCCACTATTTGAACTACCAAGGTCCACTATGCATCCAAATTTCACTTCATCCTACCCTCGTAACCACTACAATTTTTATACATAATTATTCCTCATATACATATTCAACATAAACGGGTTACATTACAGTGGTTACGAGGGTAGGAGTAAACGGAAAAATTGGTTTGGGTAAATTCTCATATCTCCAACACTAGGACTAAAGGATTTCTTTCAAAATCGCATCAGTATATTTTGAAATTGATAGAAAATAGAGGCATTATTCATCGCAACACATCTTTTTCAGTGTTCATCTATGTAGTATGTGTTCCTAATGCCCCCACCAAGGATTCCGTTTGTGTGTGTGTGTGGTCGGATAGGGGGTCGGGGAGGGGGCAGCGCTGGGCATGCTTATAGGTATGACATTATGTGCGTATGTAAGGCGTTAGACTGAATGTCCTCCATCATCATGCTGTGATATAACTCTGATGTTATAATGTTGCGACGTGGTCAGATGATGTATCCCTCTGCCTGAAGCAGATGAATAGTAAAATTCTGTGACCTTGAACTTTAATCCACTAACTTTGTATGAAAAATTACTTGGATGAGCTTTTTCCTTACATCTTTTGATATCTTTGGGGTAGGAGTGTTGATATTTGATCAAATCATATTTTCACAAAAGCAAACGCTTTACATGCTTATTATTGTGTTAATAAACACTTGTAAAATCTACTGTTTTGAGTTTTCGTAAAAATTCAAATAAAATTTCTCCTTACTAGATGATTTGAGCGAAAATGTCTTTTTTAGACTGTGGATAAGAACCAAAAGTATTATATCTGTCAGTATGTAGGGCTGATATGTCAGCGGAATTGCTGATTATATCGAAAAACCGCAGGCAGTTAGTGTCCCCCATTCAGCACCCCATAGGCAATAAACCGGAAGTCACGTGATTATTTATGAAACCGCAAACTTAAAAATGTTCTTATATAAATTGCCAAATGCCAAGCTTTTAAATACATAAATTTTATCAAGTTCGGTCATGGGCACAAAATCGGTCAAAGGGTTACCCGTCCTTTGTGAGTACAAGGTGTCAAGGTCATTCTTTGACCTTTGACCCAGGACTCTCATATTTTGACAAGTTTAAACATCTCCTCAAATGTCCTTTGGTCAATTGCTCAGGCGAGCGATTCAGGGCCTAATGCCCTCTTATTTAAATACATTTTATTGTCGAGCCCAGAGCTTCCTGCCGTGGGGCCATTTTGGACCGTGGGGCTACTATTTGAACAAACTTGGTTAAGGACTACTAGGCAATGCTACATACCAAATTCTAAGCATCTAGGCCTACTGATTCTTAAGGAGAAGATTTTTGAATATTTGTCTATGTATTTCTATGGTTCATACCTAGGACTCCCTGCCGCGGGGCCATTTTGGTTCCAGGGGCCACCATTGGATCAAACTTTGTAAAGGACTGCTAGGCAATGCTTCATACCAAAATCAAGCATCTGTGCCATGCAGTTCTGGAAAAGAATATTTTTGAATATTTTTCTATGTATTTCTAAGGTTCAAACCTGGGACTCCCTGCTTTTGAGCCGTTTTTTACCCTGGGGCCATCATTTGAACAAACTTGGTAAAGGACTATTAGGCAATGATACATACCAAATTCCAAGCATCTGAGCCTTGCCGTTCTGAAGAAGATTTTTTTCAATATTTTTCTAATATTATGTATTTCTATGGTTCAAACCCAGGACTCCCTGCCGTGGGGCCATTTTGGACCCTGGGGCCACCATTTGAACAAACTTGGTTTATGGGACCTCCATACGAACCGAACTACCAACTAATTGTGTGCACCGCGGCGGAGGGTGAGGGTGAAGGTTTGGACCCAGTTAAACCGATTTAAACCCCCAGTAGTTATTACTTACCGTCCCAAGGCGGTACTTTCGTTGCGGTTGCAAATTTTTTATGTTCGGTGCTGTTTAATTTATTGTGTTCTCATTTTAACCCTTCTATAATAAAAATAGAAAATAGGTAAAAATAATTGTTAAATGTTTTTCGTATACTTTGCTTAGTCTGTTGTAGCCCTTCTGTTGGTCTAAATTTTTTAGTTCAATAAAGATAGCTGAGTTGCCACCTATTTGGGAAAGAGCTGCTGACTCGGCTTATCACTTGTAATTTATTGTTTGTTGGGATGTCTTTGTCAATCTTTCCCTTTGATGTTGGGGATAGGGTTTGGGATCTGATTCAGTCAGTTCCTGAAGTGTAGTTACTCTTTAAATTTGGTAACGGACCACTAGGCAATGCTACATACCAAATTTCAAGCATCTGAGTCGAACAGTATTGGAAAAGAAGATTTTTAAGTATATTTTATTTTCGAACCCAAGAGCCCCCGCTGAAGGGCCCTTTTGGCTCAAGCGAGCTAAAAAATACAGAAAAAAAAAACACAAGATATAACGGATAATTAATCTGTATAGATAATTACCCTGTAAAAATTAAAAAATGTTCATAGCCTTCCAAAGGTTTGATAGAGATCAGTCTGACATAAAAAGGTAATATGGTCATTATCATGTGAATGTGTGTGTGTTTGTGTGTTTGTGTGTGTGTGTGTGTGCGCGTAGGTGGGTGTGGGTGGGTCATTTACTTTTTGACACATATCGGGGGTGGGTGGGGGTCTGAATCAAACGAAAATGTACCCGGCCCCGCCACCTGATGATAAATGACTCGACCCTTATGGGTATAATGAAAAAAAGCGCCTCACATTTTTTGGCAGAAAAAGCATTGCTTTTACGTAGATTATGTTTGAAAGTTTAGCGTAAGGTTTGAATAACTGGGATCGAGTGTTTTGTTGAAATATAAGACAGTATCTTGAATTATCTTTAAAAGATGTCTGTGCTTGACCTTCCAATATTTCTGTGCCCGCTTATAAATTCCACCATGCATGCTTTGGATCTTACACAAACGCGCTTTTCCCTGTGCTTTTCGAATTTGTATTTACAAAAGAACCGAGTATTTACAAAAGAACCTGTCATACGAACCCACGTGCAGTTATTTGTCCGAGAGTTTTGCTTTATTTGATTTGTCCTGACAGGTTGCGACAGGTTAATTGCTTTCTTTACAGTAGACAGAACGACAATGTTACATTTTCGTCTGCCTGCTTTTCGTCTTCTTGATGACCACTGGTTGTAAGTGTCGAAAATGGACTGCTTACTGTGCTGGCCCAGAACAGCTTACGCACAGTGCGCAAGTTTTCCAGTATATTAAGATTTTTGTTCAAACGGGTTAAGTGCATACCGGTATTCCTGACCGAAAGGTGCATGCGTTCAGGGTTCGAGGTTATAAAACTTGAGAATAATCTCAAACTCAAAATAAAGCACACTGATGGGCTACTTCCGAGCATGTGCTCGGAAGCAGCCAATCAGTGTGCTTTATTTTGAGTTTGAGAATGTACTCAAGTTTTATAACCTCGGGGCCAGGATGATCAATGCCTGCATTGTTTCCACGTGCCGTAGGAGGGTTTTTCAGAATACGGCTGAGACAACCCAGGAGACACACGACATTGAATCAATAAAAATTGAGCCGCGACACGAGAAAACCAACAATGTGGTTGTGCGCCCAGCACAGATTCAATTCAGCCTGGGCATCCGCCTAGACTGACCAAACTCTCCCCTAAGCGCTTAAAGGGTAACTAAGGGTCTAAGCTACATCCATGCGGACAGCAAAGACTCTGATCCGTTGGATGCCAAGGCTGAACTGAGTCTGCGCTGGGCGCACAACCACTTTGTTGGTTTTGTCTTTTCGCGGCTCAAGTACATTCCTTTTGATTTTCCTGAGATGAACCCTTTTCGGAGAAAACGTGGTCTTATTTCCCTGAACAACAGTCGGTCACACGACGTTGTTGGTACAGTACACAATGTCACATGTAACAAACGACGTCATTTGCCGTTGTAACTTTCTATTTGACGTCACGTCATGAGGACGTCCGTTTAGCGTAAGCGGCTTACTTGTTTGTTAGTGATTTCAAAATTAAGGATAATTATTTGTTGTTAAAACATTTCTAATAAATAAAATAAGAGGACATGAGGCCCTGAATCGCTCACCTGAGTATGGTGGCCATGTAGGTCATGTGACCTAGACCACTGGAATAAGGAGGCTGTGTATGAAATTTGGTTACAATTAGCCCAGTGGCTTTTGAGGAGACTTCTGAAATTGTCAAAATATAAGAGACATGGGTCAGATGTCAAAGAATGACCATGACCTCTTGTACCCGCAAGTCTACTATGTACTAACAAAGACGACTTTATATACACCAACTTTGAAGCCAAAATCTTCTAAACTTGCCGTAAGATCTTATGTTCTAGCATTTTCCCATACTTGACCTTGCATTAAGAAAGGTCAAAGTCAGCCCAAGGTCATAATTTGAATAATCTTTGTAGTACTTGCATATCCGATGCTACATACCAAGTTTCAAGGCCATCGGCCGTTTGGTTCAGGAGAAGAAGATTTTTAAACGTTTTTACCATATATGCGCGTGGCGGCTATGTAGGTCTTGTGACTAGGAACGTTTGAACAAATTTTCATCCCCTCGCATCATAGAGGCTCTACATGAAATGTGGTAACAATTGGCCCAGTGGCTTTTGAGGAGATGTTTAAAATTGTCAAAATATATGAGACCAGGGTCAAAGGTCAAAGAATGACCTTGACCTCTTGTACGCATAAATTTTCATGTACTCATGAAGATGACCATATATACCAATTTTCAGGTTACAATCCTCAACAGTTTCCAAGAAATCTTATGTTCTAGCATTTTCCCACATTATCGCAGTAGAAAGCGAATTTGATCTAACCATTTAACAGGTCAAGGTCAACCCAAGGTCACAATTTGAACAATCTTGGTAGTCATCTCGTACTGGATGCAACATACAAAGTTTCGAGGCCATCGGCTCATTGGTTCTGGAGGAGAAGATTTTTAAAGGTTTTTACCATATATGGTCATGGCAGCCACGTTATTCATGTGAATAGGACCGTTCGAACAAATTTTCATTCCATCTACCCCTTGAGACGCTACATGAAATTTGGTTACAATTGGCCCAGTGATTTTTGAGGAGATGTGTGAAATTGTCAAAATATAAGAGACCAGGGTCAAAGGTCAAAGAATAACCTTGACCTCTTGCATGCATAAATTTTCATGTACTCATAAAGATGACTGTATATACGAATTTTCAGGTCAAAATCTTCAAGAGTGTCCAAGAAATCTTATGTTCTAGTATTTTCCCATAAAAAAGCACCAGAAAGCAAATTTGACCTTGCTGTATAAAAGGTCGAGCTCAACCCAAGGTCATAATTTGAACAATATTGGTAGAACTCGGGTACCCGATGCTGCATGTACATAGCAAGTTTCAAAGCCATCGGCCTATTGGTTCTGGAGAAGAAGTTTTTAAAGTTTTTTTTTTTTAATATATAAAACATGGGCGTGGTGGCCATGTTGGTCATGTGACTAGGACCGTTCAAACAGATTTTCATTCTCCCGCACCCTAAAGCTCTATATAAAATTTGGTTACAATTGGCCCAGTGGCTTCTGAGGAGATTTTTGAAATTGTCAAAATATGAGAGACCAGGGTCAAAGGTCAAAGAATGACCTTGACCTCTTGTACGTATAAATTTTCATGTACTCATAAAGATGACTGTATTTACTAGTTTTCAAGGCAAAATCTTCAACAGTTTCCAAGAAATGTTATGTTCTAGCATTTTCCAATATAAAAGCACCAGAAAGCAGATTTGACCTTGCTGTAAAAAGGTTAAGGGCAACCTAAGGTCATAATTTGATCAATCTTGGTAGTACTCGGGTACCCAATGCTACATACCAAGTTTCAAAGCCATCGGCCTTTTTCATCTGGAGACAGGATTTTTAAAGGCTTTTAGCTCACCTGAGCCGAAGGCTCATAGGTGAGCTTATAGTATAGGCAGGCATCCGTCGTCCGTCGTCCGTCGTCAACATTTTCAAACGACTTCTTCTCTGAAGCCATGAGGCCAATTCTTTCCATATTTCACATATAGCATCTATAGATGGGGGGAATGAATAATTGTGTTTTTTGTTCCATTGGCATAAGAACTCTGGTTGCTATGGCAACTTATAGTTTCCATTGACTTATAATGGGAAAAGTGGAAATTGGCAATTTTGCTGTCTCACTGCAGTTATTTGGAATTTTTTTCTACAGAAATGTTTCTTGAGTAGTCCTCTATGATTCATATGAATTTTGTTCAAATCGCTGAATTTGATTGGTTGCCATGGCAAAATAAAGGGTAAATTTTTGAAAAAAATAAAAAATAATCTTCTTCTCCGAAGCCATAATAGGGATGAAGCTGATACTTTGCATATATGTAAATGACATAAGCCTCTACATAAATTGTGTTTTTTCTTCCAATCCCATAAGAACTCTGGTTGCTATGGCAACTTATAGTTTCCATTGACTTATAGTGGGAAAAGTGGAAATTGGCAATTTTTGCTGTCTCACTGCAGTTATTTGGAATTTTTTTCTGCAGAAATGTTTCTTGAGTAGTCCTCTACTATTCATATGAATTTTGTTCAAATCGCTGAATTTGATTGGTTGCCATGGGAAAATAAAAGGTAAATTTTCGAAAATATAAAAAAAAATCTTCTCCTCAGAAGCCATAAGAGAATGAAGCTGAAACTTTGCATATATGTTAAAGACATTAGCCTCTACATAAATTATGTTTTTTCTTCCAATCCCATAAGAACTCTGGTTGCTATGGCAACTTATAATTTCCATTGACTTATAATAGGAAAAGTGGAAATTGGCAATTTTTGCTGTCTCACTGCAGTTATTTAGAATTTGTTTCTATAGAAATGTTTCTTGAGTAGTCCTTTATGATTCATATGAATTTTGTCCAAATCGCTAAATTTGATTGGTTGCCATGGGAAAATAAAGGGTAAAGTTTTGAAAAAATATTCAAAAATCTTCTTCTTAGAAGCCATAATAGGGATGAAGCTGATACTTTGCATACATGTTAATGACATTAGCCTGTACCTAAATTATGTTTTATATGATTGTTGCCCATGTGAATTCATTGCCATGGAATCTTAAATTTTCCATAGCCTTATGATGGGCAAAGTGGAAATTTGGCATTTATTTCTGTGATACTGCAGATATTTTGCATAAGCTTTACAGAAATGTTCCTGGAGTAGTCCTCTACCAGCCATATGAATTTTGCCCAAATCCCTGATTTTGGTTGGTTGCCATTGCAACCGAAAGGCCAAATTTTCGGGGTTTTTTTTTTTAGCCAAATCTTCTTTGAAGCCATTAAGGGGGATAAAGCTGAATCTTTTTTGCATAAATGTTTGTGATATTATACTCTTCATTAATGGGTGTTTCATTGCTGTTGTGCATGTGGTTTTGTTGCTGTGGCAACTAAAGTTTTTTTAGTATAACCTCAGTGCTCAGGTGAGCTACAGGACCAATGGTCCTCTGGTTTAAGTATATGGGCATGGCGGCAATGTTGGTCATGTGACTAGGACCGTTCGAACAAATTTTCATTCCCCCGCCCAATAGAGGCTCTACATGAAATGTGGTAACAATTGGTCCAGTGGCTTTTGAGGAGATGTGTGAAATTATCAAAATATGAGTGGCCTGGGTCAAAGGTCAAAGAAAGACCTTGACGTCTTGTACGCAAAAATGTTCATGTACTCAAGAAGATGACTATATATACCAATTTTCGGGTCAAAGTCTTTAACAGTTTTCAAGAAATCTTATGTTCTAGCATTTTCTCATATAAAAGCACCAGAAAGCAAATTTGACCTTCCTGTATAAAAAGTCAAGGGCTACCCAAGGTCATGATTTGTACAATCTTGTTACTACTTGCGTAGCCGATGCTAAATACCAATTTTCAAGGCCATCGGCTTATTGGTTCTGGAGCAGAAGATTTTTAAATGTTTTTACCATATAACCATATATAGGCATGGCGGCCTTGTTGGTCATATGACTAGGACCATTCGAACAAATTTTTATTCCCCCGCCCATGAGATTTGGTTTCAATTGGCCCTGCGGCTTTTGAGGAGATGTGTGAAATTGTCAAAATATGAGAGACCCGGGTCAAAGGTCAAAGAATGGCCTTGACCTCTTACGCATAAATTTTCATGTACTCATGAAACTGACTATATATACCAATTTTCAGGTCAAAATCTTTAACAGTTACAAAGAATTGTTATGTTCTAGCATTTTCCCATATGAAAGCACCAGAAAGCAAATCTGACCTTGCCATAAAAAAGGTTAAGGTCAACCCAAGGTCATCATTTGAACAATCTTGGTAGTACTCACGTACCCGATGCTACATACCTAGTTTCAAGGCCATCCGCCTTTTGGTTCTGGAGAAGAAGTTTTTAAAGGTTTTTTTATCATATATGGGCGGGGTGGCCATTTCGGTCCGCTTACGTTAATTGGCCGTCGCTATGATGTGACGTGAAATAGAACGTTACAACGGCCATAGACGTCGTTTCTTTACATCTGACGTTGCGTACCAATGCCGTTGTTTAACCGACTGTTGTTCATGGGAGTATGAACACTGTTTCTTCGAAATAGGTTCATGTAAGGAAAATCAAATAGAATGTAATTATTCTATGTTGAATCAATGTTGTAAAAACGTAGCGTGCCCAGTGGGAACTTTGCTGGAAATAGACTCTGGTTGAGAGTCTGTGAGCAGCCTATTGTATATCTACGCTAGTCACGCTTTCGCTGGCACCATTGCATGGCGGCTTATCTCTACCATGAAAGCGAAAGGCGGGCATGTCTTGTCTGATGCATGCAGTTGGCACGTCTCGTGGACTACCTGAGTAAGTGTGGCGCGGCGAGGAATAGCCGTTGCCTGTCAAGTAAAAGACAGGCACTGATCCGGAATTAATACGTAGAGAGTCTTTCACGAGTGGTCATTTCATATGAAATTTATCAAACGAGCCTTCGGCGAGTTTCATAAATTTCATAAGAAATGACCACGCGTGTAAGATTCTGTTTATCATATGACCCTTTAGAATAGGATTTTGCTGCCTTCAAAATAAATATTATGTCAATTAAATAAACGCTTTGTTGACACGGTCGTTGTCAAGGGCGTTACTTGTATAGTTTTATTACACGTGTGGTCATACGATTTTTATGACACGATGTTATCCACTGAATAACAGCGACGTCATATGATAAAATCAAATCCCCCACCTGTCCACCTCATAACCAAAAGAGAAAGAAGCACGTACACAAACCGAATAGTTCGTTCCCAAACAGGTGGTCATTCATCTACCTTAATTGAAAACAGCAGCAAAATCTATTTTTACCTCTTTTCTATTTTGAATTACAAAACTAAACGGAAAGTAGAACGGGCAGCTATCCAGGTGACCATATTGCTAGAGACCATAGATAGGCGATCATAACAATATGTAAGACTGAGCAACCCCAACAGAAAAACAGCCTTGGAACGGTCAGTAATAGATTCTGGTTTGGGGGCGTGAGGGGGATCGGGGGGTGGGGGGGTGGGGGAGGGGGAATTATACGATAAACATTACACCTCTTTATTACCTAGTTTCTTTTTTCCCCTTTTTTCGTTATCTGTTTAGACCTTCCCATTACCTATTGCTTTAAACGTTTTAGGTTTTACGACACTGAAAAAGTCTGAATACAAAAACGCGCATCCGTGTAGGACTATGAGAATTCAGACAGGTAAGCGAAGATCAAGAGACATAATCCAATTTTTCCACCGACTGTATATGAGCCGCGACACGACAAAACCAACAAAGTGGTTGTGCGTCCAGCGAAGACTCAGATCAGCCTGGGCATCCGCCCAGTCTGATCAGAGTCTTCGCTGTCCGCATGGAGGTAGCTTAGACTCTTAGCTACCCTTTAAGCGCATTGCAAAGACTCTCATCATACTGGGGGGATGCCCAGGCTGATCTGAGTCTGCGCTGGGCGCACAACCACATTGTTGGTTTTGTCGTGTCGCGGCTCATATCGTCCAAAGTAGCTCGGCCTACTTGATTGAGTGTAGCACTAAATTAGGAAAGGGTAATATTGAATAAGTTTAACTCGGTATTTTCTTTGACACTACTAAACTGATTTGTTTCTAACAGCAGTATTGTTTGTCCATATTCTATTTCTGTGAGAACTGGTTTTGTCAACAGGTCAATCTACCCTGAGACCCTGTTTCGAGCTTTGTAGCCATAAACGGTTCTTGCTGATATCTGGATATTTCTCTCTTTTGTACGTTTCAAAGCCAATTTTACAAAGAATACTATCATGCGATGACAGTTTCAAATGTTTTAATCTTACCCATTAGATTTTTCTTTTTTTTTTAGAATGATTCATGCTGTTGACTGGTTCCCGACGTTACTTAGTCTTGCTGGCGGTCAAGCAGGTAAATGGTTTTATCTTCTATAATTTGTGGATATCAGCTTTAGCTTCAGTGAGATCTTTTCTGCTTTAACAGTGTGCATAACTATGAGAGCTCGGTTAAAAATCCCAATGACAATGCACAGGAACACAGATACAACTGAATACCTATGTAAATGATCTCATGGCTCCAGTCTGCATGAAATGTCCATACCTTCAGAAAGCATTGTCTACGAAAAGTGTGGGCAAGTCGAGTCAGACGGTTCAACGTTCTGATTCCATAGATTGACTGACATAAGTTTTTTTATGAAGTAAAAAATAGATTTATGCATTTTTCACCTAAAATGGTATTCATACTAGATGCATTTAGGATGCATTTAGGACTCATTTTTGTCCCCCGCCTTTTCGAAGAAAAACGGAGGGACATAGTTTTCGGCATTCCGTCCGTCCGTCCTTCCGTCCGTCTGTCCATCCGTCCTTCCGTCTTTCCGTCCCCCTAAAGTAGTAGGTACCTTGTGTGCGCAACTCCTCCTACAGTTTTATGCCCATTCCTTTGAAACTTCAACGGTGTTTTGATCATGGTCTGAAGATATGCATGTGGTTTGGATATAATCCTCACATAATTATTTGAGCCGCGACACGAGAAAACCGACAATGTGGCTGTGCGCCCAGCGCAGACTCAGATCAGCCTGGGCATCCGCCCAGTCTGATCAGAGCCTTCGCTGTCCGCATGGAGGTAGCTTAGACCCTTAGCTACCCTTTGAGCAGTTAACGAAGAATCTAGTCAAACTGGACAGATGCCCAGGCTGATCTGCGTCTGCGCTGGGCGCACAACCACATTGTTGGTTTTCTCGTGTCGCGGCTCATTTTTTATCACTTTTTCACATTTTAACTTAGCTGCTTTTCCAGCTCAAGCACTAAGTGTTTATACAGTGGAGACCTAGTTTCCAAGGCGGGGGACATAAATTCGTCGAATTTGCTTGTTCTCTATGAGTTTACTCACAAATTTGCTGGTTCCCAGCTTAATATTGTAATATTTATGAATCCTTATATCTTTTTAATTTCAGTCCAATTTTTATGAATGATCGTCAAACTTTGTTTTATTAAAGTCTTCACATTAAGTGTTTCCCTTTAAGTTATGATATCCATTTGTCAGCTTATATTTGATACCCGGACATAAAATTCAAATGCACTTACGAATATAACGCGACGTCTAATTGGATAACGTCAACTGTTATATTCTGACGGAAACCCGACGGCATTATGAAACGTCGCTTTACATTGGCTGACGTCTGGATATACGTTTGCTAAGAGCCAATATTTTGAGTAAAATGAATTGAACGTGGATCCATGTAACTGTAGTGAAAATAATTGTCATTTGGAAAGGTAAATCATCGGTTTTATGAGTCATGATTGTAAATTGCGTTTTACGGCTACCCTGGGCGTCGTCGAGAAACGAAATTTGTGACCATGAAATTGAGGATCTTACATGAGTGCTCCTGTATTATTGAATTTATTAAACGAGTTTGGGAAAAAAGAGAAAGCAACTTATCGGGTTTCCCCAACGGTTTTAAGCATGAATGTAAGATTCTGTTTAGTATATGACACTAAATTCGCATTTTATTAGCGAATTTTGCAATAAAACGTCACGATCTGGCCATCAGAAAATGCGACGTTTGGACGTCAACGTATAACGTTACGACGTAATTTGCATATTTAATCCACTAGTGGATTATCGTTTTTAATGCATGGCTTTATTACACTCTCAGGTGCGACGTCATGAGATAAAGTAACAATTTACGCCCCAAAATGCCAATTCAGAGTGCATGTCTTCCCTATATTAGAGAATTTGCGGACGTCCATTACATGTATACGGAGTATCAATGGCTATAGTAGTTGTTCTGATGTATGGCTTCTAAATTATATGCCCTTCCCAAATAACTTTTTCAGACCCTTCAATGGACGGTAGAAACCAATGGCCGACTATAAGTGAAGGTCTGTCTTCAGCAAGATCAGAATTCATTTACAATATTGATGAGATTCACAACAACTCCGCAATAAGGTAATCTTTCCCGGCTTTTGATTTTAGCAAAGCTGAAAAAGCTCCAGTAAGTATCGAAATACAGAGTACAGAACCCAGAGGAAGCTCACTGGACCTTCATGTAATTATGTAGGAAAAAAAGATAAAAAGTCTTACTTCGTCTTACTTTTTCAGTGTTCTTAAAGCACAAAATTTACTTCTAAAATTACATGCGCAACAATATGCTTTATAACTCTGCATGCTTAGACGGGCCTGCTTCCAAAAAACCTGGTCAGAGGTCAGAGCATTCAGAATTTGAGCCGCGACACGACAAAACCAACAATGTGGTGCGTCCAGCACAGACTCAGATCAGCCTGGGCATCCGCCCAGTCTGATCAGAGTCTTCGCTATCCGCATGGAGGTAGCTAAGACCCTTAGTCTGAACATTCTCGGCGGATGTCCATGCTGGTCAGAGTCTTCGCTGGGCGCACAACCACATTGTTGGTTTTGTCGTGTCGCGGCTCATTTATTTAACCAGTCATGAAACTGAAGAGCCTAAAAAGGCGTACTGAGCAATCCGTACCGCTATGCGCATATATGCAGTTATAGGTCGTTTGTGAAAAAGTGGAGGGCAAAAAATTGATTTAATTACTTTATTACTGAATAAATTTTCACGAAACTTTGTATACCTTAATCTGTTACCCATACGAACTCAGGCAAGGAAATTCAGAATTTTCTGACAAGTAAATAAAAAATTGTCAGATCAACTACATGTTATAAAAAGTCCTCAATGTTTGAGATCGTACGCTTGATTGGTGCAGTTTTGGGAACAGCCAGTGTTGTAAAGGATATGAATAAGCATCCCTTATATGGGGATTTACTCCCTATTAAGAAGATCAAATCAAATTCTTTATTACTCTTAGGTTACACATATATGTAACAACATAAGGAGCAATCTATACATGCATTTCAAAACAACTTTATGGCGAACATTTTCACATCATTTCAAACATACATACTTGAGGGCAACATCGTAGGTATTATATAATAAGAGCTGAAAATAAAGTTTAACTATTCCGAGAAAGAGAAAGAAAGATAGAGAGAGACAGCCCAGCAGGCACACAAGGTTGAATCAACCCTGAATCAACCATGATTCAACGTCGTGACGTTGAATCATGGTTGAATCAAGGTTGATCCAACCTCGCGTGTGCCCAGTGAAAGAGAGAGAGAACATTTCAATCATTCATCACATATAACCAGTACATCCTTACTTTCTATGTAACTATGAATTCTTTACCGCTGCATGTTTATATTTTAACTTTTGACAGAGGCCTTCATTGCATTCATTCAAGAAATGCAGTGGACCGAAACGCCTTAATCGGTTAAGGCTGATTCAGTCCGTGCATTTCATGAATGAGCAAGAGGCGTGTTGTACAATTCTAATTCTTGTGAATGGAATATATTGCTTTTGTAGACCAACAGTAATAATAATAATAAATGGATGTTAACCAGTACTTTATGGTGAGTTTTAATACTTATGCTTTTCTTCTTATCCTGCACTGTCTTTGTCCTAAACTTCTGGACATTTCCTACTCTTTCAAGTGGGCTCTTCCATCTTCCGACTTGGAAAAGTCCACCTGATCTATCAGGAAATTTTCGACAAACAAAACGAGGGAGCTAACAGTGCAGACCCCGGTCCGAGTGCTTTTCAGCACCCTGGCCCCGGTCTGCACAGTTCGCCTGGGAATGTCCAAAACTTTAGGGGAAAAAAATCGATCATGCTATGAATACTAAAAAGATACATATTAATTTGTGTTATAAAACGCTTTGCATACATACGCACACTCGTTCACGCCGAATTTTATATACATTTAGACTACAAAATCTTGTCCCCTTCCGCCGCAGCGGGCACATGGCGTAGAAATGACGTCGATGCGACGTCGTTGCGTCGCACCGACGTCATTACATCGTCGTAAGAACGTAAATTATACTTTTTTTTTTTTTTTTAGCTCACCTGAGCCGTAGGCTCACAAGGTGAGCTTATAGTATAGGGAGGCCCTGTCGTCCGTCGTCCGTCGTCCGTCGTCGTCCGTTCACATTTTCAAACAAGAATATCTCCATAACCACTTGACCAATTGTGGTCAAATTTTATGTGTAGCATTGTTGGGGTGGGGAATTGCCTGCATAAGGTTTAAGGGCAGATTGGGTCGGAACTCTGGTTGCCATGGCAACATATAGCTCCCATAGACTTATAATGGGAAAAACTTAAAAAAATCTTCTTCTCTGAAACCATGAGGCCCAAAGCTTAAGTATGTAGCAATGGTTAGTGGTCCCCCACATAAATCCTACCAATCAAGCCCCTGGGGTCAAAACTGGCCACGCCCTGGGGGTCATTAGCTTCCATAGACTTACAATGGAAAAATCTTAAAAAACTTCTTATCTGAAACCATGAGGCCCAGAGCTTATGTATTTAGTATGTAGCAATGGTTAGTGGTTCCCAACATAAATCCTGCCAATCAAGCCCCTGGGGTCAAAACTGGCCACACCCCAGGGGGTCTTTTGTTTATATAGAGCTATATAGCTAAATAACCTTCAAAAATCTTCTTCTTTGAAACCATGAGGCAGAGAGCAAAGACATTTAGTGTGTAGCGATGTTTAGTAGTCCTCTACATAAATCCTGCCAACCAAGCCCCTGGGGTCAAAACTGGCCACGCCCCGGGGGTCATTAGCTCCCCTAGACTTACAATGGAAAAATCTTAAACAATCTTCTTTTTTGAAACCATGAGGCCCAGAGCTTAGGTATTTAGTATGTAGCAATGGTTAGTGGTCCCCAACATAAATCCTGTCAATCAAGCCCCTGGGGTTAAAACTGGCCACACCCCAGGGGGTCTTTTGTTTATATAGAGCGATATAGCTAAATAACCTTCAAAAATCTTCTTCTTTGTAACCATGAGGCTGAGAGCAAAGGCTTTTAGTATGTAGCAATGTTTCGTAGTCCTCTACAGAAATCCTGCCAACCATGCCCCTGGGGTCCAAGCTGGCCACGCCCCAGGGGTCATTAGCTCCCGTAGACTTACAATGGAAAAATCTAAAAAAAAATTCTTCTCTGAAACCATCAGGCCCAGAGATTATGTGTTAAGTATGTAGCAATGGTTAGTGGTCCCCAACATAAATCCTGCCAATCAAGCCCCTGGGGTCAAAACTGGCCACACCCCAGGGGGTCTTTTGTTTATATAGAGCTATATAGCTAAATAACCTTCAAAATTCTTCTTCTTTGAAACCATTAGACTGAGAGCAAAGACATTTGGTATGTAGCAATGTTTCGTTGTCCTCTACATAAATCCTGCCAACCATGCCCCTGGGGTCTAAACTGGCCACGCCCCAGGGGTCATTAGCTCCCATAGACTTACAATGGCAAAATCTAAAAAAAACTTCTTCTCTGAAACCATCAGGCCCAGAGCTTATGTATTTAGTATGTAGCAATGGTTAGTGGTCCCCAACATAAATCCTGCCAATCAAGTCCCTGGGGTCAAAACTGGCCACACCCCAGGGGGTCTTTTGTTTATATAGAGCTATATAGCTAAATAACCTTCAAAAATATTCTTCTTTGAAACCATGAGGCTGAGAGCAAAGACATTAATTATGTAGCAATGTTTCATAGTTCTCTACATAAATCCTGCCAACCATGCCCCTGGGGTCCAAACTGGCCACGCCCCAGGGGTCATTAGCTCCCATAGACACAATGGAAAAATCTAAAAAAAACTTCTTCTCTGAAACCATCAGGCCCAGAGCTTATGTGTTTAGTATGTAGCAATGGTTAGTGGTCCCCAACATAAATCCTGCCAATCAAACCCCTGGGGTCAAAACTGGCCACACCCCAGGGGGTCTTTTGTTTATATAGAGCTATATAGCTAAATAACCTTCAAAAATCTTCTTCTTTGAAACCATGAGGCACAAAGCAAAGACATTTAGTGTGTAGCGATGTTTAGTAGTCCTCTACATAAATCCTGCCAACCATGCCCCTGGGGTCCAAACTGGCCACGACCTGGGGGTCATTAGCTCCCATAGACTAACAATGGAAAAATCTTAAAAAAATCTTCTTCTCTGAAACCATGAGGCCCAGAGCTTATGTATTTAGTATGTAGCAATGGTTAGTGGCCCCCCACATAAAACCTGCCAATCAAGCCCCTGGGGTCCAAACTGGCCACATCTCAGGGGGTCTTTTGTTTATATAGAGCTATATAGCTAAAGAACATTCAAAAATCTTCTTCTCTGAAACCATGAGGCAGAGAGCAAAGACATTTAGTATGTAGCAACGTTTAGTAGTCCTCTACATAAATCCTGCCAACCATGCCCCTGGGGTCCAAACTGGCCACGCCCCGGGGTCATTATCTCCCATAGACTTACAATGAGAAAATCTTAAAAAATCTTCTTTTTTGAAGCCATGAGGCCCAGAGCTTTTATATTTAGTATGTAGCAATGGTTAGTGGTCCCCCACAAAAATCCTGCCAATCAAGCCCCTGGGGTCCAAACTGGCCACGCCTCAGGGGTCCTTAGCTCCCATAGACTTACAATGGGAAAACCTTAAAAATCTTCTTCTCTGAAACCATGAGGCCCAGAGCTTTTATATTTAGTATGTAGCAATGGTTAGTGGTCCCTAATATAAATCCTGCCAATCAAGCCCATGGGGTCCAAACTGGCCACACCTCAGGGGGTCTTTTGTTTATATAGAGCTATATAGCTAAAGAACATTCAAAAGTCTTCTTTTCTGAAACCATGAGGCAGAGAGCAAAGACATTTAGTATGTAGCAATGTTTAGTAGTCCTCTACATAAATCCTGCCAACCATGCCCCTGGGGTCCAAACTGGCCACACCCCAGGGTCATTATCTCCTCTAGACTTACAATGAGAAAATCTTAAAAAATCTTCTTTTTTGAAACCATGAGGCCCAGAGCTTATTTATTTAGTATGTAGCAATGGTTAGTGGTCCCCCACATAAATCCTGCCAATCAAACCCTTGGGGTCCAAACTGGCCACACCCCAGGGGGTCTTTTGTTTAAATAGAGCTATATAGCTAAAGAACCTTCAAAATCTTCTTCTCTCAAACCATGATGCAGAGAGCAAAGGCATTTAGTATGTAGCAATGTTTAGTAGTCCTCTACATAAATCCTGCCAACGATGCTCCTGGGGTCTAAACTGGCCACGCCTCGGGGGCATTTGACTCATAGACTTACAATGGGAAAAACTTAAAAAAATCTTCTTCTCTGAAAGCATGAGGCCAAGAGCTTATATTTTTAGTATGTAGCAACATTTAGTGGTCCCCCATATAAATCCTGCCAGTCAAGCCCCTGGGGTCCAAACTGGCCACACCCTAGGGCATCATAGCGCCTATATAGCTAATTTAAGAACCTTCAAAAATCTTCTCCTCTGAAACCATTAGGCAGAGAGCTAAGATATTTAGTATGTAGCAATGTTTAGTGGTCCTCTACATAAATCCTGCCAACCATGCCCCTGGGATCCAAATTGGCCACACCCCAGGGGGTCATTAGCTTTCATAAACTTATAATTGGAAAAAAAATTAAAAAAAATCTTCTTCTCTGAAATCATAAGACCCAGAGCTTATATATTATAATAAAACAAAGTTTAGTGGTCCGCTACATAAATCCTGCCAACCAAGTCCCTTGGGTCAAAACTTACCATACCGAGAGGGTTTCGGGGGTTGGGTCAGATTGTTACTCAGGTGAGCGATTCAGGGCCTCATGGCCCTCTTGTTTTTTTTTTCGGGACAAAACGGATTTAACAAGAAATATTGCTAAATTTCATCAAATTCACATTGGACTGCATTTTCGTACGGCATGTATATACTGATGCTGCCGCACGCTAAGGCGCTTCATGACATGCAGGAACCCAGACGACCAGGATCAGCTTGCAAACCTGCGCAGTCCGATCAGAGCTGCTTTTGCCTCTATCAATCCACGAATTTCAGGAAATCATCAGCATGAATATTAGAAACTCTGGTCGGACTGTGCACACGCCGCCGCGAGATCACACCGCCCGCGCATGCGCCAGCATAGGCGAATCATATCCCATAAAGACATGCATATATATAACCAGTTTATGGCTGGCTGCATATTTTCTTTTCTTTATTGTATTTTTAGAAAAAAAAAAAAAAAGAATCTCGCAACAGGTTACTACATTGCAGGTAAAGCTGTTAAAATACATGATGTGAAAACAAGGGGAAAATGCATAATTGCTGCCGTTAATGCATGAAGTGATACATAGATTCACAAATATCTATCTCAACACTTGTTTGGAACATTTGTACAATATATGCATATGTATGAATGCCGTCGCATCCGCGCAGCCTCATCCGAGTCCTTCGTATTCGTACAATCTATGAATCCTGAGGCATCTAAAAGAGACAAGTGACGACTCAGATCAGTCTGCGCAGATGCGCGCAATCTTTAGAATGTATAATGCACAGAAGGCTACGTCAATATATTTCGTCGCATAGTTAAGGACCTCTTTCGAAACTATAAATATAGAAACATTATATAAGTGTTGTATTGTAATCAGTTTTCATAATTATTTCAATAAAATTTGACAAGTTTCTTTGAGTTGTTTAATTTTCCTTGTTCATCAATTCATTAAACTTTAAGATGTTTGGGTATCGTGTATAGTAGGGTTGTGTATAAATTTTTTCCTTTGTTCAGTAAAAAATACGCATTTCATTATGTAGTGAAATTCAACGCCTACTTCAAAACCACAGAGACTACAAATTCTTTCATTTACTGGTTTGGATTGCCAGCGTCCAAATTCGACTGGTAGCTTATGATTTCTGGTTCTGAAAGCAGTTAATATTCTGCAAAGTTTATTTGGCAATTTTTTGAAATAGTTATTTATACCAAATTCATTTTTGATTAATCTATAATTTATGCCACTTGTTGATTTATTTAAAAGTGAATCCCATTTTTGTAAAAATTGATCTCTAATTTTTTGCTTGAAAGCTTGGCAAAACCATTTCTTGTTTATTTCACTTTGGGACATCCATACATTTCCGAAACCGTTTGTTACTATCAGATTTTTTATGTTACCGATCCAGTTAGATTTGCATTTTCCTTGTTCGTTTAAACTATAAATAATTTGATAAACCATTGTTGATAATTTGTTGCTATTAAAATCTAGTAATTTAGTCCAGAACGAAATCATCCTGGCTTTGATATCAACTTCTAGCGGATAAATACCAAGCTCTCCATAAACCATATATGATGGAGTCGATTTTTTCAGTTTAAGAATATGTTTAAAGAATTTTAATTGGACTCTTTCAATAATGTCTAAATTCTCACTGCCCCAGATTTCACAACCATAGAGTAAAACTGGTTTTATCATTTTGTTGAACAAATCAATTTGCATGTTAATTGGTAAATTCATTGTCCTAGTTTTCCTTAGGAGAGAAAACATTGCATTGTTAGCTTGTTCTGCAATATGCTTTTTACAATTCAGATAAGATCCACTTATAGACAAGAAAATGCCTAAATATTTATACTCGTTTACTAGGTCTAACTCTACCCCGTTATAGTAAAAGTGGTAGTTTTTGGGATATCTGCTAGCACCGAAGACTAAAATTTTTGTTTTGGAAATATTCACAGTCAATTTCCATGTGTTGCAATATTGCTGGAATATGTTTAACATATATTGTAAGTCCTCCTTGGTATTGCTAAATAAAACTGTATCATCTGCAAAAAGTATGATGAAAATCTTTAGGTATGCGTATATATTGTTGTCATTTGTTTCACAGCTTACGCCATCAGCTTTATCCAAGTGGAAAAAATGCTCTAAATCATTTAAATAAAGGGAGAATAATACGGGGGACAAATTTTCCCCCTGGCGAACCCCTTTGCAACATGGGAAGAATGCGGATGAGCCTTCCTGGGTAGATATACGAGATTTTATATTGTTATACATATTTTTAATGAAATTTAAGCACTTTCCGTTAACCATGTAGTCTGTAAGTTTTGACCATAAACCACCCCTCCAAACGTTATCAAATGCTTGCTGAAAATCAATGAAAGAGCAAAAACGTTTTTTACTATTTGATTTAGACATTTCCATCAGGCTTTGTATAACAAATAGATTATCTAACGTAGAAAATCCTTTACGAAACCCTGACTGGGAGGAGCTTATAACTTCATATTTTTCGACAAAATTACTTATTCTTGTATTTATTATTGATGTAAAAAGTTTACCGAGACAGCTTAGTAAAGTTATAGGTCGGTAATTTTCAGGCAAACTTTTATTTCCTTTATTTTTGTATATGGGTAAAATATCACCTAGAGCCCAACTTTCTGGCACGATGCCTTTTTCAAATAGAATATTGAATAGTTTTATGTAAATTGGTAAAAATATTAAAGAGACACATTAGAAAATCCTTTTCAAACGATTGGCCCATTAATGCTAAAGCCTCTTGTTTAACTAGTAGTGAGTGAACACATCTCAGACCACATGGCAGTTTGTGAATGAATAATAGTATTGGTATAGTAACTATACAAGCAACAATGGCTGTTGTACCTTTATGGTTACCTCCCATGTAAGAATGGCATAAAATTAAGGAGAAAAATGGTAACAATTAATAGAGTAACTTTTGATTCAAAAGTAAAAAAAAATCTGAATTTCCTTGCCTGAGTTTGTATGGGTAACAGATTAAGGTATGCAAAGTTTCATGAAAATTTATTCAGTAATAAAGAAATTAAATCATTTTTTTGCCCTCCACTTTTTCACAAACGGCCTATACTAAACATCCAGACAGACTTTCCAACCAATCGGAGCACCGCTCGGCCAATTCCGTTGATTCCCGTATTGGCCGAGCGGTGTTCCGATTTACTTATGGGCCGATGCTGTGCTAAAGTAAGTACTGAAGGGGTGCAGTTAGGTCAAGTCAGGTAAATTCGGACAGCAGGTAAATTCGGACATTTACATTGTTTGCTTTATATGTCAATTGTTTGGGATTAAAAATGATTGGGCAAACAGCGAAAATCATGATGAGACGGCTCATAATGAGCCGTCTCATTTGGATTTTCACAGTTTGCATTGGTATGTCCGAATTTACCCGCTGTCCGAAGTTACCGGACTCGACCCTAGAAGGCGTAGAAAGAAATTTGGATAAGGAACATAGTATTGTATAAATGCTTGCAGACAGACATTACCCTGCCCAACTTAGTAGACAGCAAAAAAAAAAAAAAAAAAAAAAATCACACCGTATAAAATTCATGTCACAATACAAAAAAAAAAATCACATTTTTTAATTTCATGCACTTAAAAAATAGAAACAAAAATAAATAAAAACGTCGAAAATTTTAAATGTAATAGTTCACGTTCCGCATAACCTACGTCACAGCGTCCCGCCGCACATGACGGCGTCTTGCAACACACGAAAGCCACTTCAAAATATGCCTTTTCTTTGTCTTGCCATACTTTTCAGTTCTTGTCGTTATTCATTAATCTAATGTTAATACCTGAATATATGTTAAGGATTTCAAGTACATACCGTTTTAATCCTATTAAACGCCCCGGTGCGTTGAATTTTACGAAAGGGGGCATTAATTACATGTACGTAGAGCCTAAAGTGTAATAATTCAGCAACTGCCCAAACACCTCTAATAAACAGTATTAAGATGAATGGAAAAAACTTTCTGATGAAGGGAATTCTATTTTTGCCTCACTTCTCAGTCGGTGTCAGCTCTGAATATAAAGAGATTGCTCTTAGAGAAGCAAATCGCTATACAACTAATTCACTAGCCCTGATATTGCATCTTACATCCCGGTATGTTACTATACCGTATTAATCCTATTAACCCCCTCCCCTGCTCTTATAAATGCCCCATTGGCTGTTTCCCGAAAATGATGCAATATCAACTTGCATCATTTCTTTTTGCTCTTTAAAATGGAGTCTTCTCCTAAAACAATAAAATTGAGCCGCGACACGAGAAAACCAACAAAGTGGTTGTGCGCCCAGCGCAGACTCAGATCAGCCTGGGCATCCGCCCAGTCTGATCAGAGTCTTCGCTATCCGCATGGAGGTAGCTTAAAACCTTAGCTACCCTTTAAGTGCTTAGCGAAAAGTCTGATCAGACTTGGTAGACACCCAGGCTGATCTGAGTCTGCGCTGGGCGCTCAACCACATTGTTAGTTTTCTCGTGTCGCGGCTCAATTTTATTGTTTTAGGAGAAGACCCCATTTAAAAGAACTTCCTCATCTTAAGGAGCAAAAAGAAATGATGCAAGTTGATATTGCATCATTTTCGGGAAACAGCCAATGGGGCATTTATAAGAGCAGGGGAGGGGATTAATAGGATTAATACGGTATATTAATATACCGGGATGTAAGATGCAATATAAGGCCTAGTGAATTAGTTGTATGGCGATTGTCTCCGCGAATGTGCAAGCTAAAATGTTCCAAATATCGTTCACAGAGTGGGCAAATATAAACTGATTCAAGGATCCCCGGGAAATTTCAACGATTGGCCTCCGGTGTCAAACTGTACTGATGACGGTGGCAAATCAAAAGGTTCCGGACCTCAGCAGTTTCCACCTTACCAACTGTTTGATTTGGAAGGTGAGTAGATGCGCCATTGCTCAAAAGGTTAAAACTTACATTATTGCATAAATATCTGTGTCGCGCGCTATGAATGGCCATGTTTTAACGAAGACAAAACTATATATTAACATTGGTTTTCATGCATCGAAAATGACTACTTTAGCAAGTTTTTGTATGTAAGTTGCAGGGCAATACTCTGTCAGTACAGAAACGAGCGGCAAGACTGAAGTTGAAGATATCGATTAAAGACTTTAACTGAAGAGTCATACAATTTCGGATATTGTAAAAACGAAAGTGGAGGCGACATCGAGTGAAAACTTTTATGAACACGTTTATCATATTGATGACTTGTGACGTGCTGCTAATGGTTGCACAAAAAATCACGGTAGCTGACCATATTGACATGCATATTGCGTGTAGTAAACAGCAAGGTAATGGCAATGAGGCCGAAAATAGTGCGCCGACATTTTCGTTGATCTTGTAGCAATGTAGTTGAATTCATGCAATAATGGTGCTCAAACATTTTTTCGGCTTTAGCCGTATAACCTCACTATTGACCTACATTTTAAGTATTTCATTGGCCAATATAAATACAACCGGAATTTTGATGTAAGTAGCTTACTTTCGCTTTTTCTTTCTACTTTCACTTTCATTTTACTGTTGGCCTATATACCGTGTCGTAATGAATCGTAATGAATCTAGATATTTCGGTCCAAATCGCCTTTTGCCAAAGAACATTCGCCTTTTATGCCGCTCAAGTAAAATATAAAACCAACCAAATAATTGACACAGAAATCGAAGACGAAATTAAGTAATTGTTGCTGGTTTAGTTGTTGATGTTTTGTTGGAACTGCGACACTTTTCAAGTTATATACCAAACAAAAAAAGAAACGCACACGGTAAGATTTTCCCGTTTAATATACCTTTTATAGCACGATTAGAAAATGTCTAAAAATCCATATTTCTGATCAAATCTTGCTCAAACATTATCATGGCGTAATCGAGTATCTGTACCTTCCATATGCATGAAAAAAACCGCATTAATGAAATCTTTGACAATGACCTCTTATTGAAAACTGTGACATTGAAAACTGACCCCTGCCTTGTTCAGAGATGCATCACAAAGTACTGAATTGACACAATTAAATGAGACTTTCGGGTTGAACTGTCCGATTGTCCACCTCTAACACTGTATAAGTTATTTTTCTAAATTGTTTGTAATTTCTAAGAACATATCAAAATATTACCTTGTGCGTTTCTTTTTTTTTTGTTTGGTATATGTGGGCGGTCATTGTTATGTGCAACACAGACAGACCCAAATCAAAATTAAACAGCATTTCGAAATCCCAACACCAACAGCAAATATATATATCAACATGCGCATCCGTACAATCTGATTAGCACATTCGATATCATACATGAACATGACTCATATATATTACAATACAGGCTTCTGTTTAATCTAAGCCGATTATCTTTTTTAAAGATATTTCTTGTTTCCAATGCATTAACATTTGCAAGGTCCCGAGGGAGATATCGAAAACCGAGGCTTTAATTCATGAAAAACTATGTTTGATCCATGTATTATTACATACATACCTTTACCGCAAACTATTAATAGTCGTGTTTTAACAGGCACAACTCCATGCTTTAACAACTTGAAGGTGATTCACAGCTGAAAATGACCGGCTTTTCATATGCAAGTTTCAAGACAATATTCCGCCAGTACAGAAGCAAGCGTGAAGCTTGAAGTTGAAATAGGTCGGCTGTAGTGTAATGGATAACACTCCAGACTACCAGTCGATCGATCCCCCGCTTCTTCAGTCTTTCGGATGAGACTTTAAACCGAGGTCCCGTTACCATATAACCTCGTTATTGGTGCTACGTCAAACCGGAGTTCACTCACTGTAGTGAAAGATTTGAATGCGGGAATTAGGCCCATACAGATTCGATTATCGCAAATAATGAGGAGCAGGCGACATGGAAGTGAAAAATTTAGTGAGCATGGTATTGAATGGTAAGATGCTGATAAAAGTTTAACAAAATTCACGACAGCTGATCGTGGCCTGAAAAGAGGATTTTTATAGAAATAGTTTTTGAGTTTAGGTATGCGCAAGGTAGTGGCGACGAGGACGAAAAATAGTAAACAATACATTGTCCTTATTTTTTGATTGCATTGTGGTTAAATTAATGCAATAATAGCTATCAAACATTTTTGTTCATAGCACTTTTTCGCGTCGGAGACGCGTATATCGGAGACGCGAATAATTTCGATATTGTTCCACATTTCACAAGATTTCATTGGTCAAATAACGCGTATGTCAAAATTTAGCCAGTACTATCAAAGGTCATTGAATATTTAATCTTTGTTTTTTGTTGTTTTTTTTGTCGCATGCACTGTGAATACTAGCACTCTATCATATATTAATTCAAAATGTTTCTCTCGTTTGCAATTATCGAAAACAGACACAGATATTCAAAAAACTGTTTTTTTTTTTTCGACGAAGGATCTACTTTTGATTTCTATTTTCGGTTTAATTCACACTTTTAAAATGAGTTAGGATGTGAGCATCGGTGGTTCAGTGGTAGAATGCTCGCCTGCCATGTGGGCGGCGCGGGTTCGAATCCCGGCCGCTGCAAGGTTTTTTTTATTTAAACGTTCCCCGTTTTATTTTTTAGCTAATCTCTTTTCAATTTCCAATTGGACTGCCCAATTTTGAGATAGGTCATTGTCGCTGCCCAGTATCAAAATTACGGTTGTGGGTGCTTACCTACATAGCTCAGCACGTAAGTCATATTCAGGAATGTTATTTTCAACTCTTCAATTAGAGACATATTACAAAACACACATGCATTTAATCTGCGACGATTATCTTTTTTTAAAGAATTTTCTTGTTTTTTTTTTTTATCATCTTAGGCCTCGGTCACCAAAAATTCCCTCAGAACATGGCAAAATTTGGGTTCTGTTGCATTAAGATTTGCTCATCAGGTATCGACGGTATGGAAAACGCCGAATATTGGCGACAATGTCCTATAATGAAGCACTTGATTCTTTATGAAGACCCATGAATAAATGAGCCGCGACACGAGAAAAATAACAATGTGGTTGTGCACCCAGCGCAGACTCAGATTAGTATGGACATCCGCCCAGTTTGATCAGACTCTTCGTTAAGTGTTCAAATGGTAGTTAAAGGTCTAAGCTACCTCCATGCGGATAGCGAAGACTCATATCATACTGGGCGGATGCCCAGGCTGATCCGAGTGTGCGCTGGGCGCACAACCACATTGTTGGTTTTGTCTTGTCGCGGCTCTATAATCAAAACAACATCCGGACCACGTGGATACCAATACTGAGCAAGCAGGACATAAGTGAGAGGATATATTCTGAGAAATCTGAAATGTTGGATTGGTTTTTACTCAAATTCTAAACCATTGTTTTATATATTATTTGGACCCTTTTTGATACCAATCAGTTTTTTAATCGACTGTCGTCCAATTAACAGTAAAAAAAAATCACATTATGCTATTCTCTGGTTTCGTCACCAGATATTGTCAGGGTCACTGAAGAGGCTTTATTAGCCGAAACTACGTAGTCTGGCCCATGTTCCTTCTTCTGAATATATTCTTTGCTCTTGAAGGAACTCTTTAAGATTTTAATTCTCATACTAGTGGGCAGACAGATAATCTTGATCTTTGGAAGTTCTCAAGATAAATGGCCGGCGGCCTACAGGTTATGATAAATCTCTATGAAACTGCAACGGAAGCCTTTATGATGTTGCGTAGTACCATATGTTATTGTTGAGGCCGTTGGTTCTTTTTATTAAAATGAAAGCTGCCCTTCTGCCTGCCAGAAAATATGGTTTTCATCGCCCTTGCTAAATGGAGTCCAGTTTTCGGTCCATCCGTGAAGCATCCGGCGCGTGGCCGAGTGGTTGGTGCTCCCGACTTTGGATTATGTGTCGCGGGTTCAAGTTCCGCTAGAGACGAGATTCTTTTCCAACTTAAACGGCGCTTCATTGCATGGGGCCTTTCATAATCACCCATCCATTATCATGAGATGACTGAAATAATATTGAAAAGGGTGTTAAAACGTCGTCGTCTGTAAGGTCCCTAAGTGTCCGGCAGCCCTAAGTGTCCGACAAAATTTGTCTTTTCCTTAAAGTGTCAGAATAGTGAAAGAAATTATTAATGACATAATAAGTAAATATTTTTAAAAAATAATTAGTGAAAAATACTCTAAATCTAACTTAGAAAATAAATGTGTCGGACATTTAGGGACCATCTAAAGGTCCCTAAATGTCCGGCAACCCTAAATGTCTGACAAGGTGAAAATCGATATAATTTGTCGTTATCCGAGGAAAAACAATATGACTATGAAAAGTTGGCCTAGATAGTTTTATATACAATAATAGTAATAGTAATAAAATTTGGGAAAAACAAAATCCCAGGAAATGTATCCAGTAAGTTACCGATTATAAATTAAAAGTATTAGAAAAATTTGACCCAGACAGTTTTTACATACAATAATAACAACTATGTTGTATATTCTAATACAAATTACCAGAACAGTAGTCAATAATATACTGACTCAAAAAAGTTCCTATACATGTTATATTGTTTGTTTCCATGGTTATTATAGAAGTAAAACGCTCGGACCTGTTTCAGAAAGAAAGAGTATTCATTTTTCAGTGCAACAGTACAATTTGATTTAATTTTCTTAGACTTAGCATGGTACAAAAATGCCTTAAACATCCCATATGTCATATATCGTTTTTGCAGAATATAAAATCTTTAAACCTGCTAGACTTAAATGCGTTAAAAAATCTCTGCAACGAATAATTTTCCCACATTGCCCAGTGCTACATTGAATTGGACACTTTGGATGTCAGACCGCTAAACAATTTTGAAAATTCGGTCGCTTTTATATGTACAAGAATTAAAACAATTACATAAGGTCCTTCATTTCACAGAGACTGTCGTTATTGTCACTTTAAACAGAAACTCCATGGGAAATTGAAATAGTGAAAAGTTAAAGGTGCGTGGCTTTCCATCAATACTGACCATGATGCCAAACGGAGATAATGCTGATAAAGTGACTTTGAAGGAATCACACTGAAAATCTTGACAGGAGCAGTTCGAAAATCTGTAATAGTGAGCCGCGACACGAGAAAACCAACAATGTGGTAGTGCGCCCAGCACACACTCAGATCAGCCAGACATCCGCCCAATTTAATCAGACTCTTCGTTAAGTGCTCAAAGCGTAGCTAAGGATCTAAGCTACCTCCGTGCGGACAGCAAAGACTCTGATCAGACTGGGCGGATGCCCAGGCTGATCTGAGTCTGCGCTGGGTGCACAACCACATTGTTGGTTTTCTCGTATATTTTTAATTCAAAGGGAGATAATCTGATAATTTCACTAGATGAAACATCTTTTGTAGTGTCTGAGGGCAGGACACAGTAGATCTAAGATCATTTTCGAGGTCCACGCATAATAATCTTTAATTTTAAGGGTCAGTTTACATGTGCGCATGCGCACTGATAGCTTTCATTCCAAATCACTCCACAAGACTATTGCAAGATAACTTTTGAACGAATAAGCCTGGAATCATGATTTTTGTGTTCTTTATACATGTAGCTGAATGTTTGTTTGGTGTGCCAATAGCCTTGTTTATGTTCAATAGTCACCAAGTGACTCTAAAAGTTAGTCAGAATTTAGTATCGTAACTTTTTCGAGTCAGTATAATTTATCAATGTGACATAAAAAAGGAAACAAAGAATGGTTTTGACACATCTAGTTGACTTGTATATAGATTCATACATTGTCGGAAACTTAGGTACATGTGTCCCTCAGTGTCCGGCAGATTCTATTTTCATCTTGCTTACATTTTGAGTATTTTTGAAGAGGTATTTATACAAAATGATTTTTATAGATGCATTTATGACGGTGTTGCGCACTTTCGTGAAGTTTTAGAAACCCTAAGATTTTGTCTGAAGCTTAAAAATGTTTTACTGATTTTTATCTGTAGTCAATAACGAACTTGATACATTTCCCGGCATTTTGTGTTTGTTATTTTTACTGTTATTTTTATATAAAGGTATCTAGTTCAGCTTTTTCTGATCATGTTTCTAGTGATTTTTACTCTTCTAACGAACTCTGGTATACATTTTTACCCTTTTGGACCTTTAGAGTTTTTGGACATTTAGGGACATTTGGGGCGTCCCTAAATGTCCAACATTTTTTTCTAAGTTAGATTTTAAGAATTTTTAAACAATTTGCTTTTAGAAATATATACTTATTATACTATTAATAATGATTTATTTAACTATTCTGACACTTTCAGGAAAAATAAAATTGTCGCACACTAAGGGACCTTCCAGTCGTCCATCCATCTGTCCGTATGTCAGTCCGTCCGTCCTTCCGTCTACCCGTTCACACTTATGTTTTCTTTTCAGTTGATCCAACAGAGCACTTTAACATTGCTGACCAGCATCCAGACGTTGTTGATAATATGAAAGCAAAGTTGAGCCAGTACAGAAAATCATTGGTTCCGGCATTTTATCCGCCTAAGGATCCGAACTCAGATCCCAAGAACTTCGGCGGAAATTGGTCACCTGGTTGGTGTTAGTGTGTGCGGAAACACATCAAGAAAAGGACACTCTGAGAGATGAAACACTCAATCGGCAAATCTCGTATGACTTCGGTATCCTTCGTCAAGGATACGGAAACATACGGGTTTTCCCGATTAATGAAATATTGTTATCGGATACCAATTATGCCAAAAAAAGAAAAAAAAAAAAAAAAAAGAAAAAAAGAAAAATGCTTTCATGATGCTTGAATCCGTCTCCTAGAGGGCTACTCAAAGCGTAAAGAATTTTCTCCGTCTAGGATGGATGGATGGATGACTTCAAATTCTACTTGCTATCTAACAGTATTTCAGCCATATCGGGACGATGGGAGGGTGACAATGAAAGGCTGTGCGCAATGGAACTATGTTTACGGTCGGAAATGTTTCTGCCTCCAGCGGGAATCGAATCAGGGACAGCTAGATTAGCAAGCCAGCCCTTAATGTCTAGCAGTATATTATTTTCCTTTAGGTTTATAGGTACACATAAATGTTTGGCTCGTGTGAACGAAGTTCAGAAAGAGCTATTGCACTATTCCCGGCGTCGGTGTTGGCGGCGGCGTTGGCGTTGGCGGCGGCGTCGGCATAAGAAAAATGTTAAAGATTTATGTTAGAGTTTTTAAAATTCCCAGTTACTAAACCCTATGATCGATATTGAATTATATTTGGTATTGTGATAGATAATGGTGAACATTTTGTTCGGCATCATCCCCACTCCTGGTCATGACCTATAGGCTAGGGTCACAGACTTAAAAAAATTATCTTAAAGATATACGTTGAAGTTTTTACACTTAAAAATTTTAAATTGAAATTGTGAATGTTCTGCGAAAGGTTTTAATGAAATACTCTCCTTAATCCTTCGATAGATTTGCTTTATGCTTTCACAGTCTAAATCTTTATTCAATACCACACCAATCCCACTTGATGACTAAGGTCAAGGTAATTGACTTTATATATGTTTGATTAAATTTTTTGGTTAAGGTTTCCAAAAGGTACATGTACAGTGTGTCCTTAGTGTTTGAATTGATTCAGTTACATGTACTTAGAAGTCTATAAGATGCTCGTCCAGAGTTTTACACAGTAATATCAACCCCATCTCTCTCATTGATCTTTAGGTCAAGGTCACAGGCAGAAGGTATATAGTTTCACAGTGCCTGACTGATAATAGATACTACTCCAGAGTTTTACATGGAAGCAGGCTCACTTTCCTAATTATCCCCCGTCGAAGGCGGAGGGATATAGTTTTCTCCATGTCTGTCTGTCCGTCCATCTGTCCATCCTTCCCGCCATCCATCCGGAGCCATACCTAAGTAACCACTGGATGGAATTTCATGAAACTTTAAGCAAATACATATCACTATAAATTGCTGATGTACGTGAAGTTTTGTTGGACTGACTTCAGAAATACATGAGTTATGGCCCTTTAATTGACTTAACATCAATAAAATGAGCCATAACTATGTAACTCATTATCAAAACTTCATGAAACTTAAACCAAATATGTATTACCATAACGCTGATATGCATATAAAGATTCATCAGAATGGCATCAGTAGTGCATGGGTTATTGCCCTTGAATTAATTTAAGATTGCCAAATTCAGCCATAACTAAGTTATCAATGAATAGATTTCTATGAAACTTATTGTAAATATGTATCACCATAACACGTCGGTGCATCGTACGTTTTGTTGGAATTGATTCAGTAAGCAATGAGTTATTGCCCTTGAGTTGGTTAAAAATCAACAAATTGAGTCATAACTAAGTAACCAATGAATGCAATTTCATGAAACTTGAAATAATTATGTATTGTCATGACACAGCAGTGCACATTAAGTTTTGTTATAATCGCTCATGTAATGCATGATAATGTCCTTGAATTAATCTAAAATCCACAAGTTAGCCATAACTAAGGTACTGGTAAATATTTTTTTTTTGTAACTGAATTAAAATGTATCATCATAGTGCAGTGATGCTGAGGCAAGCGTTTAAGAAGAACAGCTTCAGCTTATGCCTCAATTATCCCAGAGTTATTGCCCTTGATTTTATTTACAATCAACAAGTTCAGCCTTAACTAAATATTCAGTGAAAGAAATTCTATGAAACTTACAATCAACCATAAACGAATCGGGGCCACTTCGGCGGGGGATATAAATTCACCGAAATTGCTTGTTGACCTTAAAGGTCAAGATCATTTTGTTACAACGTTGTGTTCATGGCGGGCAGGCACCAGTTCAGGCGAGCTATGCTGTCTGTTGACAGCTCTTGTATTCTGCAATGTTTACAAAGAGGGACAACTTTTGTATAACTTCCTGCAGGACGAAGCCTTTCCAAAATTGGGTCAACTCTTAAAGAAAAGAATTTGCTCCTCTAGGAGCAAATTCTTTTCTTTAGGGGTTGAACCCATTTTTGGAAAGAAGGCAAAACATGAAAATAAGAGAGCGCCCTAGATGAATGAGTGACCTCAATGAGAAGGGACACAACTAAATGAATGTCCCCTCTTTGGGAAGCGAGAGCAGTCCTAATTAAAAGTAATCTCCCTTGAAGTTAGATTTACCCACTTTAACCAGTGACGTTGTTTGTGGTTTCTGACATCATGTATAAATTACATGGGTATACTTCCATGCTTTTCCTGTCATTTTACAAAGGGGAACAACCCACATGACTTCCTGTTTGCTTTTTGGGTCACGTTGTCCTTCCAAAACAGACTTTGGTATTTGGCCCCTAATGGGGAGGGTCAACCATGCTTTTCTTGAAAGTATACCAGGCTTTTTCGTGATTTATTTCCCTTCCCTTCATTAAACCCACTCAGCGGTTCCGGGTTCGATATCCGGTCCGGCCACATACGTTCGTTTCTCCTTCCGCTTGTTTAAGAAGAGCAGTTGTCAGTTATTACTTGCGGAAGTTTTTACACTTAGTACTGGTTAACCGCTAAGGAGGTCTAAACCTGCCCAGGAAAAGTGTGGTTAGGGTAACTGACCGTCCCGACATGATCATAGCTGTTTACCGTGGAAGTAGAGCAACAAAACAATAATAACAACAAAATGCTTCCTAGAAAACAGAACCCAAACAAATGAATTTACAAATTTACTAATGAGTTTGGTCATATACGCATTAAAAAGTGACATCGCTTGAAAAAGTTAAAAAGGAACCTGTCGACGACGTATAGGCGAATATGCGGGGCTTGGATAAGTCCGCACATCCTCACCGTCTGATCATAGACTTCATGCCCATAATATGAGCAGAAAGTCTACGATCAGACTGTTATTTTTTGTGTATTTATACAATGTTTAAAGAGGGTGCACCTTTGGCTGCAGTAGCCAGTCTACCAGTTGGCCCTCTATAACAACAACATAAAAACAGTACAATATTAAAAAACAAAACAAAAAAAAACAAAATTTTTTACATATGTACACAGAAAGATATCAATATAAAAATGAGTTTGTGTATGCATATAAAAACAAACTACAGCACAGGTTAAGAAGGAGGTAAGGTAAGGAGCCACGACACGACAAAACCAACAAAGTGGCATGTGCGCCCATCGATGACTCAGATCAGCCTGGGCATCCGCCAGTCTGATCAGTCTTCCCTGTCGGCAAGGCGATAGCTTCGATCCTTAGCTACCCTTTAATCACACAGCCAAGACTCTGATCAGACTGCGAATTTTTGCAAAATTCAGCTGTGTACCTTTATGCGCTGACACTTAATTTAATACTTGAGCCGCGACACGAGAAAACCAACAATGTAGTTGTGCGCCCAGCGCAGACTCAGATCAGCCTGGGCATCCACCCAGTCTGATCAGAGTCTTCACTGTCCGCGTGGGGGTAGCGTAGCCCCTTAGCTACCCCTTAAGCGCTGAGCAAAGACTCTGATCAGACTGGGTGGATGTCACGCTGACCTGAGTCTGTGCTAGGCGCACAACCACTTTGTTGGTTTTCTTGTGTCGCGGCTCACTTAAACCAGAGGACCATTGGTCCTGTAGCTCACCTGAGCACTGAGGTTATACTGAAACAAGAAATATCTTTAAAGAAAAGATATAAGACGAAGTGAAAGAAGACATATTTGAAACAAATAATATTTTTTTTTATTTCTGTTGAAATAAGAAATTGGCTGCAAGCAAGGTTTCAGAATACGTCCCGCAAAATTATCTGCACTCAATGTTTTAAATACACTATACGCCTTTAATAATTAAAATGTAAAAAAGGACCAAAATCTAATGAGATATCTATGAGAAATTTTTACTGTGACTGAAAAAATTCCAAGTTCAAAACCCTGTCGCTATGTCATAATAACAAAATAAAAATTGGCTAAGTTCAAAATACTGTAAATATGTCTGATATTATTATTGAATAGTAGTATCCTTATGTTGGGGTTATCCACTATGGCGAGAAACCAGACTGGTCCGTAAATTATTTACATTCTTCGGTACATTCCGATATGCTTCCGATGATATGGTACTGTATTTTACCCGGTTCAGTACAGCCGGGTGCGTAAATTTACCGGACCGGACCGGAATGGACTGAATTACCGGAACGGACACCGGAACGGACACTGGAACGGACCCGTATTCCCCTATCTTCAGTAGATATTTGTAATATTTTTTTAATTAAATAACTCTTATTTACTATTAATACATATTCTGTATGCCATCTAGCGCAAATCAATTAGAGATATTCGTCAAAATACTCTTTGAGTATTTTGCGCCATGGGTATATGTAGGCCTCTTATTGGGTCTTAATACCCCACGCATATGCGTTTCATCTTAAAATCATATAATCTTATACAAAAATCTGGTTATCTTTCTTCCAAGACTTGGAGCGAATGAAAAACACACAAATTCCCGATTTTTTGTTCCATAGTATCATGACCAACATTTCAGCCATAGAAAATATGTAGAGCTATTGTGTTTCAGCTTTAAATTGAAACATTACAGTGGTCCAAATATATAAAGGGAAACTTTGTATATCGATTGTACAGTTAGCACCATTATCATGTTTCAATAAGTCGTCAATTTATCTGACGGACAGGCACTTGTTTCGCCAATAGTCCTTATCAGATATTGTCAAATCAAAATCAGGGGTTGCAAGTTAAGATAATACATGTTAGTCATAGGTAGGGCCTTGAATTAATCTGTGCGTGTAGATTGTATCAAAATATCTCAAAAATCGGCTGGAAATATGAATAATAAGGGTCCGTTCCGGTAAATTTACGCACCGAGTAAAGCCTGAACTACTTTTTTACTACGAAAGACTTTTCGCACCATAGAATCTTTTTTTCTCAAGCCATCGGCATTTGAGTTCCTCGCGTTCTGCTTAACTCTATCAATCATTACAGCGTTAAAGTGAAAAACATATTTAAAACTAAATGCAAAGTGCAAATAATAACATTTTTAATGTAACTAAATCTTCTGACAGGTGAATAACAATTCTATGACATATGCGCTCTTCCATACAGAGATCAAGTCAAGTTTTGGCGGCAACGATGATTTTATTAGACTTCGTCTAAAAACTTTAAGTTGCCACATCAACAAAACAACATGCACAACAGCAATGAAATGCCCATTTATGTAGAGGATAATATCACAAACATATATGCAAAAAAATTCAGCTTTATCCCCCTTTATGGCTTCTGAGAAGATTTTTGGCAAAAAAAACCTAAATAAATAAAAATAAAAGATTTGGCCTTTCGGTTGCGATGGCAACCAACCAAAATCAGGGATTTGGGCAAATTTCATATGGCTGGTAGAGGACTACTCCAGGAACATTTCTGTAAAGCTTATGTCAAACTATCTGCAGTATTACAGAAATAAATGCCAAATTTCCACTTTCCCCATCATTAGGCTATGGAAAATTGAAGTGTCCAGAGCAATGAATTCACATAGGCAACGATAATATAAAACATAATTTACGTAGAAGATTTTTGGATATTTTTTTCAAAAATGTACACTTTATTTTGCCATGGCAACCAATCAAATACAGCGATTTGAACAAAATTCATATGAATCATAGAGGACTACTCAAGAAACATTTCTGCAGAAAAAAATTCTAAATAACTGCAGGGAGGCAGCAAAAATTGCCAATTTTCTACTTTTCCCATTATAAGTCAATGGAAACTATAAGTTGCCATAGCAACCAGAGTTCTTATGCCAATTGAACAAAAAACACAATTATTCGTTCCCCCCACCTATAGATGCTATATGTGAAATATGGAAAGAATTGGCCCCATGGCTTCAGAGGAGAAGTCGTTTGAAAATGTTGACGACGACGGACGACGGACGGCGGATGCCTGCCTATACTATAAGCTCACCTATGAGCCTTAGGCTCAGGTGAGCTAAAAAAAGCCTGATTCTGCTGTTCGCACATCGTTAAGCCCCCTTTATACGTGTCGCAACTCGCAAAACTTTATATATGAGCCGAGACACGAGAAAACCAACAATGTGGTTGTGCGCCCAGCGCACACTCAGATCAGCCTGGGCATCTGCCCAGTCTGCACAGACTCTTCGTTAAGTGCTTAAAGGGTAGCTAAGGGATTGAGCTACATGTACCTTCATGCGGACAGCGAAGACTCTGATGAGGCTGGGCGGAAGCCCAGGCTGATCTGAGTTTGCGCAGGGCGCACAACCACATTGTTGGTTTTCTCGTGTCGCGGCTCATATGTAAGTTGTTTGCAATTCTTCTACAAGCCAGTTTGAAGTAATTGCATTTTTTTTTTGTTTAATCGCGTTCCGCGTGAAAAGGACCTGAAGGAAGGCTCTGATCAGACTACGCGGCTGCGCAGGCTGCGTCTCCTGAACGCACACTTGCCGTAAGGTACCTTCTTATGCGAATGTACGTGTACTTATTAATGTATATATATAAATATATAATAAGAGGACCGTGAGGCCCTGAATCGCCCACCTGAGTAAAAGGGTCAGAGGTAAAACTAGGATCATCATTTTAACAAACCTGATAGTTTGAAACTGTCAAAATACGAGACACGGATTAAAGGTCAAAGAGCGCCCCGGACCTTTGTTACTCAAAAGTGTTCATTTACTCATTAAGTTGACTTTATTGATCAATTTTTGCATCAATATCTTCTCCAAGTTCCATGAATTCTTATGTTTAAAGGCAGGAGTGGACTATAAAAGGCAAAATTAGCTACCTATTCTCAGTTTTCCAATAGCCACCAAAGAGTAAACATCTACAGTAGCTCCTGTAGATTTATCTCTAATTTGATTGGCTGTTGATTTGCTGGGGTATTTACCTGTGAAAGTATTGACAGCTCTTATTGGTTAAACAGGACAGTGGTCTAATTTGCACAGTAGCTAAGCCACGCCCACTTATTGCCTCATACAGGTAGCTAATTCTCTACCGGGGGGTTCAGAAATCCTGCCTTTAAGCACTTTTTACCATATAAAACACCAGAAAGCAAATTTGACCTTGCCTTAAAAAATCAAAGTCAGTCCAAGACGGGTCTCCGATTAAACATACTAAATTTCCAGGCGTAAGTCAATTTAGAATTGAAATTTGATTTTTCAGCGTTCATCGTGTGATGAAGCAAGTAGGCGAAGCTGAAATTCCATGAAGCGCGAAGCGCTTCTTGTAGATTTTTAGCGACGACCACTGGCTTCTACACATCGTGTGATGAAGCAAGTAGGCGGAGCTGAAATTCCATAAAGCGCGAAGCGCTTCTTGTAGAATGTTAGCGACGACCACTGGCTTCTACACACGATGAACGCTGAAAAAATCAAATTTTTATTCCTATATTTACACTTTATTTGTGAACCTCTCTGTGCCGTTTTCGCGGTAATTTGGTGTAGAATGGGCAAAAGATGGGTCGAAGAAAAGTTAGTAACGATGTGTTCGGCCACAATGTTAAACAGCCGTCGCCCTGACGTAGCGTCAATCGAACGTTACAAGAACCAATCAAGACTTTTGTTTACATAAGACGTCGCTTGACGACAACGTCACATGAGCAATTGTCCTTCATCGGTGTATATTTAAACTTGCCACCGACTTCCCATAGATGAACCCTTTAGAGCAGCTAGCTTCATTTAAGAATTGAAATTTGATTTTCAGCGTTCATCGTGTGATGAAGCCAGTGGGCGGAGCTAAAATTCCATGAAGCGCGAAGCGCTTCTTGTAGAATTCTAGTGACGACCACTGGCTTCTACACACGATAAACGCTGAAAAATCAAATTTTTATTCTTATATTTACACTTTGTTTGTGAACCTCTCTGTGCCGTTTTCGTGGTAATTTAGTGTAGAATAGGCAAAAAATGGATCGAAGAAAAGTTAGTAACGACGTGTTCAGCCATAACGTCAAACAGCCGTCGCCTTGACGTGGCGTCAATCGAACGTTACAAGAACAAATCAAGACGTTTGTTTAGATAAGACGTCGCATGACGACAACGTCACATGATCAATTGGCCTTCATCGGTGTATCAAGCCAGTTGCTCTAAAGGGTTCACCTATGGGAAGTCAGTGGCAGGTGTAAATATACACCGGTGAAGGACAATTGATCATGTGACGTTGTCGTCAAGCGACGTCTTATGTAAACAAACGTCTTGATTGGTTCTTGTAACGTTCGACTGACGCCATGTCAGGGCGACGGCTGTTCAGCGTTATGGCCGAACGCGTCGTTACTAACTTTTCTTCGACCCATATTTTGCCAATTCTACACCAAATTACCACGAAAAAACGGCACAGAGAGGATTACAAATAAAGAGTGAAATATAAGAATAAAAATTTGATTTTTCAGCGTTCAGCGTGTGAAGAAGCCAGTGGTCGTCGCTAAAATTCTAAAAGAAGCGCGAATTTTAGCTCCGCCCACTGGCTTCATCACACGATGAACGCTGAAAAATCAAATTTCAATTCTTAAATAAAGCTAGTTGCTCTAAAGTGTTCACCTATGGGAAGTCAGTGGCAAGTGTAAATATTTGGTTCTAAAGGGAAAAAAATTAACGTTTTTTACCATATAGACAAGCCCTTTAGGTTCTATATGAAATTTAGTTAAAATTCGCCCAGTGGCTTTTGAGGGCTTGTTTAAAATTGTTAAAATTAGAGACCTTGGTCAAAGGTCAAAGAATGACCTTGACATCTTGTCTTCAGAAATCTTCATGTACTCATTAAGATGACTGTATATACCAATGTTATGGCCAAAATCTTCAACAATTTCCATAAACTCTTATGTCTAAGCATTTTTCCATATACAAGTAACAGAAATCAAATTTGACCTTGCCATAGAAAATGTCAAAGTTAACCCAAGGTCATCATTTGAACAATCTTGGTAGTACTTGAGTAGTGAGTACCCAATGTTACATACTAAGTTCCTAGGCCATCGGTGTTCTGAAAAAGGAATTTTTGAATGTTTCTTTTATCACATATGGGCGTGGCCGCCATGTTGGTCATGTGACCTGGACCGTTTTCAGAAATTTCGTTCTCACGGCCCCTGAAGGGTCTAGTTTGACCTTTGATCCAGGCCCTCATATTTTCGACAATTTTAAACATCTCCTCAAAAGTCACTGGGCCAATTGTAACAAAATTTCTTGTACTCACAAAGCTGGGACAAGCTGCTCACTCGGTTGGCCATATGTTCTCTGTATCTTGATTATTTGTAATCTTAGTTGTTTCCAACTATGGTTTGAGGGCTGGATTTGGATTTTGATTGTTTCAGTTCCTGGTCTTTGCATACTTTTTACTTTTATGTACTAAAGTATAAACCAGTTTTTAGACTAAAATTGTCAACGATTTCCACTGAATCTTATGTTAAAACATTTTCCCATTTAAAAGTAATAGAAAGCAAATTTGACCTTGCCTTAAAAAAGTTCAAGGTCAATCCAAAGTCATCATTTGAATAATCTTGGTAGTACTCGTGTACTCAAAGTTACATACTAAGTTTCAAGGTCATCGGACCATTGGTTCTGGAGAAGATTTTTTATAGGTTTTAACCTTATATAAGCATGGCAGCCGTGTTGGTAATTTGATCCAGACTATTTGGACAACAACATTTCGTTTCCGATCGAGATCCGGAACATCCTTTTTAGGAAACGGAACATACCACCAAATAGGGCGGACCGGTTCACACACGCTAGGTTGATGTTTCGTTTTATCGAATTTATATGACTATGCATCGTATGCATCAGTCAAACTAGCCACATCAGAAAACGAATGATGCATTTCTCCATATCAAACAGGCAGTAATGTGGCAAAATCCTTTGACATTTTCGTGAATTTTAGCGAGACGTTCTGTTGACATTTTCCGGTACACAGACACATAGTTTGAGTTGAACTAGCGAGTACGTTCCGGTGACAAATGCAAATTACACGGCAAATAAAAATGAATATTTCTCAAAAACTAGTCCGCCATCTTTGATGGTCTGTTCCGTTTCCTAAAAAGGACGTTCTGGATCACGATCCAGACAGTGTCTAAATTAAATTTGGTTATAATAGGCCCAGTGGTTTCAGAGGATAAGTCGTCCGAAATTGTGGACGGACAGACGACGACGGAGCCTGGCATCCTATAAGCTCCCGCGGAACCTTCGGCGCAGATGTGCTAAAAAAACCATATGTTCATTATTTCAAAATATGCTTCCAACTGACGCACAACGTTGAAAGAATGTCGATTAAATGTTGATTTGACAAAATGATGTTGCATCGACTTTGATACGACGTTGTTGTGAAGTTTCATCGACTTACTTCGACGTTGTATGCCAGATTATTTACAATACAATCAAGATAAAATGGGACAATAGGTATAATTCACGGAACATTTTCCATATTTCTGCATATAAAATATAACGTCTCATTAGAACCGTCTCGCCAAGGCGGTTCTAATGAGCGGTCACAACATATGTCTTCATTGACAAATAGGAAAACTTATTTCAGAATTATCCCACAAACCCCAAATTATCTACAGCTCTGTACTCACTAAATGAGCGTTTCTTCTGGATGTGTACACTTAACACACTCTAACAATAAAGATATACATTGTAATGCAGTATTTCTTCTAAAGAACACCCCACGGGTGTTGCGATTCAAAAGTCCTATAAATTGCATTTTGGAAACAAAACCTGGGCAGTGAATGACTAATTTTGGTGGCTTAAAACCAATTTCGATGGCATTATGGCCACTTTTTCACAGAAAAAATGGAGGGAGTGTTTATTAGAGAGGGGCGTTTATTAGCAGATATACAGTATGTAAATGTTGTTACAATTATACAGTAAAGTTGTTTTTTTAGATATTTAGGAAATACTTTTTGTATATAATTTATTGTATTTCTACACATCTCTACATAAAACATATATGAAAACATTCAATGACACATCTACATCTACATATACAGACAATTCTAAATATCTTATCAGACCTCTGTACATTATTGCTGCGCTACCCTGTCCTTGTAGTCTGGATCGAGCTGAAACATAACTTTCTAAACATAGATTGGGAAATAAAAAAACACTCCACAAACTGGAACAGTTGGGTCCAGACTACAAAGGCATGACTTATTCCAACTGACGGTGCAATATGCACTCCAGTCGGGCCGGGTAGCGCAATCGGAAGGGCACCTGACTCGTAAGTCAGAGGTCCTGGGTTCGAATCCCGGTCTGGCCACATACTTTCGTTTCTCCTTCCGCTGATTCAAGAAGGACAGTTGTCAGTTACTGGCGAAAGTATGTGCACTTAGTACTGGTTAACCGCTTAGGAGGTCTAAGCCTGCCCAGGAATAGTGTGGTTAGGTTAACTGACCGTCCCGACATGACCTTAGTTGTTTACCGTGGACGTTAAGCATCAAATCAACCAACCAACCAAAATATGCACTCCAATCTCTCATACATTGTTTCCATAGAATATACTAACAAAACGGCTTTCTTTTTAATATTATGCGATACCCTATAACTAAGAAAGATATGAAATTGAGAGAAAAGGTTTTTTTAGATATGACCTAAATTTGGGAAGAATGCATTACTTTAAGCACAACTCTGTAGCTGTAGTAAAGGCGGAAGGTAAATTTTTTCAAAAAGGTTATTCAAAATGTGCTTTATAAGCAATGCGCTTTCGTTCAGATCATATTCGCTTATTGTATGTATAAATTATTGTGATTGCTGTTTATATGAATAAATATTGTTTAAACTAAAATGTGCATATACTTTATGAAATGGCTATACTAACTTCTACCTTCTTAATGTGTATACATAGTCTAACTGTCTAAATTACGCACAATAGCGCCACTTCATACCATTGTCAAAAATATTACATCATTTCTAGATTCCCAACATGAATAGTTTATTTCCATGAACTGTATTTATATGTATCTGTGTTTTTTGTACAAATAAATAAAGTTTAAACTAGAATCCCAACAGGCAAATGACGTCGCAAAGACGTCACCCTGACGTCAAGGCGACTTAATAACCTCACACAGACGTCAGTACGACGTTACCCAGACGCCACGCGCCGGCTGGGTTTCACCAGGTTGCTTCCTTTTTTCTCATGGAACATTTTATTGAACCATTGTCAAATAGTGCAGACCCAGTTTAAACCGGTCATGCTAGTCTGGGTCTACATTATTTTGGGGCCTCCCGAGGTCACGAAATAAAATATGTCTAACTAATATGTTCATTCAAATATTTCTTCTGACATATCATTAGACAACTATACCTATTTGCTACATTCAAGCAAGTAAGCGCAGAATTTGTACATGTATCATCCAGTTTTATCAGTCAACTCATGTCAATCGCAACAAAACACAGTGACCTAATCATATCATAATAAAATGCCCGTCATTTGTGAGATTTGATGTGAATAAGTAAAAAAAAACACAATTCATTGATATAATGCATTTATAATATATAGCTTTGCTTTAATAACCGCATAGCAGAGAAAAAAATCTTGTTCATTATGTTTCTTGTGTAGAATCTTAAAATGATTTATGTATAGCTTTCTTTTTTATACATTTGGTAGACAATACTACGTGTTTCTTTATTAAATTTATCATTGTCTCTTTAAGCAATAGGTGAAAAAACACACGAGACTGTCAATGAAAATTTACAGTTTCTAGTATCCACACCCTTATGACGTATAAGCATGTACTGTCATGCATGAGTGACTTAGAAATTCTTTTATTTCATACCATTCTAAAGCACTTGTAATTACCTTTCAAATGATATATAAAACTATTGCTGAATATCAACCAGTACGATATCCTGCGGTCATTTACATTATTTCTGAAATGCCCCTCGTATGTCAGAACATACGCAACAGCGCACTCCCTGATCAGATTGTCTACACGTATCAAGCTATAATTTTTTAAGTCACCTGACAAGGTGAGTTTCCAGCATGGGCTCTGTCCGTCCTCCGTCGTCCAGACTTTCAAACAATATTTTAAGGCAGTTGGCTAATCTTGATCGTATTTAGCCGCGACACGAGAAAACCAACAAAGTAGTTGTGCTACCAGCGCAGACTCAGATCAGCCTCGGCATCCGCCGAGTCTGATCAGAGTCTTCGCTGTCAGCATGGAGGTAGCTTATACCCTTAGCTACCCTTTAAGCGCTTAGCGAAGAGTCTAATTACGCTGGGTGGATGCCCAGGCTGATCTGAGTCTGCGCTGGGCGCACAACCACTTTCTTGGTTTTCTCGTGTCGCGGCTCATTTTATGTGTAGCATTATTGGGATAGGAGATTGACTGCCTATAGTTGTGGGACAGATTGGTAAAAAACTGCGGTTACCATGGCAACAAAAAGGTACCACAGACTTGTAATAGGGGAAATAATGTCGAATTGGAACTTCTTCAAAATCTCGGACAAATCAGCCCGAAAGGACTGAAATACTTTTGATCGGGCGTAAAATGCTGACCCATACATTCGCCTATCATCCTCTGTTAGTGTCATGATGACTTTATTAAGTAAAAAAGTCTTTCCTGTATAGAGAAGTCATGTCTTCTCTATGAACGGGCTATATTATTCGATAATAATTGTTCGAACGTAGCGCTAATATAGGTAAACGAATAGTCTCAAACTCAAATTAAAGCACACTGATAGTCTGCTTCCGAACATGTGCTCGGAAGCAGCCGATCAGTGTGTTTTATTTTGGGTTTGAGAATGTACTCAAGTTTGATAACTTCAGAATAATCTCAAACTCAAAATAAAGCACACTGATTGGCTGCTTCCGAGCATGTGCTCGGAAGCAGCCAATCAGTGTGCTTTATTTTGAGTTGCTCGGAAGCAGCCAATCAGTGTGCTTTATTTTGAGTTTGAGAATGTACTCAAGTTTTATAACCTCTAGGTCAGGATCTACTGCTTGCTTCCCTGGAAGATCAAGCCCTTACAAAAGGGGGTCAACTCTTAAAGATAAGAATTTGCTCCTATAGGAGCAAACTTTTGTTCAAGAGTTGACACCCATTGGAGAAAATAGCAGAGTTGTTCCCCCTGAAAGTACACATTTTTTACCGTAGGTCCCCTCTTGAGGGCCGCTGAAATAATACCACATGTAATGCTTATAAAGGTCGAGTGATAAATAGTACAAGAATGCCTTGCAAATGGATTTCTATCAGCCAGGAATTCGTTTTCCTGTTTTCCTGCGTGCCATAAATACGTATCAGTACACGTACTTCGTTAAAATGTCTGCATACGGTAACCTTGGCTGCCTAAAAAGACAAATAAAACAAGAAGACAAAGGTTAGTTTGCTTTAATGATCAGCAAATGATCAGCAGATCAGTCTGTACGTACCCACTGGGCACACACGGTTGAATCAACATCGAATAAACGTTGATTCAATGACGTTGAATCAACGATTATTCAAAGTCGATTCAACATAGTGCGTCCATGCAGTGGGTAAGTTAAGTGGGCACACAAGGTTGAATCAACATCGAATCAAAGTTGATTCAATGACGTTGAATCAAGGTTTATTCAATGTTGATTCAACCTTGTGTGCCCAGTGTCATCGGTAACCACAGAGTTCGGCTTCAATGTAGGCTCAGTGAGTTTTTCAATAATATGCACTATAATTTATTGTGTACATAGATTATGCGAACAGAAGTGTTGCAGATCAGACTGTACTGCTGATAGTCTTTCAGTAGCTAGCAAAACAGCTCAAAGGGTCTAGAATGAGGAGGGCCATTTTTGTTTCTCGTTTAGAACTGTTTTGTTTCTGCTTCTTATCATCTGAATAATTGGGGTCATACAGAAATAATATGTATCTTCCTCATGATTCCTCTGAATAAAATGATAGCTCCTACGGTATATGCTAGTATAGGCTATGTGTGAACAGTGAAAACTCTCCAGCGGGCACACGACGTCATATGACGTCGCACTGACATCGATGCGACGTAATAACGTCGCATCGATGTCAATGCAACGTATTACGTCGCATCGATGTCAGTGCGACGTCGCATGACGTCATGTGCCAGCTGGGTCAAATAAGCCTACCCAACCATCCGTACACGCGGCATTCGATACCGCATGAAGGGTATATATATTTTAAAGAAGCTACAGAATGGAAAGCCCAGACTGGTTATTCTGGGAAAATGTGTATGATATCAAGTGGTTTTGAGGTTTCATGATTCGCACATGCCGTACTATCTCGTTCATCCGGTAATTCCTCGCCCATGCAGGGTAAAATGACGTCACTCGGCAGACAACGGTTAATTGACATTGAATAAACGTTGATTCAATGTTATGACGTTGAAAAAAACATTGATTCCATAATGATTCAATGTTGTGTCGAGCGCCAGTAGCTCAGCAGGTTAAGTGCTGATCTAGCGGGCTCGGGTTCAGCCCAGCTGGAGGTGGGAATCTTTTCAATCGTAAACGGGGTTCGATTGCACACAGCCTTTAATTATCACTCACCCATCGCCCTGATATGACTGCAATACTGTTAAGAAGGATGTAAAATCGCAAGGAATGCCTCCATCTATGTTATATGCCTTCTGAGAACGTACCAAAACTTTCACTTACCTACCGTAATGCATGTAATGTACGTATGTGTACATAGTCTTAGTATGTGTAGCGAACAACTAAGAAAACTCACCTAGACCGGTACTTGCCCTCCGTGCCAAGCAAACCTTTACCACGATCGCTACCACTGTTATAGCGACTATTGCTCCTACTACTGATGCAATCACAATGATTGTTATAGTTCCTGTCTTCTTATCTGCCTCTCCGGGCTCCGCTTCCGTCGAAGTTCTTCTGGTAACGGATCCTGTTGAACCTGATCCGGTAGTGTTTGTCTCTGCGGTTACCGATGACGGGGTGCTTGATATATCTGGAGTTCAGAAAATCATAGTCTTGCAGGAACGGATATGTGGTTTAGATAATTCAATAATTATCATTTAAATGGCGAGAACAAAAATTCCACGGAATGCGGCTCCTCGCCTGAGTGCGAATTTTTACACTGAAGCAGAGTTGAACGCAAAAATTAGAAAAAAGTTACTCGGAAAAGTAATACCGTTGTCTCGCATCTACTAGTCGCAGGCGAGAAAAAATCTGAGAAAAGTAATTAACCGAGTGTGAAGTACTTGGATTTTTGGGATAAAATTAGATGTAAAATGCCTTCCATGTAATACTACATACTATTAACAGCATCATTGGCAATGACATACGTTTATGAATTACGAGTCTTGCATGGCTATACCAACACGCATAGCGTTTTGAGGCCACGTTTGAATAGAACAAAATCCATGATTAGATCACGAAATTCTCGTGCTCGTTGAATGCCTTTTTTAGGCTTGCTTATTCCAAAACTTTTTTTGGACTTGTTTACATGATGTAACTTGTTTACATAATGTTACCTTACACTACACTGTCTCTCTGGTATAAGAATTTGAGTCATGTGGCCTGTGCGCCCAGCGAAGATTCAGATCAGCATAGGCAGTCGCCTAGTCTGATCAGAGCCTTTGCTGTCCGCATGGAGGTAGCCACTTAGCTTCCCTTTAAGCAAGCAGCCAAAACTTTGATTAGACCGAGCGGATGCCCAGGCTGACATGAGTCTTCGGCGGGCGCACATGCCACTTTGCTTGTTTCGCCGTGTCGCGGCTCATTTTTGTTTTTCATTTTATTATCATTTTATTAGCTCAAACCCGTTCAGTTTTCTGCGGAAGGACGTTACGATATACATTGTTTAGACGATTTTCGTAATTTTCCAGACATTCTCGAGTAGTTTATAAATAAAATCGTACAATAAAACGCAAAAAGTTTGTTTCATTGCATTAACATTTTCCGGGCTCCTCGGAAGATTGATTGATTGACTTGATGCTTAACGTCCACGGTCAAAAACTATGATCATGTCGGGGCGGTCAGTTAACCTAACCACACTATTCCTGGGCAGGCTTAGACCTCCTAAGCGGTTAACCAGTACTAAGTGCACATACTTTCGCCAGTAACTGACAACTGTCCTTCTTGAATCAGCGGAAGGAGAAACGAAAGTATGTGGCCAGACCGGGTTTCGAACCCAGGACCTCTGACTTATGAGTCAGGTGCCCTACCGATTGCTCCTCGGAAGAAGTTTGATCACTCGGCCAATGCTCCGTGTTCAAACAGTTTTCTCTGGACCCGGCAATGTACATGTACTGCATGGAAAAACATGCATAATCCCTGAACAGGTAGCTCTGCAACGTTTATTTTGGAACAGCTACGAAAGCGATTAGATTGATTTTACCTTTATAACTCTTACAAGAAGAATTTAGTTATAAACCGAACACCCATGTATATGCCATCATGTGAAATTTAAAACCATTAGTTAAGTTGTGTTATCTCTTTTTTTATTTTTCCCAGCCTGAATGTTGTTTTTGCAAAGATGTGACAAAATAGGAAGATACGAGATGGGTCTATGAAGTCATTTGGGATCACTTTAATAAAACACGGGACTCTAGCTTTTTAATTGTATTAATAATTTTGCATCTTTTTTTCTAATTGATAGTTGTACTTTGAAGCATATATGCCTTACTGAAAACAGAGTGTACATATTAGAGCTGAAGTTAACTCCGTGTCTGAGAGTGTCATAAAGCCATGCATTAAAACGATAATCCACTGAGGGATTAAATTTGCAAATTACGTCGTAACGTTATGCGTTGACGTCCATAAAACGTCGCGTTTTCTAATGGCGAAATCGTAAAGTATTAGTGCAAAATTTCATATTATAAACAGAATCTTGCATTCGTGCTCCTGTATTAATGAATTTATTAAACTCGTTAGTGAAAACGATAAGATGATGCTCGGCAGAGCCTCGCGTCTTATCTTTTCCCCAACTCGTTTGATAAATTCAATAATACATGAGCACTCATGTAAGATCCTCTATTTATCGAGTGATGAAGCAAGTGGTTTTTGCTAAAATAATTCAAGAAGAGCTTCATGGTATTTTAACATCTCTCACTAGCTTCATTATACCACGAAGGTCGAAAAATAGAAGGAAAGGTCTAGTACCAACTGACTGGTTATAGCCAAGTTACGTTGAAATCGCTAGCAAAAGGTGACGGCAAAAGCCATTTCACGTCAAACGGTTGCTAGTACATATAACGGTTGCCTGGCAGTAACCATTTACGTTAAAATCACAATTACCAGTCAGCTAATAGCAGCAAGTTAAAAGTTAAAAACGCTATCGCCACTTGACTGGCGATTGCCATTTTTATGTGAAATTGCTTTTAGCGATTTTACGTTGATATCGCTATTATCAGTCGACTGGCAACAGCGATTATAAAGTAAAGTGGCTACTAACAGTGAACTGTCAACAGTGATTTTAACGTTTTATCGCTATTGCCAGTGGACTGGTAATAGCAACTCCGAACACTCCGAAAGTAAACTTCCAATTCCTAATTAAGTTACACAAATATGTAATATAAAATTGAAGTGTCAACTTAACGTCCTGTGAAACACATAAAAATATTTATCGCTTGCGCTAGAAAACTCGATCATTTAACCGTTACAGTTTCATGCATCTGCTGCCAACTTCTACGTGATAACAGGGGTATGATAACATAATGTGATACCTTGTCAATTTAAAACTGCGCTTGCGCGAATGTTTTCAGACAGTGCCTTCAGAAGTGATCTCCGAAAGCTATTGGCTAAAAACTGACGTTGGCCATGATAACATCGTTCGATTGGTCAAAGCACGTCACCGACATAGTAATCAGCAAGTGCGTACCATGCTTCTTGTTTATCTGAAACTCTTACGCCTTGAATTCTTCTAATTATGCATGATAAATTTAAAACCATATTAGTGTCTTCTGCTATGAGCCCCGACACGACAAAACCAACAAAGTGCCATGTGCACCAAGCGACGACTCAGCTCAGCCTGGGCATCTGCCCAGGCTGATCAGAGTCTCCGCTGTCCACATGAAGCTAGCTTATATTCTTAGCTACCCTTGTAGCGCTCAGCCAAAATTCTGATCAGTCTGGGCGGGTGCCCAGGTTGGGGTTAGTCTTCGCTAGGCGCACAAGCCACTTTGTTTGTTTTGTCGTGTCGCGGCTCAATTATTATTATCAAGTTTATTATGCTGGACCAGAAACAGACCAGCTAGCCTTGCCCTTCCTAAACTGTTTCTGGTCTCACCTGATAAATCTGATATCAAAAGACACTACTATGGTTTTCTCTATTAATAAACTGACATCTTGCTTAATCACGCCTAGTAGCTTGCAATTCCAATCCCACCTGGATAATGAGAAATTCATAACCATGCTGTTCAACTGTTTTTATGTAAAGCATATATATGCACAAAATTCGAGCTTTGTAAAAGACAAACTAGCGGAGTATAACAAATTTCCTGAAAGAGTGATCAAACCAAAATTTGGTTTGGCCATTTTCAGGAATCTGGTTTTAAATCTAACAGTTCATTTATTCAAAGAAAATATTTTGCACAGTTTTCTTTTTTTTTCACACATGCGAGTCGTAGAGCATTGTTATTGTACTTGCTTAAGCTTGAACTTTTATTTAATTTCTAGTCCTGGGTTCGAGACCCGCAGGATGCCCGGTAGGTAAGTAGGTTAAGTGCTGGCCTGCTGATCTAGCAGTCCCGGGTTAGAAGCCCACTAGAAGAAGAAATCGTATACGGGTTTCCATTGTACAGAGGCTTTCATTATCACCAACACATCATCCTAATCTGACGGAAATACTGTTAAGAAAAGACGTAAAATCGCAAATAATCCATCCATCCATGGAGACCCACTGAAGGCGGAAAGGGGGAGGGCTGTAACTAATGTTGTGAGAACTTGTAGCCCAACCCCATTGTTTGTACTTATTGTTTGTACAAAGGCAATAAAATATGTTTGAATTGGAGGCGGAAATCTTTCCAAATGGAAACTGGGTACCATTGCACAAAGCCTCTAGTTATCACCATTCCTTCGTCCTAACATGACTGAAATACTGTTAAAAAGGACGTAAAACTGCAAATCATCCATCCATATATAAGTTTCAGTCAGGAATGGAACTGAGTCTATAGCAGGCATGAGTATACTTACCTTGACATAGTTTCACCGTGGTCTCCATGGACGTCGTCATGGACACATCAGGCTGGGCTACATCAAAAACTGCTGCCGTGACTCTGATATCAAATGGAACAAATGTATGGTTGCTAGGCAATATTATGGACAACGTACTCGAAGCTTCAGTTTGATTTAAGATGTATTTTCCATCTGACACAAAATGACCTTGACCCAGTTTATATGACCGTGGAAGTTCAATGGTAACACTGACAATTTCGGACTGATCTTCGTCACTAGTTGTTACTAACACACGAAATTTCACTTCACTGGAACTAGGTTGGTCGACATAGCAATCAGCAGTGACAGATACACTGAACTTATCAATAACTGGAATAATAACTATCTGAATACTTCCACTTCTTGACACGTGAATATTTTCACCCGAATATAATGCACGCGCGGACAAGCTAACGTTTTTTGCGAAATCGGATGGAAACGAAGCATTTATGTTTCCAAAATCACTGGGTTGTACAGTGAGTCGAGAGGTTTCGAGATTTCCTTTGCTGAATGTTGTTCCATTCGGAAAGCCATCAACAGCCACAGATAAACCGTTTGGTGTCGTTCCATCAACAAGTTTTGCTAGAATGTAAAGTGGAATATCTTCATCTTCAAATCCCCCAGGAGACATTAGCTCGAGAACAGGAGGCTCCACTGGCGGTGTACCTACAACATATACAGGACTGTATTGGGCAATTGGGCACCAGAATACCAAATGAGCTAAGGTGAGCTAACAAGGACCGGTACTGAACTTTTGTGTATTACCGCAACGCAATATTTCTCCACTACTTTTCCAAAGGGGGGCAACTTTTAGGACTTCCTGTTTCCTTTTCTGGATGATGAAACCCTTTTCGAAATGAAATGAGCCGCGATGCGAGAAAACCAACAAAGTGGTTGTGCGCCCAGTGCACACTCAGATCAGCCTGGACATTCGCTCAGTATGACCAGACTCTTTGATAAGCGCTTAAATGGTAGCTAAGGGTCTAAGCTACCTCCATGCGGACAGCGAAGACTCTGATCAGACTGGGCGGATGCCCAGGCTGATCTAAGTCTGCCCTGGGCGCACAACAACTTTGTTGGTTTTGTGGTATCCCGGCTCAAATTTACTCTTAAAGAAAAGAAAATTCTCCATGGGAACAACTTCTTTCCTTTAAGTGTAATCTCCCAAGAAGTGAGGCAAAAAATGAAAATGTCAAATATCAAAGCTGCTTCCCCTCAGAGTGTCCCCATTCACCTTAAAATTGCTAGCGCAGTTCCAGTTAAGTCATCTTTGCTAGTGAGGATTTAAGTTAACTTTTTTTCCTTACGTACGTAAAGAAGAAGGTGGACTTAGTATCCTTGGCTAGCAAAGATGCTGGTAAAGTGCGGTTAAATTATAAATATTTCCTCCATAAATATTAGTGCAGTGCTTATCAATAAAACTCTTTAATAAAGTGGGAGACCCTGCAGCTCAGTTAAGCGCTATCCTACTGGTCTAGCGGTCTCGGGTTCGAGTCCCGCTAAAGCGGGAATTTTTTCAATCGTAAACGTGGTTCCACTGCACACAGCCTTTCATTAGCACTCACATATCGTCCTGATATGACTGAAATACTGTTTAAAAGGACGCAAAATTGCAAGTCATCCATCCACCAATTTTTATTAAGTTTTAACTCTACTGATATTGATAAGTAACTTGGCATTTAAGATGAACGGGTGCAGACTCAAGGGGGCGCCATTCTGCCGTATTCATTTTTGCAGCCTTTATCAATAGGGGCCTACTCTGAAAGGAATAAATTTGCTCAAGGGGAGCAAATTCTTTGCTTCAACGGTAGACCCCATTTTGGATGGGTTTTGTTGTCCTGCATTTTAAGAAAAAAAAGTCAAAAATTTGTTTGTTTCATAAGAAAGATAAAGAGACATGGTGGTGTACACATACAAAATTGGTAAAAGACTTCAGACTAAGCAACAGTTTTTATTTATTCAGTTATTTATTTTTTTATTTTGATTTGAATATCATAACTTACCTCCTTTCAATACCATTCTTTGCTGGAATAGTTACTAATTTTGATTCATTCAATTGAAACTTAGGTGCAGCATATACAGCTGTTACTGACCTTATTTATACGCTTTATAGATAAAGAAAAGCAAAGCAGCACCAAGTTATTATACAGTCAACTCTCTAGATCTCAAAGTTGACTGTCATCTCAAACTAATGATATCTGAAAGTAACTTTTCTGGTCCACAAACTTTTCTTTGAAATACCCAAGTTTGAGATAACAGGAAATGAAAAGAAGAAAAAAAGAGATATGTCCAAACTATCTTCTTAGATATAATAATACTTTGAGATATCAGTATTGAGAAAACGTGAATCAACGGTACACACGTTCGAGTTAAATGTTTCAAAGATTCGAGCTGGCTCATTGCCTATATGCTAATGTTTTAGGAAGATGTCAAATTTGATATCGTATTACTGCTACAATAGCAGAATACGCAATCAGACTGTTAGCAGCTGTTATGTTGAACACTGATATCTCAAAGTACCCTCATACTCGTATCAAAAATTTAATTTGGACAAATTTCCTATTTCATTACATCAAAACTCCTTCTCATCTCAAACTACTGACATCTCAAAGTAGATTTTCTAGGACCAGAAACTTCACTTTGAGATACGAGCAGTTTGGCAGGAAATTCGACTTTGAGATATCGAGAGTTGACTGTACTCACTCCTCTCAAGTTGATTTGGCCAAATACTCACTAGTATTGCAGTCGGCTCCGTAAAATCCATCGTTGCATACACAGATATCCTGGCCTGTACAGTTACCATTTCCAGAACAGTTGCTTACCCCACTGCACGATACTATAACAAAAAAGGATAACATTATAAAGTTGAATGCTGGTCTGTCTATACTTTTGTCACAAAAATTATTTAAGTTCCAACCAAATTAGCATTAGAATTTTGTCTTGTATGGACTTATTTCCATTATACATTAACACACGTACCGTATTTTTTTATGTTTTCCGTATTTTAGATTTTCCGTCCACTGATTTGACTCTGTTATTTTTTTTTTATTATTTATTTACTCTTGCAGATGTATTGATTTTACTTATCCTTTCTTACATACTGCCATTTAATTGACTGACTCATTTATTCATCATTTGTATAATTATTTTATTTTGATTTTTTCCTTATTTGCATATGAACTCACCTCTTTATACATTCGTCTATTCATTTATTCCTTCATTACTTTGCATACTGTGAAGATAGTTTATTCAACATTACAAGATGAAACCCTGTCATACTTACATTCCACATATGGAAAGTAGACCTGTAAGTGGCTGGCTTGTATGGAGTCCTCAAGGTCTTGTCGGTTTCCTACGTGGTCTACAGGTGAAAACACGAGATCGTATGTCCCACCTGGTGAGAGTGGGAGGGTTACCGCAGACTCATTGACACCTGCCAGTAACATTGTGTAACCCGCACCTGAAAATCAGCCATAGTAAACAATGAATTATATTACATTGTATTTGAAAAAATAGTAACTTTGAGAAAACTTCAACCGCAGACTAGCAAATTTTCTGTTTCCACTTCACTAGTTATTTTATGTTCTCTTTCGTAATAGATGGACAATAAATGCAGATTTGACCAACAATGTTTATACGTAAAGAAATTGCTTAAATTTGCATTTTACACCTAATTTTGGGTTCAATAAGCGTTGAGATGGTGAAAAGTAGCGATTCTAAACCAATTTTTTTGGTGTTATTTCCTTCCTGGTCTGGTGATGACCCTACTTTTGCAGTTAAAACTACTGAATACAAGTTTCTCATGTATAGGCCACAGACTGTCGCGCATTTTTAATAAGCAACGGGAACAAGCAGACCAGAATACATGCTGAAACGAAGATACAGAGAATGAAAGCAAGAGAACGAGATAAAAAATATAGAAAAAAAACACATTCTTTTTACAGTAGAAACACGCAGAACTGCGCGTTGGGCAGCTGCAGTTTGCATGCTGTGACAACAGCTTTCCTTAAGACGCGACGAAAGTTTGATAGCCTACTTTGATATACATTTCATTACCTTGTTTAATTAAAATGTTCACATCCTTGAGACCCGCTCCTACGTCAAAACTGTCAAGTGCCAGAGCTAATGAGCCTGATAGCAACGTGTCATTCAGAACAGAGGCATTCACGCTTGGGGCTGAATCATCAATCTGAAACAAAAAAGTCCATTCAGCCATGTTAGAACAACAAAAATAAAACAAACTTATACTTTTCCAGATTTCTTGGATCCTACTTGGTCTGCATATTCGCCTACTTTGGTCCAGTTTGATCTCGGACCATCTTTGTTACAAGATATTCTGTATAGGGCAACAAACTAAGTGAAACACATGTCTTATCCCCTAACTAACTACTGACTGTTCTTAACCGTAATCATTTTGCATCTGGAGATTCATGTAAGATTAATTAATAGCTCTGTCTACTAGCAGCTAGGCACTATGCCGAAATCAAGTAGCACATCACACTGTCTGATAGGCTTTTGCCGAAATACTTTCAGTTGTTTATACCTGTCATACAGTACCAATTTGTAAAAAACATAATTCTTAACGCAGAGCAATGATTCAAAGACTAATTTCTATTATTTTTTCGTGCTCAGTCACTTCTTAACTTTAAAATCACTCTTGAACGCTTGTTTTTTTTAACTTTCAAACTGATGGTCGTAGAAAGACCACGCCTATACCATAAACGAAGAAACAAGACCTACCCCACTTAAAGCCTGTTAAGTGGGTTAGTCTAGTAGATTTTTCTAACAGACTGTGTTAAGCATGAAATCCCTCACAGACACTGATCTAACGAGGTTCCATAATAGTATCACGGTAAACGCTTTAAGTCCCAGTGACGAAATTAGCAAAATGCAAACAGCGTAGATCCTGATGAGGCGGCTCATAATGAGCCGCCTCATCTAGATCTACACTGTTTGCACACTTGTCTTTGAATTCTCAATATGAAATGTCTTGGACAAGGCAGTTTTTTTTTTAATTTTTGCAGACGTAAATTTTGTCGTCTGCTGTTTGGTGCTTTTAAAGAGTTAACCCTTGATGTCTAGTGGGCTCTTTTATCCTGGTATACAAGATGAGGCCATTAGTGTCAAGTCAGGTAAATTCGGACAGCAGGTAAATTCGGACAGTTATAATTTAGTTGTTTGAAATTAAAGAAAATTAACAGGGCAAACTGTGAAAATCCCGATGAGACGGCTCATTATGAGCCGTCAAATCTGGATTTTAACTGTTTGCAATGGTATGTCCGCATTTTACCGCTGTCCGAAGTTACCAGACTTGACCCGAGCCATTTATAGGGAGTCTGGTTTAGCTTATTTTTATCATTTTTGTTTTTTTGAAAACAGAAGTGCCCATTTTTCGTTTTACAAACAGAGTAGACCCTGATCAGACGCTGCGATATAAAAAGATAGTCAATGATCAGGGATTAATACAATCAAATTCCACATCCCGCTCTTCAGACCAAAAGGGAAAGAAGCGCACACACAAAAATTGACAAAAAAAATCACGAAAGACACGCACGGTAAACCGAATGAGCAGCTCTTTCCAGAGCTACTGACATTCATCTACCCTAATTAAAAACCAGCAGCAACATCTATTTTTACCTATTTTATTTATTTTAAATTACAAAACAAAATAGATTAGACAGCAGAATTGGCAGCTATTCAGGTGACCAGGGCCCGAGGTTATAAAACTTTTTTCATGCTCAGCTGAGTTGAGCATGAAATTTTACCTGCTAATAAATAGCAAATTACTGATAAGTACGGTTGTTTTCTTGCTCAGTTTGGCTGAGTATGAAATTTTAACTGCTAATGAATATGAAAATGCCAACATTAGTTGGCATTTTCATATTTATCAGCAGAGAAAATTTACCTCGGGGCCAGACTGTCAGAGACCATAGACAAGAGGACGTAACAACATGTAACACTGAGGAACAACAGCAGAAGTACCGTTTTGGATTTCAGAGGGAGGTGGAGGGGAGGAGAGGCAGGGATGCTTAAACCAATTTTACTGGATCCAAAGCTCGCACTCTGCTTCTGCGGTGGTTCGAACATTAAGTTAGATGTTTGGCCCGCATGAAGGTTTCCTAACAGATCCTTGAATCATCACTGGAAACAAACAAATCACGGATTAGACCTATGATGTATCAGAGATGAGGACTCGAAGGAAACAACGTAATGCCACATCAGGAGACCCCTGAGTCTTCCCTGTTTGCATATGTCCCATAACATAGGTCCCTTTTATGGGACACTAGGAAAAAAGGTTAATAATGTACTCCAGTTTTCGTATGAGCTAGAAAACACAAGACGGCATGTAGAAGCTGAGCTTGAAAAATTGAATACTTTATTGTGCTAGGGCACACCTCCATGTCTTTTCTGTTACCTTAACGCAGGGTAACAACTTTTATTACTTCCTCTTTGCATTGCATTGCGCATGCCATATTCTACGAGGGTTTACCTGCATTATACGACGCATCACTTCCCTCCAGAGGATAAAATAATAGGCCTATTATTAAAAAGGTTTCCCATAGCCTAATAGCCGTAGGGGCAGCACAGCTGATGAAAGGCGGAGCCCATCTCTCTCCTTTCGCTGCCTTATCTTATCCTTCCCTGATTCGAAAAAGGTACCCATTTATTGCTGGGTTGACATAGAGAGAGTTTTCCAGTCGGCGGATGGCGAGGGTGAGCCGCGAACTCACGAACTTCCGGTGACTTTCTGCACAATAACCGAGCCACTCTAACCGCTCGACTACGGCGCCTCTCTGCCTATCTTTTACTTATTTGTATTCCTTCGCAAAAATAGCACGCGGAAAAAACATATGAATGAAAACAAAGCAAACCGAATGATATTTAGTTTTTGTTGCTATAATAGTACTTTGTACTAATATAAATATTACATGTGATATTATGTGTTTGCCAAAAAGCTAACAGGGTTCTACTTTTATAGAGAAAAAATGCTCTTAGTGGAGTATTTTGTTTTCAAATAAGAGTTGACGTCTCTCCACTGAGGAGGAAGGAACAGAGGAAGGCAAAAATGAAAGTAACAGAGTTGTTTCAATAGTTTTAGACAATTGTAACCTTTACAGACAAGTGTTTTGATACTTACGGTATTAAATATAGGTGGCGTTTCTATCGGTTCGTTTTGGTCAAAGTATATTGTTGCAGAGGCGTCAATTCTTGCAAGGCTAGGGGCTTCTTTCTGTGTCGCAATGGAAAATGTCACAAAACCTTGACCTGTCGTTCCGTTGTTTGGCGGCAAAAACCCTATTCGTGGATCAGATGGAGGCGAACCTGCAAATGATTCTTATTTCATAAAAGAAGCTAGGAAAATATGCTACTGGCATATGCGGATACCACTTCGAGTCCATCTGAATGCATATTCAGAGGACAATGTGTAGGATCTCCCCAGTAATGTGGGAAAAAGGGTGATTTAGCGAACTCGGGTTTAATTTCCCACCAACACATATATGTCATACGGAGATAGGACCTTGGTTTAAAGTATCATCCAAAGGACTGGAGGAGAGAGAGATCGAAAATGCGACCTTTGGACTGGGAGTCTAACGCGCTACTGGCAAAGAAGTAAAAAGCATTTGAATTGTTAATTATATATTTTAAATGAAAAGGTACTATTTACCGTTTATTTATTTGAATGGTAAAGGTTTAAACTGTTTGAAAATGTATAAAAAAGGAAAGAAACCGAGATTCGGGGTCACTGATGTGGCTGGCGAAGCCGAAACTTCAAAGTAAGGCCCATATTCCTTCTTCTGAATGTGTTCTCTGCTCTTGATGGAACGCTTTAAGATCTTAATTCAACTTCACTGCAGCTGGTGTTGTGCGGTGTGGCGGCCGTAAATTATCTCCCCGTAGATCATCCATAGTGCAGATTATATTTTACTTTCGTCCGTTGAGATCAGAGGATATATTCTGAGAAAGCAGAAATTTTTGATTTGTTAAGACTCTTATTCTAGAACATCGCGTTTTAATCATTTGGACCCTTTCAGAAACTGATCAGTCTTTTAATCGACTTCTAATCAACATTCAGAAACTATTGTATGCTTTTCTCTTTTCTTTGGCTCTCGTCACCAGATATTGTCAAGGTCACTGATGAAGCCTGGGTAGCCGAAACTTCAAAGTATGGCCCATGTCCCTTCTTCTGAATGTGTTCTCTGTTCTTGAAGGAACTCTTTAAGATTTTAATTGCCTACCTGTATCAGGGTCTATCGACTGGAATTCCCAGGTTGCTCTACCATTTACTATATCCAGGCCTCCCCGGACTTGAAGAAATATTCCAAACTCTTCAGTTAGATTTATACTAGTCTGGAAATGAACATGGGCTTTGTCAGGAGAGAGATAAGCAATCTAAGATCTGGGCACAGTTGTTCAAAGCATCGTTAGCCTAACGAGCTCGTTAAGAGGTCAATTCAAGTGTTTTGCGACTTTATAGCCAAATACACTTATTTGTTTTTGAAAATATGAGACGTTTTTCAATGCGAATGCTTCCTATACTTTTTTTCAACAAACTATATTGGCGTAATTGAGATTTTAATGTTTGATTTTTTTACGTCTCGTTCACTAACGACGTCGTTAGTTTTGGCGCCCAAAGTACTGTAATACCACATCAACAGCTAAAATGCGTAATACATCGTGATCAGCTATTATTCTTCACTGCAAAGGATACTAGAAAGAAAAAATACAATATCACAAACTGTAGATATTTTGAACAATAGCAAAGCAAATATATATTTGAAATATTTTTTCTGGGCTTTCGAAAGTACATACAATATTCTCTAAATCTCGTCAACTGCTACAATATTGGATTTTCTTTCATGCACAATCTGGTATGTCTACATTACCTGGCATTATAATATTCATGTTTGATTACCTGTAAGTAACTTCGGTCCATCTCTAACTCGTGTGTGTAGTTTCCAAAACCAAAACTACCAATTCTGAACGCTCTTGGATTGAGATCTGCATCAAATATGTGTTCAATAAACACACGCTGGGCAGGAGCGGTTGCATTTGGATCATTTTCAAATCTTATTTTATAATTAAGTCTGGTCGTCTTGGCAACAAATCTGGCAGCTCCGTAGCCCACTGGACCAATAATGTCATTCTGCAAAAGATAAAAAAATATCCATGAATATTATCATACTTCTGTATTCGTCTTTTATCATCATATTGCTAACTTACTTTAATAGAATATGAAGATAATTTATTGGTTTAGATAAACAGACTATCTTTGTTCAGGTGTTTGATAATATAGATAATGCATTTATAAAAGGTTTCAACAGCTTGATCTATTATGAGCATAATTGCGCTCATAAAAAAATGTAAGTACAAAACTTTTTGAAGACGAAGGAGTGGAAAATGAACAACATACTGGATCTCTGGACCGTATCCAGTCCATGATACCATCAGCTAAGTCACCCAAATCGTCCATAAGATCGTTCCATGCATCCTTTGCGTCATCCACTAAGTCATCAACTGCATCTTTCAAGTCATCAGCAAGATCGTTAACTTTATCTTTTAAATTATCGTAGGCGTCTGATAAATCATCCACTGTCTTGTCAACTGTGTCGCTAACTTTGTCTTTTATATCCTCCCATTTTTCATTGATCTTATCTTTGAAATCATCGAATTCTTCACGAGCTTTGTCTTTTAAGTCATCCCACCTATAAAAAATTGCGAAAAAACGAGTTTAAAACAAATAATTGCCGTTTGTCTGTGAAATGTGTGGAATTTATTTTAGATACTCTTGGGAGGACTTATCCTCGAATGTATCAGGAATTTGTATGCTCTTGGGAGGACTTATCCTCGAATGTATCAGGAATTTGTAGTATTGGGAGGACTTATCCTCGAATGTATCAGAAATTTGTAGTATTACTACAAATTCCTGATACATTCGACGATAAGTCCTCCCAAGAGTATCTAAAATTTCTGTTTATACTATAAACATCCACATTATTTATTTACATATAATCAAGCGCTCAAAGCTCGATCTACATACTCTATACTAGCTGAATGACAATAATCTGCGATGATTTTATTTGTTATGATATTGTTTTCAAACTTCTGAGGTTATATATTTATACATACATTATAATTTATACTTAAATGACAAAGGATTAAATTACAACGCTCATACCTATCAGAAACTTCATCCTTAAGGTCTTCCCAGCCTTCCTCTACTTTATCTTTAACATCCTCCCACTTCTCCTTCACTTCGTCTTTAAGGTTATCCCACTGATCCGATACTTCGTCCTTTATATCATCCCATTTTTCTTTCACATCTTCTTTTATATCATCTAATTTATTACGAAGGTCCTCTTTCACATCCTGCCATTTATCACCAACTTTGTCTTTAAGGTCATCCACGTAGTCTTTAAAATCATCCCATTTCTTCTGTGCAGTATCTTTCAATTTCTCGTAAGCATCTTTAACAAAGTCTTTGCCCTTGTTAAACGCTTCGCGAGCTTTATTGTATCTATCTTTCCATGCATCTTTGACTTGCTGTAAAACAAAACTCACGGGTTTAGAGGAGTTGCCCTCGTTTCAGAATAATGTATGACAACTAGGCTTCCAGGGGATTTAGTAAACACAATTTTTTATGTTCGAATTTCTGTGACAGACTTGGTGGAAACTATACTCATTTGACTTTCATGCTTTTATGCCCTATAATCAATTTTCAAACTCTGAGGTTTAAATTTGCAAAAGGTGTACAGTAAGCAGACAACAGTATTCGTCACAAAGCGACGTCGCCGTTTGAATTAATGCATTTCAATAATTTTTAAAAAGAATACTGTCGCAAAGCTTTTAAAGGCAATGCAATGAAACTTGCAGGGATAAGAAGCGAAGTTAAAACAGGAATATAAAATAAAATAGTAAGATGATTCTATGTTTAGGATAAAAGTTTAACTCGATTGAGATGAAAGTAAGAATTCTAAATTCTTGATCCCCACTGACGTTATTATTAACGTTATCGAAAAATGGAAGTTTTTGTTCGCCTTTCATTAAAACTGTTGGTACAAGAAAATGGCTATAGAACCGGATTTTTTTGTAATGTTTGTTTATTGTGGAGATCAATTTGCATAGAACTGGTGAAAACAGTATGGTGATTACTGTCGCAGTTTTGCGAAAATAATTTTTACAATTTTTTGCAAATTCATTGATTTAAACGGCAACCTCACTTTGTGACGAATACTTTTGTCAACCTTCTGTATGTTATCAGTTAGCGACAGAGTTTGTAAACGTTTCTACTCTAAGACTTTCAGTTTGCAGCTAAGTTTTATTAAACTTTCAAATTTTGATTGTCTGTAAATGAAGAAGACACATATAGAGGTCCAGGTTTAATCATTTCTGCCATAGGTGTGAAATGGGATACTAGTAACGAAACTCTTGTGATTACGCGCCAGACCGCAGACTTAATGAGGATCCCTCGAATTAAAGCTGACATCGATCGGTGCGTGTTTTTTCCCCTGTCTTTGGTCTGGCCCGTCGGGGATAGTTGATTTATTCTCCATTATTCAGATAGATGTTTTATGATTATGCAGATAATAGAAAATATGAGCCGCGACATGACAAAACCAACAAAATGGTTTTGCGCCGAGCGTAGACTCAGATCAGCCTGGGCATCCTTTCAGTATGATCGAAGTCTTCGCTGTCTGCATGGCGGTAGCTTACACCCTTAGCTACCCTTTAAGCGCTTAGCGAAGAGTCTTATCAGACTGGGCGGATGCCCAGGCTGATCTGTGTCAGCTCTGGGCGTACAACCACTTTATTGGTTTCTCGTGTCACGGCTCAATTATGTAAAATACATGTACTATATACGTCATACATTTTTCAGTTTAACCTAGCTATATATGACCACCTGCCTGAGAAAGAGCTTTTCATTTTGCTACCCACTCATGCTTGTTGTTTGCGTAAATATTACCCATTTAGTTGTGAAATTTCATTGAACCACTTCACGTTCACGGATTCTCCCAGTCATCATTGTGGTGTTTAAAGGGTTTGTTTAATAGAATAATAACTGTTTGTCGGCTTTGTATTATTTTTTTTTCTATACATTATTCAGGATATCATCGCGGCCATCCACTGGGAAAGAGCTGCCTACTGGCATTTCACTTGTCTTGATTTGCTTTGTGTGCAACTTTCACTGTTTTCTACTTCCATTTGATATTAAGAGCAGGATGGAGAAATTGATCATATTGCCTTCTGATCATTGCCATCTCATCTATAAAACTAAATTAATACTCAAAGCGTACAACGAAACAACTGTGCAAGCATGTGATTAGATATAAAATTAAAATAAACTTACCTGCCATTTCTCCGAAATACTCTTAGTTGGGTCCAACAAGAATGTTCCAAGATTACTCAAAGCTGAACTTACAGCTGGGGGTAAATTACCAGGAACAAATGACTGAAGAATGCCATTCAGCAGATTTGTTCCGAATGCCTTACCGTCAAACGGTTTATCTCCAAAAATATTGTTGGTGATATGCTCTACTGCAGCACCCGCAATGTTACCGATTGTGTTCAGGGAAACTAATAAATTTGCATTAGCAAAATAAGTCGCTAACTTTGAACCTATTCCGGCTGTGAGTTTGGTTATTGCTGATCCTCCAACGCCGCCAATAGCTCCAACAACAAAAGCTGATGCTGCACCTGCAGGGAAAAAGAGTAATATGTGGTATATGAAAAGTCTTGTTAACTGGCAATTTAATTCTCACATGGATATTAAAAATTCAAGCTTACGCAAATACGTTGTCGAAATGCAATACTGCTAATCGAATTATATATGTGTAAATCATGATTGTGCACAATATTTGCTTTGAAGAAGAAGTCACCAAACTACTGAAAGTGGCCTAACCGAAAGTGTGGTCCGGACACCTTCGGGAGTTCTGAAAAAACTCACCAGCTCATCTTGACAGAGCTGAAATTATGTTCTAATACGCTTTGAATACATAAAAATTTAAAGAGTAACTATACTTCAGGAACTGACTGAATCAGATCCCAAACCCTATCCCCAACATCAAATAAAGCCGAATAACACTGTTATATACTGAACCTCAAAATTACACACTACTTTCATCGTGTAATCATATGTTTTTGATATAAGCAATCTTTAACATCCATGTTTTGAAAGGCCTAGTTACGACACAAGTAATGTACATGAAATGTTAACCAAACTCAGTCATGCGAGAAATGTAGCTAGTAAAAGATAGGCAATGATCAGGAATTAAAATAATCAAATCCCACGTTCCGCTCTCAAAAGCAATAGGGAAAGAAGCATATACACACAGAAATAGACACAAGTTTATGACAGACACGCACAGTAAACCAAACAGATGGTCATTCAGCTACCCAAATAACAACATCAACATCTATTTTTACTTATTTTAATTACAAAACAAAACAAAACAGAAGGCAGATTGGGCAGCTATGCAGGCGACCAAACCGCAAGAGACCATATACAAACGGACACAGCACAATAACATCAAGGAACCGCAACAAAAGTACCACTTTGGAATGGTCAACAAAAGATTACTGTTACTGGAGGGGGTGGGGGCTTACACATGTTTTACTGGGCCCAAACCTCGTCGTGTGCTTCTGCAGTGGCTTGAAACATTAAGTTAGCTGTTTGGTCGCATGAAGGTTTCCTAAATCATCAATGAATTTTCACCGGAAACAAACAAATCACGGATAAGGCATATGATAAATCAGAGATAAGGACTCAGCGGAAAGAAGGTATTGCGACACCAGGGGACCCCTGGGAAGTCAGCCAACACCACTGAAATACCGGATCAAAAGAAAACTATCAGTAAAACCCCGAATAACCAAGCAAAGACGAGTTCTGTCAATCAAATTATCACAGCATATGAAGACAAATATAAAAAAAGTCTAAACATTTAATTTATTCGATCAACTGTGTTTCTGAAGTGACATAATGTACTGACTTCCACTGCTCTGTAGTACAATGCAGATACAACAGCAATGCTGCAAAAATGTAAAAAATTGGGACACCGAAAATGATCTGTAACTATACTAAAACTGAAGCAGTTTATTTTTACAGTGTTGAAATTTACCCATCAGATATAAATGAAATGGCAGCAATGAAGATCCTGTTCAGACTGCTTCTGATCCAGGTATGAATTGTTTGTTCAAACCTATATGTCCCAATACTAAATTTTTGTGGTAATTTGGATGCAGCGGACTACCTTGGTAGTTTAGAAATGAGCCGCGACACACGACAAAACCAACAAAATGGCACGCCCAGCAAAGACTCAGTCAGCCTGGGCATCCACCCAGTCTGATCAGACTCTTTGCTTCGCGCTTCAGGATAGCTAAGGGTCAAAGTTAGCAGCATACGGTCAGCGAAGACTCTGATTAGACTGGGTAGATACCCATGCTGATCTGAGTCTTCGCTGGTCGCATATGCAACTTGTTGGTTTTGTCGTGTTGCGGCTCGTATTGATCACTGACCTCCAAGGGTAACATCTCCACCCGTCGCAAGTTGGAACCCTGCATAGACAACAGTATTTATTACACCCATGGCAACCCATGGCGCTATTGTTCCTCTAGGGTCGTTAAAATGAACTGGATTATTGTAAGCATATACATAGAGGTTTTTGCTTTTCCCGGCTATCCCCAACGGATCCAAGCTCAGGAAACGACCATGCTGAGCATCATAAAATCTAGCTCTCATGTAGTACAGCTCGGGAATCTCCGTAAAGCTCATCACACCCCACTGTCCAACAAACTTGAATGGATTGGTGACAGTTTCTACTTCGTCGATGATCTCTCCAAATGGGCCCATTTCGTAGGAGTTGAGTAGTCCGCCATCTTTACTCAGCAAACTTACCACAGACCTGAATATTAAGCGGAAAATATGCAACGTTAGTGCTCCAAACGTAAGTACTGCAACTAACAGAAAATGTGGGTAAAAAAATTTCAAGCGGTGCAAATTTCAAGGCTGAAGGTATTACAGCTCTTGAAGAAAACGTGACTCAAACTTTCCACGTTTGAAAGCTGGAGAGGCAGAAAAAGCAGTCAGCCAGATTTTGATTCGATATCCGACTATTAATCATATTAAACGTCCCCGTGGGCGTTGCATTTTACGAAAGAGGGACGTTATTCAGAGCCTTAAGTGTACTGAACCAGCCACTCCCGAAATATAGGAAGAAGAACTCGGTAATATCACTTCCGTCCTAATCCCATAGCTTGTACTGATATCCTACTTGTTCATGTATGTATATATGTATGTTACCTGAATAAGCTAAATAAAAATGTTTTAACAAACCAAAATATCTTATATCTCTAATAAACAGTATTAAAGTGAATAGGAGTACTTTCTAAGGAAGCAACGCTTCTGATTTCTATGCCCCTCCTTCTCAGTAAGGCTCACTTATTAAAAGAAAGAATTTGCTTCTCCAGGAGCTAATTCTTTCCTTCAAGAATAGACCCCCATTTCAAAGAGCTACCTCATCCAGAGAAGCAACCAGAATTTAATGCAAGTTAATGTGATATTACTTTCGGAGCGAGGAAGGGAGCGTTCATTACAAGAAGGTTTGTTTTTAAAAAAATACGGTAACTTAGAGTATATGAACAAAACAAATTTGACCATTTCAGGAACAATAATTAAAACAACCACAACGATTGCAATCGTACAAAGGGTCGGAAAATTGTATAACACACGGAGGCTTTAGTGAATATTGGTTCTTACCCAAGAGGATCAAACTGATAATAGTAGAACTCGCCTTCCGTCTTCATGGCAAGCAGACCAAGCTGATCACCACCGTGGTAAAATGATTTGCTGACGCCACTGGAACCGATCTGTCAAATGAAAGCAAAGGCTGTATCTTGATACGAATATCTACAATATAGATTCTAAACACAGGTAATATAAGTCCATCGAGTTGGACACTTTTGATTATTTATATGTAATACTTTTCTGCAAAAACTCATGACCTAAATATTTGAATGGAAATATTTCATGTGTTTCACTAACTGACAAAAAGTACATGTGCTCAAAAACATTATCAAAAATGTTACTTGTACACTCTAAGTGATTTCTAAATCTACAATGTACCTATTTTTGCCTTCCTTTTCAACACAGGTCAGCTGTTAAAGATAAGAAACCTTTTCTTCCAGAGTGATCATTTTGCATGTTTTTGTCATCCAGACAAAAATTCAGAAAAGTCCCCCCCCCTTTGTGAAAATGAAAAAAAAAAATGGTTGTGTACCCATATACCATAAGAGAACTATTACATAAATAGTTTACAACAATAGCTATTGATAAAATTTAACCAAAAAATTTAAAATACAGCTGAAAAGTCATAATTTGTATTTTTGTTTTTTTCATAACTTACCTCGGCTAATATATCTGGTCCGTTTTTACCAAATGGATCAACAAGATACTGAACGGTTTCACCCTGACACTTCTTTTGATGCAAACTGTCGATTCCATCATATACAAGAGTACAATCTTTATCAGGGGTTTCAAATTCTACAAGTTTGTTTTCTTCGTCGAATGAGTATTCTCTCGACTTTGTTCCTGTAACTTGTCTTAAGTTTCCATTTTTATCATGGGAAAATACTTGGTCTCCGTCGTATTCCGTGTACTGGTTCATATTGTTGGTTTTGTATAATTTTGAATTTCCGTTTATAGTAACTGCTTTACGGTTCTTGCTTCTGTCATACGAATACAACGTCTCGTGGCCGTCTGGACGCTTTATATAGGTCAGCTGACCAGAGGTATCGTACCGGAAGCGCCATTCGCCTTCTAGTGTCCTCATAGTAATACGGCGCTCGCGCGTATCGTAAACATACTCAAATTTAGACGATAATGTATCATTTGGGTAGAAATTATATTGGCCCTTTAATAACCCTGAGTCTTTTTGATAAAAATACCTTGTGTAAGCACGATTTCCTAGGGTCTTTTGTCTTAGCTTGCCAGTGCTGTAGTAGTCGGCTCGCATCAGCACAATTCCGCTCTCCTGATCACGGACCTCTGTCAACAAACCTCGATCATTGTACACATACTTAACATCATAGCCAAAAGAATTTGAATTGATTGTTGATTTTAGACCTTTATCCGTAAATTCATAATTTAAAGACAAATTACCTGGATATTGCACTGACTGAAGGACCGAGTCATCCGTGTATGAAAACGACACTTTTCCAATTTTATTAGAGACCGCTATCATGTTACCATTATTATCATACTGATATGTCGTCACATCATCCGAACCAATGTCTTTCCATACCACACGACCGTCATTGTCATAATTAAACTGTTTTGTGGCACCAGTTCGAGTGTTAACGTTAAGACCATTGGGTCGGTAAGTGTAATTCTCCTCGGACTTGTCCGGATATACAGATCTTTTAACGGTACCATTCCTGTTCCTCTCGATACTGTAAACATTGCCTCCTCCGTCCTTCATGGCATTAACTTGACCTAATCTGTCATACTCAATCTCCATTGAATCACCATTGCCATCCTCTAGATAAACAGAATTTCTGCTTCTGTCAAACCTTTCGTACGTCACAACCTATTAAGTAAATAAATATACTTTCAGGGGAAGTAGCAGCCGTTTTCAATCTTACTCCCTTGTCAGTGGAGTCAAAATTGCTCCTAATGGAGAGTGCTCCATATAAGAAGGGGCAACAGGGATAATTTAGGAATGGACGGACACACGGTAATAATAGTTTCTCGCGTTTCGGCAGTATAGCGAGAAACTGTTGTCTTAATGGTATGAATATTCATTATGGTCAGTCAGGTGGTCTGGTCAAGTGGTCAGAATTTTGGTCATGTGACAGTGATTTTAGCGCCGTTTTGGTCGGCTTTTGTCAGTTCTTGCGACGCACTCTCATAGTTCACTTCAACTTCCAATATGGAGAGAGATGAAATAGAAACTTTGGTCGGCGATAGAGTTAGAGCTGTTGTGTCTGAGAGACAAAATGAGTTATTAGATGGGATTAATTCTATGTTATCTGTGAAATTTGACATAATGGAAAAGAATTTTAGTGAAAAGCAGTCGGCAATTTCTGAGAGTCAGGTTTCAAGGCGCCGTTCTTCTGCGTTGGGACAATACCAGTTTAAAAGAAAGAGTTGTGAGGAGCAATATCATTTCAACGCTTCATTGGAGGACAAATTATCGAACATAGACTGTAGTTTGACTAACTTGAATGCCGAAAGTGTGGAGAGAGCGAAAACAAGCGTACAAGAAGGTAAATCTTTGATTCAACAGCGACAAAAAATGTTGAAATTGGCCGACTCTTCTGAGTTGGGTTGGAAGGTTGTGACCGAATACCAGGCGAATCCACTTGCCTCTGATTCGGATGACGAGCGAAAAATCTACAAGGCCGAACTCAGGGCGGAGCGAAAGAGCCGCAAAGATCAGTTGAAACGGTTACGTACACGGAAAACATCGTTTAGAGGTACGGGTAGGCAGTTTGTGTCAGGGCCAGCTATGCAGCCACAATCGCAGGTGATGGGTAATCCGAGACCGGCGACAACTACTGCGACAGCGACAACCAGCGGAGGTCGGTCGGGCAATTGTTGGTATTGTGGGTCCGGTGGTCATTGGCGGTTTGAATGCGAGGTGTTGAAAAAGGCACAGATGAACAATAAGATAAGTAATTTAAATATTTGTGAAGGTCAGTTAAGTGCACAGGTAGCATTGTGTTCAATGGATATTGTCAGTGTTACGCATGAGAGCATCACAGGTAAGACAAATACTATTTCTACGTCTGAGATGACCATTCATAAAGCCGTGTCAAATGAAAAGGTATGTGATAAAAGCGTTATCATTGAGTCTAGCGCAAATGTTTCTCCGATGGGGAGACTACAGTCAAGGTATGATGAATGGGAAAAAGTGACAGATAATCAATTTATATTGAGCGTTATCAAGGAAGGGTATAAGATCCCATTTAAAGAAGTGCCTGGGCCTGTCGAGCTAAGAAATAATAAATCTGCCAGAGATAATTTGTCTTTTGTAAAATCAGAAGTTCAAAAATTATTAGCCAAAGGCTGTATTGAGAAAATTGAGGGTTAGCCTATTGTCACTAACCCATTGACTGTCAGTACAAACAGATCAGGCAAAAATAGGTTAGTTTTAGATTGCCGTCATTTAAATAAACGCTTGGCAAAATTCAAGTTTAAATATGAAGACCTGTCAGTGGCAAGGCAACTGTTTGAAAAAGGAACATATTTGTTTTTATGGGATTTACGCAGTGCATACCATCATATCAGTGTCTGGGGTCCTCATAGGCTTTATCTTGGATTCTGCGTTGAAGAAGATCAGGAAGCACAATATTATGTTTTCTGCGCGCTTCCATTCGGGCTTTCCACCTCGGGCTACATATTTTCAAAAGTTCTCAGAGTGTTAGTGCAGTACTGGCGAGCTGCCGGGCATTTGGTAGTGATGTTTTTAGATGATGGCATTGGTGGTCACAAAGATTGGCGCAGAGCATCAGAATCTAGTAAGTATATTGAAAGCAGTTTGAATCAATTTGGATTTTTAATTGCGGAAGATAAATGCTCATGGGAACCCACATTGCTCGCAGTCTGGCTGGGGTATTTTTGGAATATGATTGAAGGCAAACTATATGTGACAGAAGACAGAATCAGAAGATTGGAGGTATCCATAGAATCTTTATTGTCTTATATAGGGATTCGCAACGTACCTTTGGTTAAGGTAAGGATGATTGCCTGTGTCGTGGGTCAGATGATATCCATGCAAACTGTGCTTGGGAAAATAGTTCAACTTAAGACAAGAGAATTGTATAGATGTATTTTGTCTAGGGCTAGCTGGAATGCACCAGTCAAAGTTACTGAAGACGCTGTGTCAGAGCTCCAGTTTTGGAGACAAAATTTGAAGTCTATGAATGCAAAAGGTCAGGATGTTTCACCAAATTTAGATGCTCAAATTTTTGTTTATTCTGATGCGAGTAATGAAGGTTATGGTGGGTATGTGTCTTATTTTGATTCAGTTTGCGAAAATGCATTTGTGAAACATGGAAAACAATCTGTAGAAACTACATGCGTGGGTAGCTACAGTGATGCTGGAGATATGTCAGACGGAGTCTTGGTTTGCTCAAAAGACACATGTCCTCCTGATGAGGACCTTTGGCAGGTAAATGCCGACATGCATGAGATGAACAAGGTCCATGGGTCGGACGTAGTCCTAGAGTCGGACTTAGCCTTTGTACAGGCTGAAGCCCTAGATACGGGCACACAGGTTCTAGAGTCGAACTTTTGTCAGTCTGGGATCGGAAATAGGCAGCAAAAAGGTTTTGACAATTATTTGAAAAAATTGCTCAAAATACATGAAAACATGAGTCAATATAAATTTATAGAAGGAAGCGAAGTAACGGGATCCTGGTCTCAAATAGAGCGGCTAAAAAGTTCCACATGGCGTGAGGTAGAAGCCGTAAGGCGGGTCATGTTATACAATGCGGGTTTATTAGAAGGAAAGAAAGTGAAAGTATATTCAGACAATAAGAATGTTAAATCTATTTTGTTGAAAGGCAGTACGAAGATAGATCTTCAGAGTTTGGCTCTTAAAGTCAATGATATTTGTGTACAAGGGGAAATAACTTTGAATCCTGCATGGTTACCGAGAAATCAAAATGAAAGGGCTGACATTTTAAGCAAATATTCACCAGCAGACGACTGGAGTATAAACAGTTGGGTGTTTGAATATTTGAGCAAAAATGGGGTAATCATGACATTGACCGATTTTCATCAAATTTGAACAATAAATGTCATAGATTCAACAGCAAATATTGGGTACCAGGCACAGAAGCAATAGATGCGTTTGATCAATGTTGGCATGGTGTAAAAAACTGGATGGTTCCCCCACCATCAGTTGGTAGCAAAGTCATTAAAAAGCTTATGAAAGAAAAAGCAGATGGAACGCTTATTTTGCCAGAGTGGTGTTCAGCACCTTTTTGGCCTTTACTTTTAGATAGCAACTGTAATTTTAAAAAGTTCGTAAGAAGTCGCGAAACGTTGCCCAGAGCAAATATTATAGCAGCAGGAAGATGTAAGAAAGGCATATGCACAAACAATCCATTATCTTTCAACATGATAGCCTTACAAATTCGTTTTTAATACTTTTTAAAGTGGTAAAACTTTCGATAGTGTTATGATCGGATTTGGCAATTGTGTAGAATTTAGCAGACAGAAAATATGTTAAATACATGGCTAGTTGTTAAAAATAAAATGACTATCAAAATGCATTGAGATAATGAAATGACTATTCAAACGTATTTAGAGTACAAGATAGGGAAAATTTGGGAATTTTATATTGTAAATACTAATGGAATGTTCTATATTTTTGCAGGTATTGGTTTGAATTCCAGGCTGACTCGTGCTCTGAATGATGCTGGTATTGCGGAGTCCAGAAACCTTTGTGATCGCATATCTGAATATATGTTACATTCCAAGAGCGATAATACAGTAAAAAAGTATTTTTCTGCGTTTCAAAAATGGAACTTATTCTGTGTTGAAAATAAATATAATTCCGTGCCAGCGGAGCCCATTCATATTGTATTATATTTGACTAAATTAATGGATTCTGGATGTTCAGCTAATGTGATATCTACAGCAATTTTCGCTTTAGAATGGGTGCACAGCATGAATGGATTGTCTGACCCTACTGAGAATGGGTTTGTGAAAAACATGCACGAATCGGGCAAGACTTAGATCTAGTAGAATCGTGAAAAAGGACGTCGTATCTTCAGAAATGTTGATCGATCTTTGTAATATTTTCGTTGGAAATACTGATTTACTTGTTCTCAGAGATTTGGCACTGATATTAATAGCGTATGCTGGATTCTTACGTTTCGACGAGTTGACTGAATTGAGATGTTCGGATATAAATTTTAAAGAAAACTATATAAGTATTCAGATTCGTAAGAGTAAAACAGATATTTATCGCGAAGGAAACGAAATTCTCATTGCTAAAGGAGTTTCATCAGCATGTCCATATCATATGTTACAATCATACATGTGCAAGGCTTCGATTGACTGTTCGTCCCAAATGTATTTATTCAGGCCTATCATACGTTCACGCGACATTTGTAAATTATCTGAAAAGGACAAAAAACTGAGTTATACAAGGACAAGGGAGATAATACTTGCTAAATTAAAGCTAGTAGCTCCGTGTTTAAATCTGGGGGTTCATTCCCTTAGGGCAGGGGGAGCAAGTTCCGCTGCTGCCAGTGCAACAGTAAGTGAAAGATGTCTTAAACGTCACGGACGATGGAAAGCAGACTTGAGTAAAGATGGATACATTCAAGACTCCATACAGAAACGTTTGAAAATAACAGAAGCGTTGAATTTATAAATTTGTTTTAAAGCAAGATTGTTTCAAGCTTATTAGCAGTGCTGATTTGCAGAACACATAAAACGACTATCATGTGGCTTAATTTTAGTAGCTCTCAACATTCTTGATTTAAATTGTTCTTGCATTAAACGCTCGCAGCCAGCAAAACGAATAATTGTTTTGTGTGTTCTTGCATGCATGTATGATGATTCGAGTATAGTTAAGACTAATAGTTTCTCGCGTTTCGGCAGTATAGCGAGAAACTGTTGTCTTAATGGTATGAATATTCATCATTGTCAGTCAGGTGGTCTGGTCAAGTGGTCAGAATTTTGGTCATGTGACAGTGATTTTAGCGCCGTTTTGGTCGGCTTTTGTCTATTCTTGCGACGCACTCTCATAGTTCACTTCAACTTTCAAGAGTTATAAAGTAATTTAAGAGTATGGTGTCATTTTACAAGTCGTATAATGAAATGTTATATAATCAAGATAATTTTTGAATGCAACGGTATTTAGGTATCGGGCTAGGTCGACACCCGACCCTTTGACGTATATATAGCGTCGGCGTCGACGCACCTTCCAGAGTTTTTTCCCACAGGGTTTTTATCTCTGGTTTTGGTGCCCGGCTAGTATATGGTTCAGGGATTGATTTGAAGCCTTTGTTTTACATGTGCATTTGACGCATAACATTTGGTTATATGTTTGATGTAGATGTACTACAGATATCGTTGCATCAGCAAGAGAGACTCGTAGGGTAAACAAAGTTATTAACGGAATATTGTACACAGATTTCACCATAGTATCACAATGTCTATCTCTCTCCATATTGCATTAAACGCTCGCAGCCAGCAAAACGAATAATTGTTTTGTGTGTTCTTGCATGCATGTATGATGATTCGAGTATAGTTAAGACCAGGTGTATGCAACTATGGGTACATTCTGCTGAGCCACCTGGGGCCGAGTGCACAAAGCAGACGTAAGCGTACGCTCGACGTACGTCCGTCGTAAAAATGTCGCAAAGTTTTAATCGGTGTGCACAACCGAGGCGTGTCGTAAACTTAGTCGTAAAATCGCTTCAAAACTCACGTGTGCTAGATAGTAGGCGTAACATTGGCGCATCGTAGTTATTTTAAGTTATTCCGTTAGTGCTGCATATAGATGTGGTTTCACTGGATTGACGGTATACAATATGGAAGGCTTTTAAAAAGGGATATGATAATGAGGGACACAAACTATCCTTTGAAAAACTATAATGACATCGAGCTATATGAACAGCCAAAGGTCGCTGGAAATCATGTATGGACCGGACTTAGAACTTCATTTTTTTTATTATTATTATCATTATTATTTTTTTCGTCTATGTTTAAGATCTCATAATTGTCTTTATACATAGCCACTTTCAGTGTTCTTTATCTTCAAAGTTTTTTTTTTTCTGACAGACATTTTTCATTTGCATTCAAAACTATATTTGCAATACAAAAAGTGTTGTAACTGAGTTGTAACTGAGTAAATTCGCGTTGATGTTGGGGATAGGGTTTGGGAGCTGATTCAGTCAGTTCCTGAAGTGTAGTTACTCTTTAAACTTGTAATGAACATTTATAACACAACAAAAGAGTAAAATGTAACGCGTAAATTATAAATGGGCCGTAGTATGAAAAGAAGGCGCAAACGGCATATGCGAACAGCAAATGCTCAGACTAGCCTGCGCAGCCGTGCAATCTGAAAATACTATGCATGGACCGTGAGGACTCTGCAGGTATAAAGTAAATGACCTACATCATTTTATGGAGTCATATACTGGTTTCGGTCTTTGCTGTTCGCAGCTACCTTAGGAAACCTTTATGCCTGGCGCGGTTCTAATCTTATAAGAAACTCATTCATGAAACCCACGTGCTAAACATATTTAAGACCACTACGCTAGACGTACTCCAGTCGCAATTACGCCTGACGTACGCCTGCTTCGGGCACTCGGATTATAAAACAGTCGTATGATGGACTTAGTTGCGCCGACGTTCGTAATCTACGCCGACGTAGTTTACGCCTCCTTTGTGCACTCGGCCCATGGGGAACATCGTTATGAGAATAGAAATATCAACGTAATTAACGGATAATTATTTTGCCATGCAACGTATGTTGTGGCCCTCATTAGAAACTTAGAAACGTCTCACCGAGACGGTTCTAAAGGAGGTCACAAAATACATGTTCATTGGGAATAAGAAAAAAATTATTAGAATGACCCTAATAACCCTCTGTAACTAGAGCTATGTAGTGGAGCGAATTCTCCCCTTTAAGAAGACACTCTTTTTTGGAAGGATTTTTTCATCCAGTGGAGTAAAACCCGTTTGAAAAACAAACAGTGACAAACAGGGAGATGTACGCATACACCTAAAATAAAAATAGCAACTTCCACAAGTGCTCCAAGTAGGGGGAAAATTTTATTACAATTCTGGAAAGTTAAATCCTTTCTCTCTCCATAACAGATGTTATGAGAATGAACAGAACTTTTCCGCAAACACTACTCTTATCGAAATAATTAAGTATTTGGGGTACCTAAACATTCTCATCATTTTAAACTGAAGAAGCCTGGATCCAGCCGTCAATATTATTTTTAATCCCTTTTCAATAATAAACTTATAAAAAAATTATATATTTCTTGTAAGTATCGACATTTTGACAATTTTATTAAAATTACAAAAAATGTCAAACTGGAGTCAGGCTCAACTCTGAAGTTGCATGGCAATGAGCCAAAATGTTAGTCATCTAGCCATACAGCGGAAACTGAGTTCACAGAGTGGGTATTACCGTATTTATCCTATGAAACGCTCAGGAGGCGTTGCATTTTTTCGAAAGGGGGCGTTATTTAGAGCATAAAGTTTAGTAAATCAGCCACTGCCAAAATACTTCTAATATCAGTATTAAAGTGAACTGGTATACTTGCAGAGGAAGCAGCTCTACTATTTTTGCTTCTCTTCTCCGTAGGGGTCTACCCTTAAAGGAAGCAAATTTTAAGAGTAACTACACTTCAGGAACTGACTGAATCAGATCCCAAACCCTATCCCCAACATCAAAGGGAAAGATTGACAAAGACATCCCAACAAACAATAAATTACAAGTGATAAGCCGAGTCAGCAGCTCTTTCCCAAATAGATGGCAACTCAGCTATCTAGTAGCTCCTCTAGAAGCTAATTCTTTCCTGTAAGAGTAGACCAACGTCAAAGAGCTACCTCATCCAGAGAAGCAAACAGCAAGTGGTGCAAGTTAATATGAGCCGCGACACGAGAAAACCAACAAAGTGCTTGTGCGCCCAACGCAGACTCAGATCAGCCTGGGCATCCGCCCAGTCCAATCAGACTCTTCGGTAAGCATTTAAAGGGTAGCTAAGTGTCTTAACTACGTCCATGCGAACAGCAAATACTCTGATAAGACTGATCTGAGTCTGCGCTGGGCGCACAACCGCTTACCTGGTTTTCCTATGTCGCGGCTCACATATATTTTTTCTCAGAAAACAGGCAAGGGGCGTTTATTTGAGCAGGGGCATATATTAGGATTATTACGGTATATTGTAGAACCACACAGAATTAAAAAAAATAAACAAAATCCAAGACAAAATCTTTTACCAACAGTCATGAAAGTAAGGGCTTAAAATGAGCAGTAATGGTAAATACACATATGAAGAATATAACTAGAAACATGGTAACTAATAGGGCCCCGCCTTTAAATATCTTAAACAATTTTAAAATTAGAGAGCGAACACGTTTTCCAGACTGTAAACTACAAAGGGGAATAATTCCATAAATAAATGTAGATGAAGTTAGTTCTTATTCTCTGCTCAGTGTTGATGCTTTATATTATGTACAAGTTCTATGAAAATATCTTTGATGCTTTTAAAGCTATCGAGCCTCATGGTTTCAATAGTCAAAATTACAAAGGGGCATAATTCAGTAACAAATGCAGGCAGAGTTAGGATTCTTGTTCTCTGCACATCGTCTGATGATGCTTTACATCTGTACCCAGTCATGTGAAAATATCTCTAACGGTTTCAGATGTAAAGAGCGGACACGATTTCTGTACTCAAAAGTACAAATGGGCATAATTCAGTAACAAATGTTGGCAGAGTTATGGTTCTTGTTCTCTGCACATCGTCTGATAATGCTTTACATTTGTACCAAGTCTCGTGAAATATCTTTAACGGGTTCAGAGTTATGGAGCGGACACAATTTCTGCCCTCAAAATTTCAACGGGCATAATTCAGTAAATAATGTAGACAGAGTTACGGTTCCTGTTCTCTGCATATCAACTGATGATGCTTTACATTTGTACCAAGTCTCATGAAAATATCTCTAATCATTTCAGAGTTATGAAGAGGACACGATTTCTGTACTCAAAATAACAAAGGGGCATAATCCACTGACAAATGCTGGAAGAGTTATGGTTCTTGTTCTCTGCACATTGCCTGATGATGCTTTACATTTGTACCATGTCTCGTGAAAATATCTTTAACGGTTTCAGAGTTCTAAAGCGGACACCATTTCTGTACTCAAAATTACAGAGGGGCATAATCCAGTGACAAATGCTGGAAGAGTTATGGTTCTTGTTCTCTGCACATCGTCAGATGATGCTTTACATTTGAACCAAGTCTCGTGAAAATATCTCTAATAGTTTCAGAGTTATGAAGCGGACACGATTTCTGTACTCAAAATTACAAAGGGGCATAATTCAGTAAAAAATGTAGGCAGAGTTATGGTTATTGTCTCTGCCCATCGTCTAATAATGCTTTACATTTGTACCAAGTCTCGTGAAAATATATCTAAATAATAGTTTCAGAGTTATGAAGCGGACAGGATTTATGTAATCAAAATTACAAAGGGGCATAATTCAGTAAAACATGTAGGCAGAGTTATGGTTCCTGTTCTCTGCACATCGTCTGATGATGCTTTACATTTGTACCAAGTTTCGTGAAAATATCTCTGATAGTTTCAGAGTTATGAAGCGGGCACGATTTCTGTACTCAAAATTACAAAGGGGCATAATTCAGTAAAACTAGTAGGCAGAGTTATGGTTCCTGTTCTCTGCACATCGCCTGATGATGCTTTACATTTGTACCAAGTTTCGTGAAAATATCTCTGATAATCAGTTTCAGAGTTATGAAGCGGACACGATTTCTGTACTCAAAATTACAAAGGGGCATAATTCAGTAAAAATGTAGACAGAGTTATGGTTCTTGTTCTCTGCACATCGTCTGATGATGCTTTACATTTGTACCAAGTCTCGAAAAAATATCTCTGAAGGTTTCAGAGTTATTGAGCGGACATGAAATGATGACGGACGGACGGACGGACAGACAGACAGACGGACGGACAAGGTGATTACTATAGGGCCTCCGCAGACTTTGTCTGGCGGGGCCCTAATTATGTATTAAACGCAAGATAGTAAATTTCACTACCAAGGGTCACAAAATTAAAAGTTTAAACATGGCAAAACAATTGTAAACACAGTATAGAACTTATAAAATATATAAATTCATTACCAACTGTCTTGAAACTAAAGGCATTATTGTCTTTGCTGTGAGATCTAAACGATGAGTTGAAATTCAAATCGCCCAAAAAGAAGATTGTTTGATTCGCAAACAGCATAGATCCAGATCAGGCGTTTTTTTATGAGCTGCCTCATCTTGATTTCAAAGTTGCTGGCTTTGACCCTAATTTGCTATTCTCCTCTGCGTATGAATAGTTTGTCTTTGTAAGTGTGCTTTTGGTTGGTCATTTCATTTTTGTCACAAAACTGGCGTTGCGTTAAAAATGACCAAAAAGCCTTGAGAAATTTGAGCTTGGGCATCCATTCTTACTGATCTGGGGCCGTATTCATAAAACGACTTAAGTGGTTGCTATGCTGTTGCTGTGGCTAAATTTCTTTGAAGGAGCTTCCCTACAACTATGAAATTTGCTCTGGAGGAACAGTCTTACAAAGACTGTTCCTCCAGACCAAATTTCATAGTTGTAGGGAATCTCCTTTAAAGATATTTAGCCTTAGCAACCGCATAGCAACCACTTAAGTGGCTTTATGAATACGGCCCCAGATTTCTCATGTTTTGCCTTCTGGATTCTTGAGAGCTTAATGATGTTTTATGCAAAAAGGCAGTAGTGTGGCCAGACCGCGCGAATGCGCAGCTGATTTGACTTGATTTTAGATATTACTTTTATCACAATTCGTAAGGTACCTTTTCACGACACACATATCTATTCTTGGAATATTTCAGTGTAGTAACAGTGAGGAGGACTGGGTGGGGTGAGGTTTGCCTTTTGTTACTTATTCTGATAACATTTACATTAAAAAGAGCAAGTTACTCTGTGCTTTCCAATTGTTTCGCACGGATACACAATTTTGTTTTTATATGAAGTTGGACGTTTCCCACTTTGCACACAAGGTTGAATCAACATTGAATCAACGTTGATTCAACGTCGAACGTTAATTCTGATGGGTTACTTACACTAAGGAAAAACTTGTAACGTTAATTGGTGGCATGTGACTTCCACATTACAAACATTTTTACGAAGTTAAGATATATGGTTTACTTACAGTATCTCCTTCATACACAGATCTTGTATTAACCGTATTAATAAATCTTTCAGTTATGCCCCCTTTTCTATGAGCGGCCGCTTTATTTCCTAGCTCATCGTAGGTATATGTCACTGACACGTCATCAGGAGTTATTGTTCTTGTCACCCTGGTATTACCGTCATATGTGTACTGCATTTCGGCCATTGTAACACCGTGTTCCACAATTGCTCTGGACTGCAAATGTCCATTTAATGTATACTGAAATTCTTCTCTACGCCCGTCTGTGTATATGACAGTCTTGAGAGAACTGTCAGGAAAGTATTCATAGGTGGTAGTTTCCCCATCAACAGTGACAGACACGAGACGATTATCAGTAGGGTCGTAGCTATAGAGTCTGAAAGTAAGTGGATAAATTACTTTAAGACCGATCAACACTTAAACGAAACGAAAAAAGCAGGCTCCGCCATGATTCAGCGAGAATAAAACGAACAACAATGGTCGCGCGCTCTACACTTGTTTGAGCATTACAGTGTTTATGAAACAAGTGATTCCAAAGGCTACAGACTAATGGCCTACACTGAAAACGTTTTACAGCCTTCACACAACACTATACAACAGCTGTAGTTATGGTCCATGTAAGTCAGACAAAAATGGCCCTTTTTAGAAATGAGGGAAACTCCATCAAAAGGAGAGTTATAGCTAACTCAGTTTTGTAAGGTCTCTTCCTAATTGTTATCTTGTAACATTGTTTATAATTAACAACAAAATTCAGTCTGACCCGTCTTGCTTAATACAGATCAATTTATATCGAAACAAGGGCTTCGCAAGCGGCGCATATACGCCCGATTCAATGTCCTAAAGGAGTTACAGAATGAACAAAATTGTTTACAAAAGGATAGACAGGCAGACAAACAGACGCAACCACTCTATAATTAAGTAGAACTGTTGGCGAATCTGACTATACCCCCGCTTAACTGCTTAAATCAAATGGTGTTATTTTCGTAACAAAAAGCATATAGAGAGAGAGAAATCATTGCTACCATGTATACTAAATATGAATGGTTGCTGTGGAATCTGTTACAAAAAATTAGATTATTCAAAGTAAAGAGAGAAAGAAAATCGGACAAATACAGGGAAGAAAAAGAGAAGGCTGGTTCTCATCCCACGTTACAGTAGGTAATCATTAACCTGCATACCAAATATAACTACTCCAGCTTGCAAGGTTGTAGAGAAATCTTTGACGAAAAAATTCATTATTCAAAGTATGGAAAGAAAGAATATTTGACAAATACAGGGAAGAATAAGAGGAAAAGGCTGGTGCTCAATCCCACGATACAACAAGTCGTCCTCAACCTGCATACCAAATATGACTACTCTAGCTTGCATGGTTGTAGAGAAATCTTTGACGTAAAATCTCATTATTCAAAGTATGGAAAGAAAGAAAATTGGACAAATACAGGGAGGAATAAGCAGGACAAGGCTGGTTCTCAATCCCACAGTACAACATGCAGTCGTCAACCTTAATGCCAAATATGACCAGTCTAGCTTGTATGGTTGTGAAGAAATCTTTGATGAAAAATACGGAAGGACGGACAGACAGATGTAAACCTGTATACCCCTCCACTTTTTCAAAGCGGGGGTATAATGACTGCAATATTATTTAAATATTTAACACATCAAATAATGTTGTATAAGTTGCTTGTCAATGTGGAACAAGGGAGATAACCTAGATATACTAGATATACCATTTTTTGTTCTACTATACTTCCCTGACAATATATTGTACAAGATAATTATAAACAAAATAGCCTATAAGAACTAATGAAAGGGATTAACTCTAAAACGAAGAAAGGGGGAGCAGCCATTTTTGAACGCGACACACCGTTGGGACTTCATACACATTGCTATGGAGTTTCATGAAGATATCCCGAACGGTTATCTAGTTATGGCGCGCACAAGACTTGCAGGGAAAAAATTAATCAAAGGGGCATAACTTGGAAACTAAGGAAGGGGGAGCAACCCTTCTTGTACGCGACACGTTCCCCCAACCTAATACGTATGCCTACCAAATTTCATGAAGATATCCCAAATGGTTACAGAGTTATGGCGCGCACAAGAATGTTTACGGACGAACGAACGGACGGACGGACGGACAACGTCACGACATAATACGTCCGTGTTTTTTTTAAAACGGGCGTATAAAAACTACATGTGTTTATTAGATTTTGGGTTTCTAAGACAGGTTTTCGCTTAATAGAGGTGGTCTTTTACACAGAGTTGACTGTATAGTAAACAACCAATGCAATGTGATTTTAGTGAAACACGATTTCTGCCAGGACCATTGAACTACCTGCATAAACGCCAAATAGATGAAATTAACACCAATATTAAGCGATCTAATTGAAAAACACGAAGGCAAATGACACGAAATAAGAAACAAGTATAGACTCACGCTGTCTGTTCTTTGGTAACTGTGTTGTTTTTCAGACTCGCCGTTATGATTCGGTCGCTTTCATCATATGCAATATCAGCATACGCACCGCTGGAGTGTAACATCTTCGTGATCTTATTGTTGCTGTCGTAGTTAAAATAAATAGAGCTTCCATCTCTATTTGACGTCAGAGACAACAGTATGCCAGTTGATATGTTGTACTTGTATTCTTTTTCTCCCTTTTTATCTATGTAGTAGCAGCCTGCAAAGTTTGGTTTACCTTGTTAACACAGTGACTATAAAATTCATGTGACATTTTCCGCAAAAATATGCCGTCAGCTTGCCAGATAGCCATACTGCATTAAATGTTTCAGTGCCACAAAACTTATATAGAAGTTTTCTCAGGTGCCATAGTGGTACTGGCGAGCACCTGATCACACCTCTGCTCTTGGTCCATGTCCGTGATCTAAAATATTGCGGATTTTTCAATGGTTATATGACTTCTGAGTTCCGACGTACGATTTCGTTTTTTTAGCCGAATACAATGTCTTATCGTATAATAACCCGCATTGGTCAAGCGACTCGAGGTGTTTTATGCTAATAGTTTTGCTTGTTTTGCAATATGAATATAGAGAATATAGAAACAGTTTTATATGTAAAAAAATCATTAAGTAAATACTTTGGCCAAAAAATGAATTTAAATGACTTTCTCCGAGGACCAGTTAGAAAAGTTTCTAAGACACTATCCATCTTTATTTCTGTTACTTGATTGTTTACACACCATTGATTGTTGCATAGGGATGTGCCGCTTACCTGAATTACGTATAACCATTCTGCCAAGGGCATCATTCTCATATGCGCCCATGCCTGACGATATAAAGAGGAAGTCCACCATATCAAATCTGAGCCTGGCTATTTCTGGACTAATTGCTACTAGCTTTGTGTCCCTTTAAAACAGAAAACAAAGATAATGCATTTAGTAAGAGCCATTCACGCCTTGATTGGCAATTTGAGCCGCGACCCGATAAAAGTAACAAAGTGCACCAAGGGACGACTTAGATCAGAGCTTTTGTTGAGCGCTCAGACTGGGCAGACACCAAGGTTGATTTGAGTTTTCGCTGGACGCACATGCCACTTTGTTAGTTTTGTCACGTCGTGGCTCGCTTATTTATGGATATACTAGCAGGCAGTTATGATTTGCATGGCGTGAAAATATACCTTTTGGCATGTGCAAACGTGAAAAGCAGTTTTGAAAAATTAGACCTTTGGAAGCAAGGAATGTGCTTAAGAAATGAAAATAGCGACTCGATTTCATTGATTCAGTTCATGATCACTGGCTACGCTCCAAAGCACCGACTTAAGCATATCGTTATTTTCGCAATGACTTAAATGAGCTCAGTATTCCAAAAGGACCAGAATTTCTATAATTTGAACTATTGTGAAGTATAGGGAAGACCCTTACAGCCGCCATACGGCACTTAACATCAGCGCCAGCTGCGACCGCCTAGTCTGACCAGTTTTTCCCATCTTGTGTGACGGTAGAAGGTCACAGATATAAATAGATATGCAAATTACAAACTCGGTAGTTTGTGGTCGAGTAAATGTTGGGGTATATAAGCAAATAAACCGCCCTTGGTGGGTGTGCATGCTTTTCCACTGACGGGGTTTGTTTGCAGGTCGGCCCACGTTACATTTGGTGGCAGCGGTGGGATAATGACAACTGCCAGACCGGAGTTGCCTTACCCATGTAATTCCCAGGCCAAGTCTCGGGACGAGACTTCTCGGAGGGGAAAGTAATGTGACGGTAGAAGGTCACAGATATAAATAGATATGCAAATTACAAACTCGGTAGTTTGTGGTCGAGTAAATGTTGGGGTATATAAGCAAATAAACCGCCCTTGGTGGGTGAGCATGCTTTTCCACTGACGGGGTTTGTTTGCAGGTCGGCCCACGTTACACTTGCACACACTATCGATTATCCTGGCAGAACTTAACAGTGAAAAATGAAGACGTTAGTTTGCAAAACTGCGCAGGCTCGTTTGAGTGTTTACTGTATGCATACGGCTTAAGGTCCCTTCACGCGCAACGCCAATCATACACGACCTATAATATTCCCGTTTTGACGACAAAAATCCACTGCTAAGAAAAATAGGAGCAGTGTTGGTGAAAAAAAGAGCATTAGAATGCAAAAAATCATTATGCAATGAGCGCAAGTTAACACACTGGGTACAAAATGTTGAATCAATATTGAATCAACGTTGACGTCAAGACGTTGAATCAACATTGATTAAATGTTGATTTAAAGTTGTGTGTCTCCCAGGAATTTTACGAAATAAGGTTATAAGTCATGATTGTATTGCCAATGTCAGGTATTGAAAGTAATAGAAACAGTCATGTGGCTGCTTAAATTGCTCTGCTTATACCAATCTTAGCTGGAATCATTTACAACAACAACATGACTTTACTATGAAGAATAACTATGGATAAGTAAATATACTATATTAATTTTGGAAACGCCTATAGAATGATTTTTTAGTTAAAAAGTTAGCCAAATGCGTTGACATATGTTTCCAAGCATGCATGAAAAGTTGATAAAAAGCATACTAACCAAAAGCTTGTACTAAAATAAAAAAATTGTCACATTCATATTTGTATTTAAAACAAGTATTCATACCATAAAGGAGTGATCCATCCTTTTCCAAAGAAACCATTCATGCTCCTTAGTCCAACTTTAGGTGAAGCATATCTCTTTAGTTCTAGACCAACATGCGGGGCATCTATGCTGACAAGGAGTAAATCACTAACCCTCGATAAAAAGTTGTCTCCCTTGGGACCGTCTGACATATCTAATAAAAATATGACGAAATCCGACAACTCATGAACTCGTCGCCCGACTACACTCATCTGAGTGGAGATTTCTGAGACTTTCCTGCTTAGAGAGAACCAGGTTGAGCCAGCATACCCGATGAAATTAGTCCACACTTTATCCCAAGCCTCGCTGTCGTAATGAGAAAATTTCAAAATATCCTTCATATTTATGTAATCATGTTCTTTGGTCTTATCTGGCTCGATGATAGACACAGACACCTTTACACGTCCAATAACATCTGGATCTATTTGCTTGGCATCAAAAATTAGCCTACTATATTGTTTTGGCGGAAGAATTCCACCTGGTCCTTCTGATGGGCTTGCAATCATAACATAACGTTGCAAATAATCGGTTGCTTTCAAGGTTGTTATGAATTTTAAGTGTCCGATTGCATTTGTTGAAACAGCTACAATCGGTGCCGTAATGTCTGTGTCTCCTTCGTTTTGGATATCGACATAGACAAAGCCTCTCTCGCCAGGTCTGAGGGCTGCAGGAAGAGATAAACTTGCCTTTGCCCTACCAGGAATTCCTTCTATTATTTTCAATGCATCCATCTGTGTTACAGTAAGATTTAGATATTCTGAAGTCAGAGAAGCAGTAAATGTTTTACCTACAGTTGCTACTGTCATATCAAACGTCGCGTATACCAAAGTCGATGAAAATCGATACAGGTCAAGTGCCAGTATATCTTTGTTCGTGTTCGACAGCGTTGCTGTCACATCTTCTGGAAATAATGTGCCTTCAAATTTTACTGTCACCTTACCAAGCGGAGATGCTTTAGCTGGACTTGTACGTAAGATTTCAAATTTGGCTAGTCGAACTTCTACTGTAACAAGAGATGGCGATGGATTACGGGTTAGTGACCCTGAAAACTCTATATGACTGTAGTAATCGCCATACTTTGTGTTTGGCACTACAACTATCTGGTCAGTCAGAAACGGATCGGCAGTTGTAGTATCAAAATTAAATTTTGTTGCAGGTTTGTTAAATCTGACTCTTACTTCATTAAAATTGTTCGGATCATTTCCCTTAACTGATACAATCAGCGCTTCTTCTGCAGGCACATTTGGAATACGGAAAGCTTTTTCTTCATCAGGATTAAAAGTGAACGATACCGAACTATCTAAATCGATTGTTTCAATGGAAATACTTGTTGGCGTATCAGCAATTCCAATATTATTTTCCAAATAATTATCCAGTATGTTTGATCTTGATTTAACTATTGCGGTGTAACTATCATCAGCAACTAACGGTACTCCGGCTGTGACTCTAGCTGATTTATCATCTGCTGAGCTTTGATATGGGTTGATTGTAATGTATCCACACACGGTCTTTCCTATTTGCTCGTCCGTTATATCCCATTCAGTATCATCAGAAATATATGCTGTATCGCACTTGTATCCTGTGGCTTGTTGGCTCCCATTATTTCGTATTTTCCAGCTAATTTCTATATTGTTTCCAAATGAAACGGTTGAAGGAGCTTCCACATCTAGCACAACAATGTCAGTGCTCACTTTCTCTATGACAGTCAAAGCAAGGTTTGCGGTATTATCATTCTCATCGGATTCATATATTTCATTTCTGAGATCTAGAACAAGTATGAGAAAGTAGTTCTTGCTTTGTAAATCAAATGGTAAAAATACAGTTACTGAACAACTGTTCGTTTCATTAATGTCCAACTGTGTTATGAAAAGCTTAGTCTCTAGCTTCCGGTCAAAAGGATCCAATACAATGTCATCACTCAGATAAACGGCGTCATATCTTTGTCCATGAGCTTTTTCTTTGCCATTGTTTGTTACATTATACTCAAATATATAAGGCTCTCCTCCGCGCTGTTGCGGGATAGCACTATCTACAGTGGGTAACAGATTAGGCATGTGTCCTTGCACAACTTCAAATTTTGTGCTCACCGCTTGTCCACCTAAAGCTGAGGATTCATCTCCGTCACTTATTATATCTGCCAGCACATAAAAGTATGCATCTCCGGAAAAACCATGAGGAATAGCCACACTAATATTCACGATGTATTTTTCGTAAGGTTTCAATATACCTACATGACCAGCTGTTGCAATCTTAATGCCATTTTCAATGACAATATCTTTATCCGCATTAGGAATATTCATTAGGTACACAACGTCATTCCATGATGTCACACTTGTTTGAATTTCACCCGTATTTGTAACTTCAAACGACATCCAAGTTTCCGTTCCCGAGGCCGCTGCTACAAAGCTACTTATGCCTATCGACTGTATTGTCACAGAGAGTTCGGAAGTCGGAGGTGGTGTAATTTCAATATCAAATTCAGAATATGCAATGTTATTGTCCTCCGCATTAAGTTCTACTACGCTGTTTTGCGAATCGGCACCCACATACACAAAGTATTTTCCAATTAGATTTTGAGGCAACAAAACGGTTTTCACTATTCTATAAAACTGCTGTGTGCCCAACGCAGCGTTGACTTCAAACGATTCGAGTTTATATAGTTTTTCGATTCCAATTACTGTAGTAAGACCTTCACTTGGGCCAAGATAAACTGAATCGGTCCATTTCTTTCGAATTTTCATGGAGTTTCCAACATTGGTCACCGTCCAAGAGACTAGCAGCACCTTTTGTGAAATGTGAGCAGCTGGTGATAACGAAGCGTTTATGTTTGTAACCGTAAAGTCAGGGGACGGTGGGTTTTGTATAATTAGTTCCACGTATTTATTATTATTAGAAATGTTTGGTCCTTCAAAGATCCTTTTCTTTGGGTCAAGAAGAATATGTAAATATACATCTCCAACAACTGATTCAGGAATATTAAAAGTTGAATTGCTCTCGTAGGTAGCGTCGTTACTCAAAGGGCCTGCATGTTTTATCTCAGTATTTGCTAAAGTTGGCAAAAAAGACGATGAACTTGGACTAAGCAATATCTGTTCTTCCCAAAATGAGTCCTGTGGAATGTGCACTCCAATGTTTCTGACTTTCCACTTCACCATTATAAAGCTCCCACTATATATTTCTCCTGACCCCACCCATTCTAGTTGTTCGACTTCAAGATCATGTGCTCGAAGAGGTACATTTATTGCAGCAGTTTGGCGTTCGTTGTTTGCTCTATCTTTGTCAGCTGTCCTTCCGTTCTTATCGGTATTAATTGTTATTATAACATTTCCATAAACCGTTAGTGGTAGCCTAAAGGTATGCACCGACTCGTAAGTATCATTCACATGGAGAGACTTGTTAAGTTTGACAGTCCAGTCATAGACCAGTTCTCTAAACAAATTCCCATGCTGTGGTTTAATTGAGATGACATCGCGCCAAGAATTTTCTATAGTCCTACCAGGACCAATGTTTGTTACCTTCCATGTCACTTGAAGGGCATTACCAACCTGTGTAGAATTCACTGCCCCTGCTAACTCTTCCAATGCAAGATCGGGCAAGGCCTGGTGGATTGTTACCAGTTTGGCAATCACGTTATTACCCTTCTTGTCGAATTCAAAAATGTCTTGTCGATAGTCTACGTGTAAAGTTATGTTATATTGGCCGGCAGGAATATTTGGGCTAACGATGTAAGTAAAAGATCTTATGTAGGTGTCGCCGTATAAAAATTTTCCCGAGAATGTTGAAGTGTGCAAAACCTCTGACACCATCCCATCCAGTGACTCCAAAACCTGCAAAATAAAACTGATTGTAAAAATTCTAATAATTGGGACACCTAGAAGTTCTCCAAAAATGGATCAGTTTGGTCTTAAAAGACCGTAATGTGTCTAAAATATGCTGATGGAATGGCACACAGTATAGACCCTGATAAATCTACTATGGATCTGCAATCTTATCCAGATGTCTTGTCCCAATACTTAGATTTTTACGGGAGTCACTGAAAAGATTTCGGAAGTGACATCAACCTGCCTTCAATAGCATCTTATACAGCCACACGAAACACGTTTACAGCAAACAGTTCTACAATTTTCAGTCGCAATAACTAAAGGATATCGCTCTGGACTCATGATCCACATGTGATTGGTTAAACCCTGCTCTGGTTCTCTTGTTTATGGACTATGGTGCTTATGGATCCGATTAAGAACATTTGAAACTGCTTTATCAAAACACACCATTTCCAGTATACTTATATCCACACTTAAGGTGAACTGGCAGTTTCAGGGGAAGCAGCTCTGCAGTTTCTCATTTTTGCTTCACTTCTTAATAGGGATCACCTCTTAAAGGGAAGAAATTTTTGACCAGCAATTTTTTTTCTTTCAAGCATAGACTCCATTTTGTAACGATACGTAGTCCAGGGTTTGACTGATTGATTGATTGATTGATTTCTTGCTTAACATCCACGGTAAACAGCTAAGGTCATGTCGGGACGGTCAGTTAACCTAACACACTATTCCTGGACAGGCTTAGAGCTCCTAAGCGGTTAACCAGTACTAAGTCCACATACTTTCGCCTGTAGTCCAGGGAAGCAAACAGAACTCATGAGTTGTTCCCCTTGGTAAAAATGGTCAAAACTTATGAAGGTGCATCCAGACACCTTAAGCATTATTACGTATAATAACTGTGGATAAACTCGGGATCTGAGCGAGTTAGGCAGTGAACACATCTGAGACTCTTCTTGTACGAGTACTGTAAAACGTGTATATTTGGCGGTTACTAAATTTTGGTGATTTGGCAGTTAGGACAAAGATCGTTAAAACATGAGTCCTCCCATATGTAATTTTCAATACATCAACACATAACAGAGGTCAAAACAAGGGCTTCGCAAGCGGCGCATAATACGCCCGTTTAAATGTCATAAAGCAGTAACAGAATGAACAAGATTGCTTACAAAAGGATAGACAGGCAGACAAACAGGGGCAACCACTCTATAATTAATGACTGCAACATTATTCAAATATTTAACACATCATACCAAAAATCAGCTTCCAAGGTAAGTTGCTTTGCCAAATAAGAACAAGGGAGATAACCTAAATATATTAGATATACCTTTCTTGATTCTAGTATATTCCCTTGAAATGATTCCATTTATTTCAAATGGTTAAGGAGTTAGAGTAAACAGGAAATTATGCAAGGGCAGATAATTCAGTAAGTAAGCCAGAGTTGTGGTTCTTGTTCAGGATACATTGCCCCATTATTATACACATTCCTACAAAGCTTAATTCTAATATTTCAAAAGGTTCAGGAGATATGGAGTGAATGAGAAACACCTGAAAATACTAATCAAATGGGGGTTACTCCAAAATTAAGCAAGATGGAGCAACCATTCTTATATTGTCTTGTGATCATGCACATTGCTATAAAGTTTCATCATGATATTCCAAACGGTTACTAAGTTATGGCTTGCACAAGATAAGTATACACAAAAATAGGCTAAAAGTACTAATGAAATGGACGTACCTCTAAAACGAAGAAAGGGAGAGCAGCCATTGTAGTACGCGACACATCGTTAGGACTTCATACACATTGCTATGAAGTTTTATAAAGATATCCCAAACGGTTATCTAGTTACGGCGCGCACAAGACTTGCAGAGAAAAAATTGATCAAAGGGGCATAACTTCAAAACTAAGAAAGGGGGAGCAACCATTCTTGTACACGACACGTTCCCCCAACCTAATACATATGCCTATAAAATTTCATGAAGATATCCCAAATGGTTACTGATTTATGGCACGCACAAGAATGTTTACGGACGGACGGACGGACGGACAGCGCCATGACATAATACGTCCATTTTTTCAAAACGGGCGTATAATGAGTACCTGATCAGTATTTGAGATATTCACTAAACTTTACATTATGGCATCCAATTAAAACGCATCCATAAGGCGATTCTAACAGATGCCACAATGTATAGTTACATGCAACTAGAGAAGCAAGAAAAATTATTACAAATGTACATGAAATTTTCTTGATTATCTTGAGCCTTGGTATATCATGAACGCCAAAATCAACCTGCGGCAATACGTCATTTTAGTTAAAACCGCAAGCTTTTGATGCCTCAGATATTAAGAGTTTTACAGATCGTCATTTAAAACACATTACGCTGGCAATACGTTCACTTCCTCGGAGAAAACAAATTGATCACCTTTATACAACATTTGACATCAACTTACAACTCTGTCAAACCAAGTGTGCTTGTAAGGCACATCACCATCGTTTTCAACCTCCCACGTGACATGGACCGAATCTCCTGTTGTATAAGATTCGCCCACATGTAAATAAATCGGTTTCAGGTCGGGTGGAGGCGATAGAATTACGTTAATAACATTCTGCAAATAAAAAATAATAAGTAGTTTAAGAGAACAAACGTTAAGGTAAATTTAAAAGAATTTAATTCGAAATTTTGAATCGTGAGATATGCGTAACGCCAATTCCAATGCCTGCTGTTTTCATTTAAGGCGATTTACACACCAAAAACAAAGAGTGAGTGATATGGGTTTTAAGGCACATCAGCACAAAAAGGCTACACCACAAAGAAAATTTATATCAACTTAAATACTACCGATTTTCCTGCCAGTAAATAAATTCATAAGTATGACAGAACACGACGAGACTGACCTAGCTAGTAGTTGGAGAAAACCGGATCAGGAACTCAAACTAGACTTTACAGTAACTTTACAGTACTTAATACGGCGTCAAGTCAGATGCATAGATTTCGCTCTGTACAGCTCTAAAAGTGTGCGTGTAATAAAGTCCCGCCCCCCACACCCCCACACCCACCCCTGCTCTCTGAAAGATATAACATCATCTAATACTTTACTGTTTCGCTGGAATTTCTTTCTACAATTTTGGCATTTTGATTGACCGTGACAGGCTTTAAACAGACAAAACAGCATCGCTTTTCCATGAAAACAGCAGGAAGATTATATGTTTCATTTTAGTTGGCAACCAAAATGGCCTGCGTTGCATATTACAAAATTTTATTTATTGGTAAAAGTACAATGTACACGACGAGAAACCGGATCTGGCAGCAAGTTCTATTCTTAAGAGCAGGACGCAATTTTGGAAGGTAAAAATCGCTCGAGGGTAGCAAATAGGAAGTCACAAAAGTCGTTACCCTTTGTAAAACTTGCGGAAAGGCAATGAGGTATACCTAAACATTTTACGAAATGTAAAGCAAGTAGAATATTTCACTTGACCATTGAATATCTTTTTTTCAACACAGAAATAGGGAATACCATGTAAGTGTCTTTTGATATCAAGTTAATCAGGCGAGACCAGAAACAGTGTAGGAATATCGAAGCTTGCCGAGCCAGCTCGACGTGTTGCTAGTCGAGCCTGATTAACTTGATATCAAAAGACATTTATCATGCATCATTATAAGATTTAAGGCGTAAAGTGAGGCAAATACATGTAAAGTAAGCACAGTTTTGTTCGAACTTGCTGACGTTGCGAATGCGTCATGTCATCAGTTGGTGACGTCATTTAACCAATGGAACGTTTTTATCACGACCACGTCTGTATGCAGTCAGTCCTTTTCAGATATTGCCTTTAAAGGCATCACATGATAACATCGCCCAAGCGCAGTTCTCTAGTAACACGATAGCACTATTTTATCATATCCCTGTAATCAAGTGGTAGTTTGTAGCAGATGCATGATAAAGTATGGTTTTCAGGTAGGCTCCAGTGCTTACAGATATTCCCAGGTTATTGTCGTCTGCCGTGTGCTCGAAGACATCGTTATACACATCTGTTTGTATAAGAATGTAGAAGTCACCGTATATTTCACGCGGAACAACAACTTTTACTCGTGACCTATACTCTTCATTCTGCGTCAGTCCACTGGCTCTTCGAAACTGAGACAACATGACGTCAGATGAATCTACAATAATTTGAAAAATAGAGGATCTTGCACGAGTGATCATTTCATTTGAAGGCTAGTTTGATAAATTTCATATGAAATGACAATCATTATTTCGTTTGAATTAAAATCTTGAAAAGTTCCTTCACGAGCAGAGAATACATACAGAAGTAGGAACAATTGGCCAGACTACCTAGTTTCGGCTAATAAAGCCTCGTCAGTGACCCTGACAATATCTGGTGACGAAACCAGAAAAAAGCATACTGTAATTTCGTAATTATAATTGGGCAGTCTATTCAAAGACTGATTAGTTTCAAAAGGATCCAAATAATATAAACGACGATGATCTAGAATCATAGTCTAAATCGATCTCAAATTTTAGATTTCTCAGAATCTATCCTCTGAGCTCAAAGGATATAAATAAAATATAATCTGCACTATGGATGATGTACGGGGAGACGTTTTACAATCGCCACACGGCACAACATCAGCTGCAGTGAGGTAGAATCAAAATCTTAAAAAGTTCCTTCAAGTGCAGAGAATACGAACATGGGGAAGACTACGTAGTTTCGGCTAATAAAAGTTTATGAAACAAGACTTCGACGAGTTTCATAAATTTCATATGGAATGACCACTAGTGTAAGATTCTGTTTGCCATAGCCCTTTAAAATGGAATTTTATCACTTTCAAAATAAACACTATTTCAATAAGAAAATGCATTGTTGTCAGACTCGTTGTCAATGGCTTTACAAGTAGACGCCAATGCAGTGATACGATTTTTATGACACGACGATATTCAATGAAAACCATAAAACGTAGAACTATAACTATCAAATAGAAGGAATTAAAGACTACTACATCTAAATGCGAACGAATTTTCAGTATCTACCCCGAAATATCCGGATAAGTTTAACTGCTCAACAAACGATGCTCGACTTAATTCAATAAAGTGCTAAGCAGACAATAAGACCGTGTAAAAGTACTTTGGATTTCCGCTGAAGAATGTTTTTGATCGGATAAAGCCATTTTAATACTCAGTACATGTAGAATATAAAATATATTTATCATAGGTGAAGAAGAAATCATTATATATTTGTATATATGCATCATAAGATTCATTAACAAATTATTCCTGATCTGAAACGGACTTTGACTATCAAGAGCTCGTAAGCAAACACCACCGGTTTCAAGAAAGTCGCTGGAAAAAAAGTGTTGTGTCAAATATCTTATCCTAAATTCTGACTTTTCCAATTGATGGCTAAAACAGAAAGTGTAATAGATAGGGAATATAATCAGCAAATCCATATTTGACGCTTGCTTTTTTATGACATCAGCGGTCACAGTGTAAGGGTCGCGCTACAAAGAAGCAAAGAAGTATGCGCATGGATTCTATCATTTGTCCTGCCAATATTTCCTTTTCCCCTCTTTATCCCTCTTTTTATTGTCTTTTTCATATGTTTTCGTTTTGGTCCCACTATTTTGGCACGATCATTAGGAGGTCAAAAGAGGGCAAGGTTGACGTGGATTGTCAGAAGTTAATTTCTCATTTTTTTTCTTGGACATTCGAAAGCTTCTAGTATTCTGTCAACATATTTTAGGACTGATACTAAGAGCATGCTGGCCTATTTAACGAAATTAACATAGAATATATGTGGTCTTAAGCGTCATTCGAAAAGTCATAGTCATGAATTATTCAAAATACTCTACAGGAGTGGTAAAGAATTCCACGATTTTTGTGCAATTTAAATTACCTCTGTCAGTGACACAGCCAACCGTAAACGTGAGGCTCATGTTCCATATATTGTATATGATGTTTCATCCAACTAAAACTTTAGTCGTACCGCCGTATCGCCTGCTAGCATCACCCTGAACAATGTTTGAAAGTGTACGTCTGCATACTTACTGAAGAAAGGATCTGCTGACCAAAGAACTCTGTCGTACCAACTATTCACTGTGGTGGCTCCAGTGCCATGGTTGCTAACAGTAAACGATATTGATATTTCACTTCCTACAAAATATAACATTTTGATGGATATTGTTTTTTTTTGTATTGGTTGTTGTTAAAACACATTTTCTTCCCAACAGTGAAAGTGGTGGCACAAAATGATTGCTAACAATAGACTATACTTAGGGTCATAGCTCACATAAAAGGCTTATCTTATCATGGTAATTATGAGGAGATTAAGCTAGTAATAAACCCACAAGAGGGGGTTAATATGGGAAGAATGTTATTAATTTGTTTATGCGGTTCCCTTAAAAAGAAATAAAGATAAATAAATAATTCATGCATCTATATACTTTAAAATATAAAGATAAATAGAAAATAATTTATAATAATGAAAACTTGTATATTCATTATAAACATTTAGTTCAAATATAAAAAGAATGAATATACAAGTTTTTTTATTTGATTTATTTATGATTTTATTCATTTGTCAAAGTAAATGCAAACAAAAATATGTTTTATCAGAGTGTCTAGAAGATAAACATTTTAAAGTTTCAGGCATTATAAACAGTAAAATGTGTTTCTATCATTAGACATATGTACAAACATACAATGAAAACAAAAACAAGGAAATTAATATTATGTTTTCTATTTCTATGGAATATTAGGACTAAAAATAAAAAATGAGAAAAAAAGCGAAAGTGAAGACAAATCAGTATGCGAAGACGTGCAGGCTGATTCGAACAAACATCACTGAAATACCCTCTGTGTGAACAATAAATACTCAGATTAGGAGTCACATCTGTGTGGACTGATCACGGTTTTCATTTTAGCTGTGCAGGCTGATCTGAATACACTTAATTAAAGGAACACTATAACTTACATGTAGCTAAAATTATTTAAGCAAACCCGTTCCAAATCGTAAATGACAAATTTAGAAAAGGAAGAGATGGTAGTATACATTGCACCAGTCCAAAAGTGGTGGTGGTGGTGGTTGTGGTGGGGATGGAGGTGGTGGTGGTGGTGGTGGTGGTGGTGGTGGGGGGGGGTTACATTTGGTAAACGCGCAATTCCATTTGCATTTATTTGCCTCTGCAGTTGAATAGCAAAATATAACATGGCTATTCGACTGATATATATCAGTACAACGCCCTTACGCAGACACGTTCCTGCTGGAAAAGTCTTCGGTTAAATGTTTTGTCCAATTTACGGTGTATGGGTACATCGCCATGGTTACCAAGGATACAATAATATTGACTTCCTGTTTGCTTTCCTGTGTAATGGAACCTCTCTAAAATGATCTATTCTTCAAGAAAAGCCTTTTCTCCTTCAGAAGCATTTTTCCCATTTAAGAGTTGATCCTTACTGTGGAAGACAAACATGGACTGGCAGAGTTGCATCCCCTGAAAATGTGTCAATTCACTATAAATGAGCCGCTACACGACAAAACCTACAAAGTGACATGTGCGCCCAGCGAAGACTCAGATCAGCTTGGGCATCCGCACAGTCTAATCAGATTATTCGGTAAGGGTTTAACCAATTACATGCAAGCCCAGGCTGGTCTGAGTCCTCGCTGGGTGCACATGCCACTTTGTTATTTTTTGTGTGTGTCTCGGCTCAAATGAACACACAGCAGTTCAATTTGGAGCAAACTTACCTGAGTAGGAAGAAGATGGAACTGTTACCATGTCAACTCTCAGATCCGGCGGCGGTGTTAATTTAGCCTCTATGATGTCGTCGGCTTTAAGCAGGTTATTAGACCTGTCTATATCAGAGATATAATTATATAGATCTGTTTTTACGAACACATACATCTGACCAATATCGTTCTCCTTCAGGGTTATCTAAAATAAACAAACAATTAATAAAAGCATCGTAAAATACAGCGTAAAATATCCAGCCACTGCAAAACAATAGTTTTGTTTCTTAATTTATTCACCTTTATCCCAGCAGGCACACAAATATGAATCAACCGTGACTGAATCAAAGTTGATTTAATGTCATATTGAATCAACGTTGATTCCATGTTGATTAAAAATTGTGCGGCATCACTGCAGAAACACTGATTCAATGTCATGCCGATGAATCACACTTGTTGACTATAAGAATGAAAATCTTTTTTATAATTCCAACTTTGATCATCCTAAATTTTTTCTTCGGCTGCATTGTCCATCGGCTTACTAAATTGGAGAGTAGGAGAACAGCGTTTGACCAATTCAAAGACATAAGTATCTTAAGGACCATTCCCTTTGAAATTACTAATTCTTTGAAATTAAAAACAGCTTTTCGCTACATTTCATTTTTTTACCCGTTTCCTTGCAAGAAAAGTCGGAAACACTCAAAAATAGTCAATGACTCAATCAAAAACATTATCGAGGGGGCCGCCATTTTGAAAATGTTACCGGCTAACATTTGTTATGACGCTGACGTTACGACACAAATAACGTCATAAACGCGCTTGCTCTGGCCGACTCAAGACAAATCTTGTTATTCCATCTGAATTACAATTAGAAAATGCGGAAAATACGAGTAAATGTGACAAAAACTTAGTCCGAAGAGAATGCCGGAGAAGAATGCCGCGTATGGATACAGTGTCAACAGGATTTATCGATGTATAAACGCCTCTCTGCGGTCAGCCAATCATTTGTTCGGAACTTGTGCCAAAGAGAGGCTGCTGGAATTATTAAACGTTATGTGCTCAGTGGGATATTTTATGTTTCATCATTTTATACATGCACGTATCCACAAAGTAGGGACAGATACAGACCTTGGGATGAAATTTCGACCATCACTGGCAGCTGTAAGTTTTAGAAAAGGTCCTTTCATGCCCGACTTTATAAAGCTTTTTTTATGGTTTTATATATACGTCTGCGGCCCCAAAGCAACAGGGGCATATATTCCCGGGTGACAAAGTTTTGATCATGACAGGAAAGGTTATTTTACTCGAACAGTTTAGTGCAAGTTTCAGGAAAATCCTTTTAACTCTGACTTTATATACAGTTTTTGCATGACCTGAATGAAATTCTGGTTGTAAAAACGCTAAAATTTCTTCAATAAGTCAATGAAATTTGAACAAGATATTCCAAAAACGTAAAGGAACTACAGATGAAAAGAGATTTGGGTCAATTTAGTTACCAACTAAAATCACCTACTTTTGATATCATAAACTTGAAGAAAACGGTAAAAATACAATTCATTATTACGTTTTTATCTATATTCCATCGCTTAACAGGGAACCAGGAAAAAGTGGATTGTATTCTGCGAAGCGATTTGTCGTTTTTCATCAATCTACATTTTATCACCAGATGTGAAGGTTGAACTGCTTTTCATAATGATTTTTGTTTACACGGTTTTACCACTGGTAGGACTATGAAGACTTTATAGAAAATCCGTCAGTAAATATTCAATGTCTCGAATGGAAACAAAGTGCTCGTGAAAGACGGACGGACAGACATACGAACGACGGACGGATCGACAGGCACACGCTCAGCCAGCGGGATAGCATTATACATGTTAGTGGAGGGGTATTAACAGTTTCTGAGGCTTCTTTATATTCGAGGACTTTGAACTCAAACTAGTTAATGATTCGCTTTGCCTATATACCCAGCAGGCACATGACGTCAGTGACGTCGTACTGACGTCAAAACGGCATAACAACGTTCCATCGACGACTCTTAATATTAGAACAACAGCTATAAGGAAATAAAAAAGCAACTATTCAAACTATTCAAAGCAACAGCAGTAAAGGAGAAAAGAGGGCATCTTTCCACAGGCTAGTTTCCTTATATCTGTTCGAAAAGTATTTTCCAGTGACTAATGTTTCTGCGTGTTAAAAACGTTTCATGCATTGCCACCGGCAAATGCACCGATTTACACCAATAACCTGCGAGATTCACCCGGATTCAGCCTTAAGATATAATCACCTAAAACTTGATAAAATCAAAATTTATCTGAAAGATTCCCCCGCTTTATCACAGCCAATGAAACGAACACACCATGCGACAAAACGAGTATGCCCTCCAGGCAATAAACAATCTAAATGCATACCAGGTTCGAAAATAAAACATGGAAAATAGGAAGTGAGCGGTGAATAATGTTATAAGTCCAATCCTTTGGCCCATGTATGTATGTATGTATGTATGTATGTATTTATATATATATATATATATATATATATATATATATATATATATATATATATATATAGGGAGAAATGAGACAAACATCAAACAAAAATCTTCCCGGTAGCACTGGATCCAACAAATGGATTCAAAATGATTGAAATAAGTATATGGTAGGATTAAATCATCAACAGTGCAAAACAATATTTACTGAGCGCTTTCGGCTTTCGCCTTCTTCAGAGTTTACAGGTACAAGAAAAAAATCAAAATTTCAACATTTCTACAGGTAAATCAAGAAAAAACAAAATAATCATGAAAACGTTTCTCAATTTACTATTCAAATTCACATTAAACGACCAAAGAAATTGAAAAAAGGTCGTTTAACAAAGCAAAATTGCTACAAGGCGGCCGTTTCACGGCCCCAGTTCGAATTTGAAATTGCAAATGGCTGCCAAAATGAGAAAAATCGTATTGTGCGATTTGTAGCGGTGTATTTATAGCGATATACAGAATGTATGTATATCGCTATAAATACACCGCTACAAATCGCACAATACGATTTTTCTCATTTTGGCAGCCATTTGCAATTTCAAATTCGAACTGGGGCCGTGAAACGGCCGCCTTGTAGCAATTTTGCTTTGTTAAACGACCTTTTTTCAATTTCTTTGGTCGTTTAATGTGAATTTGAATAGTAAATTGAGAAACGTTTTCATGATTATTTTGTTTTTTCTTGATTTACCTGTAGAAATGTTGAAATTTTGATTTTTTTCTTGTACCTGTAAACTCTGAAGAAGGCGAAAGCCGAAAGCGCTCAGTAAATATTGTTTTGCACTGTTGATGATTTAATCCTACCATATATATATATATATATATATATATATATATATATATATATATATATATATATATATATATATATATATATATATATAAAAACTGAGCAAAAAAGAAACGATACATAGATTATTCATGAATTTTAAGCTAAAGAACAATACATGTATTTTCAAATAATAATACGTTATTGCCAGACGTCAGACAACTTTATGAGCCAATCGGGTTTCGATTTGCACTAATTGTCACAGAAGTATTCCACTTTGACTGAAAAAAACCCCAGACAATGTGAAACACTCGATGCGCAAGCGCAAACGCTTAAATTTTTGCACTTTCGGATTTGCCATAAGAAATCCTATGAACATTATGACATTTAACCAGCAGCTCAAAGAAATAAGATGTTAAAGATGCTGTGTCTTTGAAATTTTCTCCCGTGCAATTAAAAGTATAGCAAATCATTTAATCCGATTAACCAGTACGTTTCAATAAAATTTTCAAGTTTAATTCATGGATCTTATTTCAGCTTCTCCAGACAATGGTTCATGATGAAAAAGTTTGATCAAACTGGTTAAATGTCCATGGTATATCACCTTGCATTGTCTATGGGAATTTCAGTGCATAGCATGAAAGTCAGAGTCAAGTGTCATGGAAAGCGATTTTCCAAGCCTTATGATTTACTGATCAACCCATCGGAAGCGACGAATTGGACCGTTTTTGTAACACCTAGTGCTTGATAAACGTCTCAGAAGTGACTTGCTTACATGGGCTGATAACGAGAGGGAAATACAGGTCTTCAAAAAGCACCTCAAAATAGCACTTTCAAAAACTGACCCCTCATTGAATCAAACTGATCTGGAGACAACGATCTCGCAGCTCATGTTGTGATATTCATTTTCTGAAATACGGATACTTTTTGTCACTTAGATATGAAATAAAATTAGCAAAATTTTAATTCAGTTCAAAGAAAACGTGCACTGAAAGTGCATGTAACGTTTCTTTTTTTCAGTATATATACAGCAGCCTCGCTGATGGAAAACGTACTGTCAGCATCACAAGTACGTGGTTTATCGATATCACATTCAGTGGAAGGGACAACGGGTTGGCCATTATAACTATTATACTCATTGTAACATGTATCTTCTGATTTTATAATAATCTTGTTGTAGTGTTTTAAATCTGAGTTATCAGCTATGCGTATTTTTATTGGCATGTCAGGGAAGTGAATACCGAGGAACTCGGCGAGAGGATGTGATCTTTGGACATTGGCTCCGCCACACATTCCTCTCGCCGAGACCAAGTTTTTCTTGCACCAATTTCAACTACGCATTGGTATTGACGACTCAGTTAAGCACTTAGGGTCAAATGAAATCGGTTTAAGAAGCTGTGATATATCTTGAAATTGTTAAAATGTAAAGTTTTATGCAACGGCAGATTAATATCTAGATATCTATTTTTATTTCATGTAATATATATTGTTTGATGTTTGTATATACGTATATATGTTTCAGAGGGACACATGGTAGACTAGCTAATATAGCTAAATGTGTTTCCCTCTTAAATACTGTATAAATAAATAAATAAAATAAATAAATATATGTATATGCCAAAAGATTTTGAATGAATAAATAAAAATGTTATGAGTTGCGGAGCTTCGTTCGCAATTTGACCATAGAAAGCAAAGAGCATTTCAATAGTATTAGTATTATAATGAGTCAGTTAAGTTTGCTGTAATCGATGCCGGCAAACAGCGTTGATGCAACGTTGATTCAAAGCTAATTCGACGTCATAACGTTAATTCTAACATGACGTTAACGTCTTCCCCATTGAATGCACAGGAAGCGGCAGCGTGTAAAAATTTGAGATAATTCACGTTGTTAACGTCGAGACGTGCCAATTTCGCGCCTTGATGACATCGAATGTAGACATTTGCTTCCGTTAATGTCCGCCTCTATGACAGTCCTCTAGAAAACGTTGAATAATGTAAGAATCGAAATAGTTTTTCCTTATCCGTGAATTATCGCTGATAAGTGGATAAGTGTAGTTCTTCTATACGGAACGCCAAAAGAAACGCATACAAGTTTAGGTTCAGTTTTCTTCTATCAACTGATTTATGGTTTTAAATCATATATAGCAGAAAACACTACTGACGTCTGCCAACAATATAAACTTATCTTCTTGCAAAATTAAACTTGGATAAAAGAGTTATCTCGATTTATCGTGAAACACTCAAAGTTGTTGTAAGAGTTGTCTTTCCTTTGGCGGCATAACAAATTGTTTCAAAAACACGACTCTGATATGTGGTTATGAAAAAAACGTCGGTTTAATTACCATGGTATTCTTCTTAGGAACGTGACAGCAGTTTGAAGTTGAACAATTGTCAAATTATCTCCCTTGTTATTAAACAAATAGCAAAATGGGAAGTCCAATAACACCAAAAGTTCTGCAGTGCTACGAATAATTTCTTTGCAAATCTTTTTATTTTACTCTTGTTAATTCATTTCACCTCTTCGTATGAATGGTTTCTGCTCTTTTCAAGAAATACAGGCTGTTAAAATGTCTATGGAAATCCAATGGTAAGCCGGTGTTACTGTTTCTACTGCCAACTTTCACCTGATTGTTTCTCTAAAACGCAAAGCTCGACTGCTTTGATTTTTTCGCTGTTTCTTACCCTTGCCGCGGACATTATGTCTGTAGAAAATAAACAGCTGAGCATTATATGGAATTTAAAATTCAGCTTCTGAAATAATGGTGACTTTAAGTTTAATCCCATCACAAAAGCAAGCGTTCTGGTCTCTAAAGTTTATGGAATATCGATGCGTTAAGGTGCTCATTCTGTCGGAATATCATAAACAAAGTTAAACAAAATGTCTAAATAAGAGTATATACCTATACCTTCAAATAAATTGGGCGTATACATTGTATGCGTTTCTTTTGACGTTCAGTATAGATATACCGAGGTTGTCCATGTAAATGTACTACATTATTTCTCCATGTGTATGTGCAGACCTGAGAGTAATAAAGTATATGTTCGCTCGTTCGTTAAAGCTTTGTGATTGTGGCAGCTTCTGGGCAACTTCATATCTATTTTAATCATATGACGTCGCTGTTATTCAGTGGATAACGTGATGTCATAAAAAATGTATGACCACACGTGTAATAAGACTTTGGCGCGTACACGTAACATCATTGACAACGTTCATGTCAACAATGTGTTTTCTTATTTAAAAAATGTTCAGTTTGAAGGCGTTAATTCCCATTCAAAGACTCGTTTCATAAATTTCATATAAAATGACCAATAAGGCGAAAATATGAAGCCGTTAAAACCCCATTCAAAGGGTCATATGATAAACAGAATCTTACACTCGTGGCCATTTCATATGCAATTTATGAAACCCGCCGAAGCCTCGTTTCATAAATTTCATATGAAATGACCACTCTAGTAAGATCCTCTTTTTGTATCCACAAAAACAATTTAGTTCCGTTTTGTATTCCTTTGCGAAAAAGAGCATTTTCTTTCACAGTGGTACTCGAACAAATACTGAAGTTTACGGTCCCTATCTTTTGGGACAAGCATGTTGTAATGGAAGTTGGTAGATCTTGCGGCTTCTATCAAACAGAAAATATGTATATCAGACTGCAGTCTTGTAAGGGTTGTCTTACAACTAAATCTGACCATGCTGTAAGGATAGTCTCCCAACGCAAGCCAATACTTACTGTAGCCTGTCCTGTGTATCCGTCATTTGGGAACAGTATGTTGTTAGACCTCACTACAGCAGCTCTTCTGGCTCGACTGAAGTCCTCCGTGAAAGATACATAGACTGCATCATACCATCTAATAGCCTGAGTAGTCAGATTTCCGATATTTCTTACCATCCATCGTATGTCAAACGATTGTCCCGAAAATGCAATAGGCGGTACAATGATGCTTTCTACGGCAACATCTGGGTATTTTCTTGTTTCGAATCCCCAGTGCGGACTTGGTACAGTTTGATTATTGCTTAACACAAATTCAACTTGCCATGAAATTTGTGTCCCGGGTCGCAAGCCGGCGGGTAAGGTATATTCAGGTCTGGTCGTAACATCTATCGGTTTAGATGGCTTTCGCTCGTCGGTATACCAGATATAGATCCTGTACGATACTGAACCAGGGTAAACCGGCCATCGTAAAGTATATTGCAAATCTATATTTGTCTGCCCATTTTGTGGTGTGTCAGGGACCTGAAGCCTCAAAATCTGTATTTGCTGTGAATGCGAGACTTGACCACCACAATCATCCGTCACCAGCCATTGCCTGTTAAATGTTACCTCACATCGGCCCGCTTCGCTAGGATCAGTGTATGTTATATTGACCGGCAATCCACAGGGATGTTCCACTTTAACAGCAGGTAACATCGAATCTTCTGTCACCTGCTGCAAGTCACCACACGGAACAGTGGCGTCATCAGGAAATTTAACAGTCGCTTTACGCGGAGAGGTAAACATGATTTCTTGATTGATATAAGCTGTGTTGCCTGCATCATCGGTAGCGTTCCAGGCCCTAATAACACCACATTCACCGGAACTACGATCCCCAAACATGACAAGAGGGGCTGTATCCGAATTGTCTGTGACTGCTGGTGTCCCTGTTATGTTAGGCGAGTAGTTGTCTCCGCAAGTTACCGTCTCTACGCTCATTGGTTGAATGACTGGTGCCACAAAGTCTGAAATACCGTGTATGTGGTAATTTTCGCGGGTTCAAATTTTCGCGGTTTAGGGACAAAAACATAAACATTAATTTTCGCGATTTTTTTAATTTTGGCGGTTAGCAACATGCGCCGCAAAAGGCAAAATGGCTTCGTTTTCATTTGAGCTAGTTCTTTTATTAACCTGCGGCCGCAGGTTAATGAAAGAACTAGCTCAGTGAAACGTACCAGACATTACCGAAGCAAACAGAAACAAAATATATGAACGCTGTGCCTACTTTGTAAGAAAAAGAAAATTATTTCGCGATTTTAATATTCGCGGTTTCTAAGTGACCGCGAAAAATGGAACACCGCGAAAATTATCGCGTATACGGTAATGTTCAAATAACAGACATGCTCTAGTTAATCATTTGTACGCAAATTCAAAAATATGGTTTATGAAGTTTTCGCTAGCGATTACATGTGACCAACAATCACTACACTAAAGAGACCTACGTTTCAACCTGTTAAGATTTTACATCAAATCCATCTACAAATTACTATGACCTACACTCAGAATGAGGGGACAATTCTGTCAAATTTAGTACCCCTACTGACATTAGATTCTAATTCCTGTAAACTGTCCGGGCCTATACTGACCATGGCAAAGCTGAAGCTGGTTTCGCACCAATTACATGAATATCAGCCTTGTTCTGTCGTCTTTTTATTTATTTATTTATTAATGATAATCAACAAACAAAAAAGAGTGAACTTTTGTCCCACAGACTGTACTGCATGGTAATTCATTTACCCAGCAGACACATGACGTCGTAATGGCGTCGAATTGTCGGCGATGCGACGTCTTTACGCCGCATCTACGTCAGTACGAAGTCATTTCGACGTCATAAATAAGTTCTGAATAGTACGATCCTTTCGAAGCAAGGTATACACTACAGAAGCGAAAAAAAAAAAAAAAAAAAACAGACTCAATTTAATTAATCATGACCAGTAATGAAATGTGCAACATAGGACACATCCCCTAGCACCGGCTAAAGCGAAACTCTTTTTTTAAACTGACTCTAAATGAACTCAATGATCCCAAAAGACCAGAAAAGATAATCTGCACTATGATGATGTACGGGGAGACGTTTTACGGCCGCCACACGGCACAAGACCAGCTGCAGTGAAGATAAACATAAGCCCACTTGGAAGCGACTGAAACCGCATTTGTATGAGGTCAACCATTTAAAAATGTACTGAGCTGTTTTTTCTGCCAATTTGTACAAAGGGTTACAGCTTTTTGTGACTTTCTGTTTGCTTTTCTGGACAACGCAGCCCCTCCGATGACTAGTACGCGTCGATCAATATTGCCTCTCAACTTTAACACAGGGTTAATAACAAATTTAAGACTAGGCCTTGTTAGAAACAGTTATTATGGCTTATTTCTTTGCTGCACATAGCCTTCTTTGTTTTGGAAAAAAAATGATTCTTAAAAATGCCTCATATCAACGACCAGACAGGGTTTGCTTGGTTGGCCCAATGTAAGTTATTAAAGGCAGTCATAGCTTAATTGTAATTTGTCAAAATATATTTGTACATATACCTGTCTGCCATTCAAATGATTTTACCACTCCCTGGTTATTGGCGATGTCGGTAGCCACCACTTCGAAGATATACTGAACATCTGTGCTGAGACTTCCTGTGGAGAAACGTTTGGTGTACCTCGACCGCGAATCACAAGGACTGAAAATGCCTTGTTGTGCCCCTTTTCGATATAACCTACATTCAGTAGAGCATTCTTCATTACATCGGAACTGAAACAGGAATGATGTTTCGTTGCTGATCACATCAGGCGTTCGAATAATTGTCAATTCTGGTGCAGTACGATCTGTAAAGATAAGGCAATACTGCATTAATGTGTATGGGTACACAAACAACATGGAAGAAATGACTTGAGAATAATTAATTTCTTGAGAGAATCTGAAGTTTCTTTTGAAAGAATTTTAGTCTGTAATGTTATTAAGAAGTTGGGGGAGCATAGCAAACACTGTTAGCCATGCTCCTATTACAATGACGTCATAGATGTTACCAAGAGTTTAAAATGATGTCAAAGTGACGTCATCAGACGTCATTCTGGCAAGGTACTAAGCACAAAAGTTGGTTATTCCATGGTTGCTATGGTAACAGATCTATGACATTATTGATATCGAAGCATGGCAAACAGTCTTTGCCATTCAATGACATTAAAAACTGAAATTCCTTCAACAGAAACTTTAGATATTCTCAAACAAATAATTATTCTCAAGTCATTTAATTCCATGTTAAATATATTGCAACTTTTGTTGCCTCTTGTTTGCTTCTCTGGATGACTAAACCCCTGCAAACTGTGGCGTACTCTTAGTGAAAAGAATTGTTCCTAGAGGAGGAAATTCTTTCCTTTTAGAATTGATCCCCATTGAGAAGGGGAGGGGGGCTAAATTAAATTTGGCAGAGTTGTTTCCCCATAGAATGTATATACATTCACATTAAAATATGTATCGTCATCTAAATAAAGTACAAGTACAGTGCAATTTTCATAAACATCATCAGATTCCTCTGTACTTGGTACTTGAAAACATTCAACCTGAGAGTTTTAAGAAGTTTATATCTCGAAAAGATGCAATTTTACAAAACGAAAAACGAGTTGAGTGTTAGAGTTCACCGCCGCATCTTTAGGTTTCACAAATGGGATAAAAATCCAAAGTTTACTATCAAATGACTCACGGGCTTTCAGTTGGTACTTGACCACTTAGTACCAGTAAAGCAACATTTTTAATGATGTATATGTCTGCAAATGTATTTTTTTTGTTTTTGTGTGATCTTTACATTTACCATGAATACATGTATACATTATTGCTATTAACTGATAAGTAAAAACCGTAAAATATCGCTCGGTAATTGAAAAAGTACCACCATAAGAAAACTGGCCGTTACAGAGGTAATTATGACCGTTTTTCGTCGAAAATTGCGACAGCTGACTTTCTTTCTTTCTATCGATACTACTCTCGGTCAAACTATGACCATGATGGAAGGTTTGTGGTGTGGAACATAAGTTATCACAAAAAAATAGAATAAATGAATTTGTGATAAAGCCACCAGCAGGTTAAAACTATTTACAAGAAGTCCTCAGGGGCAGGCATTCCATGCCTAACCCCTGCTCTACCCTAGGATATTTAATATTGGCCTTAAACCCATCAATTGTCTCCGAAGAGACAGCTTCAGTTGTAAGGCTATTCCAAAATGCAATTGTCTTGGGGAAAAATGAATTCTTAAAACCGTCCGTATAAGCGTTTGGACGGTGCTACTGGAATTGGTGGGACCTAGTTCTCCTGCTCCCTCCACCGACCTCAGCTAGGTACCTAATCTTATCTACAATAGCAAGATTATTGTGAATTTTGTAGAATAGAGACAGAGAAGCCTGCTGTCGTCTTTCCTGCAGGTCTGGCCATTTGAGTTCTTCTAACATTTCTCCCACATGGCTTCGATTGCTCCAGCGCCTACAGGTCCAACGGGCAGCAGTCCTTTGTACTTTTTTTTCTATTCTGTTAATATCTACTTGGTGATGGGGCATCCAAACTGGCGCTGCATACTTTAATTTGGACTGGACCAGAGTTTTATATGCAACAGCCTTGATTTCCTTCGATGCAAAAGTCAAGTTTTTACGAAGGAAACCCAAAGTCTTAGTAGCCTTTCTGGTAATTTCATAGATGTGCTGACCCCATTCGAGTTCATCCGTGATTTTAACTCTTAAATGTTTGGCTGAAGATACATTCTCTAGGACTTGGTTATGCAATGTATAACCATAGATTATTTGCTTTGGAGGGGTTGTCTAGTCACCTTCATAGAGTAAAATTTGGTAACGTTAAATTTCATGAGCCATGCCTCTTCCCAATTGCCAGTTTATCCAAATCATCTTGGAGTATCTGTTATCTTCAGACTGTCTAATATGTCTATAGAGGACACAGTCATCAGCAAAAGGCGGACTGTTGAGCTTATATTGTCTGGCAGGTCACTAATAAAGGTTAAGAACAATATGGGCCCTATCACAGAACCCTGGGGGACACCAGACAAGACCGGGAAAGGGTCTGAACAGACACCTTCCAGAACAATTTTTTGTGTCCTTCCAGATAGCCAGGCAGAGAAACACCGGAGAGTATCATTTCGGATACCATAATACTTCAGTTTTAAGACCGGATAAGAGAGGTGATCGCTGGTCAGAAGTGAAAAATAAAGGAAATAAAACGAAGTGTGTGTGTGTGTGGGGGGGGGGGGGGGGGGGATTGAGAGTGACCGATGTTAAGAGGTGGCCGTCGGTGGGAGGTGACCGTTAGGGAAGGTTGGACTGTATTCTTATGAAGTTAGAGTAGTTTGACATTGAGTTCATAATAAATGAAAATGAAGAATTCCTACTTGAGCACTGATCTAACCTAGAGCAAGTGAGCAGGGGCTCACGTATATCCCCGACCAGTGCCACCGCCTAATGAAAGCATACTTTAACACACAACTTCAATGCAAATGTCATAAATGTACAAAATTCTAAGTCTGTGACCTTGACCTTAGGACAGCAGCAGTATCCATATGATGTAAACCAGTATCAAATAAACCTAGTCATGTATCATTAGGCTCCACTAAAGTATATTGGAACTATACGCCAAAACCTACAGCATATGGCTAAGTCCTAGTTATTGACCCTTGGCCCCACCCACGAGCCTGACCCTGCAGCTTAGGTAGTCCATAACGAAAGCAATGATGTAGAGATATCATGAACCAAATATGGAAGAAATCTTCAATGCAATTACATAGATATGAGCAATCAAAAAGGTTTAACGCAAAACTTTGACATAATGAAAATGCCTAAGTCCTAATTATTGACCCTTGGCCCCACCCTGGGACGCGACCCAGGGGCTTAGCTAGTTCACATCAAAGGTAATGCTATAGAGACATCATGAACCAAATATGAAAAGAATCTGTTGTGTAGTTACACAGATATGAGCAACCTAAAAAGGTTTAACGCAAAACTTTGACGGTAAGTTAACGAACGGACGGACGAACGAACAAACGAATGAACGAATGTACGGACTAACCAACAAACGGACGAACGGACGGAATGACAAGAACTATATACCCCCTGACATGCTTCGTATGTCGGGGATATAAATATGGCACTGTAAAAGTCCAAGTATTGGGTTGATTGATTGATTCATTTGATGCTTAACGTCCACGGTAAGGAGCTATGGTCATGTCGGGACGGTCAGTTTACCCAACCAAGTATGTGGCCAGACCGGGTTTCGAATCCAGGACCTCTGACTTACGAGTCAGGTGCCCTACCGATTGCGCTACGCGGCCCGGCTCCCAAGTATTGGGATAGATAGGTCAAAGCATAGCGCAGACCCAGAACGGAGCAGTCTGCTTTAGGTCTACAGTTTTGGCTATTCCACTTGCATCTTTTGAACGCATTAATTTTTGCATTTCAGGACAACGATTACGGTAATTATACGACGGTTGATCCAGAAGTAATGTCACTGCAGCTATAAAATCGTGTAAAATAAAAAAAGAGCAACATAATTTCGCATATAGGTACATTAATCTATTTGCATTATGGTCTGAAAATGTCATAAAAATATACCGTAAAATGGAAAATTTTCGCGTCGCCAAATTTTCGCGGATTTGCCCCAAAAACATGAAGATTAATTTTCGCGGTTTTTAATTTTCGCGGAAGTGAATTCCCCGAAAATAAAAATTGTGTTTGTCCTGTAAAATATTGGCTTGACTGAAAAAGCAAGACGTACAAGGAGAGTGAAACGTAATGAAACTGTAATCAATTTGCTATAAACACATATGTTTAAATAGCATCGGCTCATTTTGGGTGTGGAAGGATAACCAATCTTTTTTTCACAAAAAAGTAAGATTGACATGTGTACAAATTGATGTTTAGTACACAGAAACAGTCAACTGAAATATGCAAGCAATTGATAGAATGGCTATTGTTCAGGATAAAAGTAAACAGAACTCACAGCCAATTAAAAGTAATTCAATTGTACTTGCATAATCAGGTACAAGTGAACTTTAATCAAGTGAAAAACGTTACAGCTGCTCAAAATGTAATGATCTGCTAATTAGCAGCCAACCCTGATAATTGTGCCAAAAATAATAGCTTTATAGCTACCTACTCTTAGGGTTTTGTGGGGCGCTTGTACTACCACAAACCATGTTTGGACGATTCAAATTTCCTATTACTATTTTGTACAAACTTGGAAAATATTTCATGGAGTTTAATTTTCGCGGATCGCTACCGACCGCGAAATTCCGCAAAAATTAGGCGACGCGAAAATTTCCCATTATACGGTAGTGCACTGTAATCAAGATATCGAGATAGACAGAAGGCATGGTAACGACAGGCGCTGCACGACAATGACGTTGTTGACTTTCCAGAAGGAGTTTCTATATTGTGTCATGTCCAAAGTAGCACATTCGTTATTCTAGCTTAGACATTATGTCTGTTCACCCATGTTTATCTCATCTTTCAATACTTTTTGAACAGCACCCCCCAGCTTATCTTCAAGAATTTACACAATATTTGACTTGCAGAACATTGATCTTCATATATGGGTTCCAAACAAGAGTGACGTTATTGTCCGACATTGCCCATAAAGGTCCTCCGGTATTCGGACGATCCTCTAGCAACTCATCTGCACCCTTACAGCGCTGATTGAACCTTTACACCAGCCTCATAATCATTGTTATATCACCACATGTCTAATTAAACAGCCTAGCGTCTCTAATGGTGATATTCCTTATTTGTGGCAAAACCGCATAATATATCATATTATGTATCTACAGACGCGTGTATCAGAAATCGGCATTTTTTCATTTGGCAGCAACAAGCATTAGCACTTCCTAGCGAACTTCAAATTGCAATGACGACATTACAGTTTCAACAGTGGGCGGCAGAAATATAATTCGTCATCGTATCAAATTTTCATCTGATTTGACGCGTTAGTTTGATTTTGATTTGTGATTGCCTTTGAAAATTATGTTCATGCAATTAAGGTTATTCTAACGCGCGGCGCGATGGCGTCGGTGGCATTCTGTGAACGTCTGTTTAATTGGAACGGAAAAAGATTCCAATTTATATTTATTCTGTTAATCAGAACTGAATTACAAAGTATCTTGATATAATTTTTAATATTGCTGCGCTGAATAAGCGCGCGATGGACACAGTGACATTACTTCTGGATCAACCCTTGTATTAGTCGTCGCGTTTTTTTTTAGAATTTTACGGCAAATCATTTCTCTTGCAAAGTATCGCACGTACCAACTCTCCAAGTGTGTCTGACTGGTTCTGCAGAATTGTGCTCCAGGTCCGTGCCCTGTATGTAAATCGTATAATAACCCTCGGCCAAACCTGTACCCGACCATGTGTCGTTGCACGGTGCCACGAAATCATACGTCGGTGTCTGAATGGTACATTTAGTGGTGACCTCTTCATCAAATGACCACTTTATTGTCACGTTGGCGTTTGTAACATCTAGAGCTTGTTGAAACTGAAGACGAGGCGGAGTTATGTCCCCTACAAGTCAAATGAACACATCAATATAACAGTTCCAAAAAGAAGAAACTGAATAAAAAACAAAAAAAAAACAATAAAAAGACTTTTAGCAGAACGGTACTTTTACATGCCAATATGACTTGCTGGCTAAAATATACGTGTGCCTTGTATTTTGAGATGTAACAAGAACAATATGTCTTCTTGTTCTGAATTACGGAAAAAATCATAAGATATATATATTATAGTTTATATTTGTAATGTGGAATGAAGAATAGGGTTAGGTGGGGCAAAACGCCCATGCCTTTTATATCAATATCCATTATGGTTCAGGGAGTAAAGTATTATTGAAACAAATATGTCAGACCGTAGGCCTTTTTTTCAACAGAAACTTCGAAGAAGCACATCTACTTGTATATTTTTATCATGAATTTAAACATTTTGTTCAGTTTTCTGTAAATCGGGATGACTAAATATTTTCTTGCAGTTCATCTTGCTGAGAGAACTTAATACTTTGCGACAGTCTGTTTCAGATAAAGTCTAAGCGACGTTTACTCTGTCACGAAATCTTATTATGTGCATTTGTTAAATTTCTATTTATAGACTAACAAATAATGTCCATATGGGGCAAAACGCCTACACTTCGGCTACTCCTGAAAAAAAAACATGTATAGATTTTCTTTTGTGTAAACTACAGCAAACTGTGGGCGTACAACGCACGGGAACATTGCATGGTACTAAATATCAAAGTTTAGGCCTCTGAAGCTAGATGAGTCGCGTTACATGATTAAAGGTGTACAATAGTCTGTCTTAGGCAACTTCTGCTTTTGACTTATTATATAACATTATGTTTGTTAATCCATGTTCATTAATGTTTACATTCTCGTTTCCATAGTCATTCGTGATCTTATGTTTAAGAAACAATTTTGTTGCAATGTTGTAAATATGTTAACTTGTAAAAGAGGGCCCCAAGGAAGATTGGTTGTACCAATTGGGTCACCCTCTAAAAATAAAGAATTTACTTACTTACTTACTATAGTTGGGGACAAAAAGCCCACCTTGAGGAAATGTTTTTATAAGTATCAAATAAAATATTTGATCTAAGTGGAATATTCTTTTCGGGCAAACAAATCAGTATTGTCTGAAAGCAAACAATCTAGTCTTGTAACAAGATAATAGCTCTGTGCGTTTTGCCCCATCTCAAAGGCGTTTTGTCCCTATGGTGGGACATAACGCCCAGAATATTTAGAAATATAAATTCTGTAATTATATCCTACCATATTTCCAGATTCAAGTGCAATATTTTTAAACAACCTTGTTTACTTTAACAGAAAAGTTAGATCAAGCAGTTTCTTAAAGTATGGTAATAAAAAGTTCCTTTTGGGGGACGTTTGGTCCCCCCACCTGTACTATACAATTATCAAATTAGTCATATACTGCCTTGAACTTGGCCAAATTTTGGAAACGTAGAACTCCTTTTGTCTTCGTCAGAAATAACATATAGCAAAATCAATGAACTAAAGCAGTCGGGAGAGAACCCCACCCGACTTTTTTATGCAACACACGGTGACGGGTGTACATGCTATACCTAGTGTGTAAACTTGCCTCATGTATATACTTGCCAGTGCGCATAAAAAGTTGAGTGGGGTTCTCTTAACCATATCTGATAAGTGTCTATGTTCAGAGCTGAAAGGGGAGCGGATGCCCAGACTGATCTGAGTTTTCGCTGGGCGCACAAGCATTTTTTTTATTTTGTCGTTTCGCAGAGAACAGCTCATTGGCACTAACAATACACAGAGCTTCAGATAAGGTGGGGTTTTGAGCAAAATCATGATTGTTTTTTCTTACTTCTCAAAAAAACATAATATGTCGAGGCCCTCAATAGAGCCGTCTCAGCGACACGGCTCTAATGAGGGTCACAACGTGTGTGATTTAAATGGAGAAATAAGGAAAATCCCTGTTATCAATTCTTATCTGAGCACTGCATATACAGAGGAACTGCGACATTACTAACAGTTGGAACGCAGACTCATCACATTTGAGCAATTCATTTTCTGAACGGTCGTCTACGCACAAAGAAATAATCCCTAACAAAATGGCGGCGAAAGTTCAGTAAAAATTGCACCTAATTATGCCACTTGTTATTGTTACTACGATGACTGACACTACTAGGAACACGAATCAGGGAAATATTTTTGCTATTATTGTGAGCTTGAAATCATTTCAAGACCCCACTGAACTTCCTTAAATAGAAAATAATGGACACAATCTGATGCACTCAGTGCATATAAACCGAAGACCCCTAAACCCTACGACAGATTATTTTGCAAAGAAAATTGTCCCACAAACCGATTTCGTGGACATTGTAAAATTTTCGTAGCTGGGATGCTTGTCGTCCTTCTCGTAGTCTAATATATCGGGAGAAGGTCTGATGACGGAGATATCAATCAATATTGGCCGGTGGAAATTCCAAACGGGTGATAGCGTTGAATGTTTTGTATGATGATCATCTTTGGCGTTACAATAGTTTTTGCTTTCTCAAACTATTAAAGATTAAAAGAAGGAAGAATAGAATGAATCACGGTACAATGTAAGTGTCTACTTGTTTCTGTAAATACGATTTTCAGAGCTGACAACCACACCTTCACCCTCAGCCGCCCCACCCACAGGTGCTTGTATCACATTTTTTTTCAGGCTGCAGTCATAGGTGTATGTATTGGCTATGACTGCAGCCTGAAAAAAGTGTGATACAAGCCCCTGCGATCCCATCCCCTCCGCACACACTCCTGCGGATGCCCTCCCCAACCTGGTGAGACAGTCAAACCTCGTACAACCAGCTGAGCTACAACTGCATAACTATGTGTCATTGTTCCATACTGCATTCTGTGAGATTTGAACAAGTTTTAGTGAGATTGATTCGATAACATGATGATAATGAAGATCAGGACTAATTCACAGATAGACGGCTAACTGCTAGACCCTGCACTTTTGGTGGGTAGGTAGGCCAATTTGTTTGCAGCTGCCTACCTCCCACCAAATCCTCCCTACCAAACCCCCCCCCCCCTCCCACATACACACCAAAAGATTTGGTCATTTTGGACAGCCTTTTTTTTCTTTCTTTTTTTTTAAATTGAAATCTACGGTGATCAACCTGCATAGTAAGACAAACAGGTCTGACCAAGCAGTGTAGACCTAGGAGCAGTCTGATCTGGTCTGCACTTTTTGCCTTAATACCTGCACATTTTGGGTACACCATTTGTGGGTGAAATAGATATGTTTTAATAAAATGTAGGATGCTGTTATCTTAGTATCATTAGTGTAACTATATGTGACATTTTATGTAGTACTATTATTTGTGTTTGTTGTTTTCATAGTTTGCAGTGATTAAAAAAAAGCCTACCTACCTACCCTTCAAAAAAATCCTAGTTAATAGGCAACTGCAAACAAAATATTTTTATGCTTGGCCTGGGGCTGAGATGGGAAGGGGAAGAGGGGGACATGAAGAAATATATATTCTATAGAATTAAATGCCAAAAGTTATGTTTTAGCTTGAATCTCATAAAAAAATTAATAGGCTTATATTGAAATTATATATCGATAGAAATGATACCATAAACTGAAAAATGAAAAACATTTTTATATTTCCTGGGTCATGCTTAAAAATATATTTGGTTTGCTGCTTCCTACTGTGAGGTTTTAGAGTTTGGTAGGTAGGTAGCTTTTTTATGCATATGCATAATACTATTGAACAAGTTGTTTTGAGTACCCTGATTACAAGCTTTTTTTAATAGTTTCAGTCAAATAGTGTCAGAAAAAGATGCAGAAATCATCATTTATACAAGAGTTAGAGCTGAAACATAAGATATAGGCATTTTGCTCAGTAAGCAGTAATGTCAAGCAAAAATAAAAAAAATCCTAATTCTGAGGCCATAAAATTTTTGGGGTAGGGGGTAAATTGCTGGGTAGGTAGGAAATGGCAAACAAACATTTTTTTTTAATTTAAGCCCTGATTAATTTAATTCAACTAAAATGTTTGCAGCTTCTGACCAAAGAAAAGAAACTTGTAATTACCAATCAGTTATTAAGTTACTAGAGAACTACAAGGAAAACCTTGATGACAGACATTAAATGATGAGTCATGACTGTTAAGGGAAGCAGCTTAGTGCAGTTGAATGAGAGGTACCCCCTCCTGTCTATCCCTCCCTCCCCCCTCACACACACACCAACCTATTAAGAGCATTTTCACAGAGGATTTTATTGACCAAATATTAAGGAATTTATCATTATATGTTAGGGACTTTTTTTTATATCATTATAAGTGCCCATGCACAAAAAATGAATGAGCCATACCCTGCTAACTGCAGGAGCCTGCACTTTATGTGGAATGATGCATAAGGCTGTTTGTCCTTCTACATGTCAGTTTTACAGACTATGTTAGAATGAAAATTAACATTTTTCTTCCATAAATGTTGCACCAGCATCAATGGGCTTCATATTAATTAGCACCTGTTGTGCCCTCTCATTAGAAGCACCTCAGCAAGATCATAGATGGTTCTAATAATGGATCACAACAAATGTCTCTATGGCCGAATAATACAGAATTCCCAAAATTGCTATCATGCCCCAGCTGAGTCTTTGTAAAATCATATCACAAACCCATTACTTGTGGAAATGTCTCCAGATTTTTTTCTTATTATGTACATATGTTATAATTTATTTTGGATATTTATTTATTTATACTTATAGGGAAAACACAGTAAGGCAAGGTCAGACTGACGTGAATATAATAATTTAATCAGAGCTTTATACATTTACAATACCTATATAGTAGAAATTTGTTCTTTTGAAATTTGTGGAAATTTTTGTTTTATTTTAGATCAAAAACAACAGTGATGAGACACCACAACATAGAAATGTACATTTTACTTGAAGAGAAATGATAAAGAAAAACTCCATTCTGGTTCACCAAATATTGGCCCACTATTTTTCTTGCTAAATCATGATTATATCTTACCATTATAACTACATGTTAGAGGATGGATTACAATACCTGAGCCTTTGCCACATATTTAATCAAGTTTTCTGGTTTGCTGGACAGCTGTGATTTTTATTTGTTTTGTTTTTTTGCTAGTTTGACTTAGAATCATTTTAGGGAACACATCTCATTTAAAACTAAAATTTGTGAGAAATTTCTCCATTCTCAATGAAAAGTTAAGGTACCATTAATTACTTAATTTAGTAAATTATATAATTTTTGCATGAGATTTGCCCCTACAGACAGATTTCCATGAGATTTTTGGCAACAGTTAGTGCTAATCCCTCAACAGATCATTGAAAATATAAACACACTGTGGCATTTTAATTTATGAACCAAGGGCATTGCAGAGCTGACAGCCTCCCCCCATCCCCCAACCACCACCACCTGATGAGCTAGTATTTCACAAACGTAGCATTTCATAATAAATATGTATGTTGTAACCCCTCATTTGAACTCCTCATTAAGGCAATTCTACAGAGGGCCAAAACATATGTTATAAAAGATACATATTGCAATTTTGAAACCCTGAACCTTATTTTACAGCACATATGCTGCTTCTCAATTTTGGCTGAAATTGTAAAGGCGTGTATACGTGTGTATGGTTAAGTCATTTTCTAAGCTTGGAGTTGAAACCAAATCTCTGTTGCTGCAATTGTCCTAACACTTTTAACACCTGACAGTGTAACCAAATCTCTGTTGCTGCAATTGTCCTAACACTTTTAACACCTGACAGTGTGTCAAAATTGCTGGGAAAATCAATACACTAACCCTGATTAGACTGCTTCTTTTTGGAAGTAATCTTACCCAGGACTACACTGAACTTTTTAATCAAAGATTAAGTCATTGCAGCTTTGCAAGTATTTGTTATGTTTAAACATGTATTACCTTTTGCTAACTTTTTATGAAAAAGAAATGTTAAAAGTTCTGTGCGTGGGATGGTGGAGGGGGTGGGGGAGTGGGGGGGGGGGGGGCGAGTGGCCTTAAGTATGGCAAGGTGATCGTGTGAGTTGAAGGAGTGGCTTTGAAATATTGGCACGTGCAGGATTAATTGGATGGCAAAATTACTTTTTTCTACCAGTCCCTCTGATTTGAACCACAATGTAATGGTCTTAATAACTTATAAGTAAGTAAATGCGAAGGCTGAAACAGTTGACGCAATTATGTTATTGCGTCACAACTGCCATAAATCGATCAATTTGTTTACTGTGGTGTTGGCTACTGATCAGAATTCTTTTCCGAATCATTCTGAATAAAGTAGAGAAAAAAATTAATTGTTGTATATTGAATTAAAAGATGCGTTCCTCTTCCTGTGTCGGATTTTAGGATTCAAGAACATTTCCGTAATATTTCAATTTATTACAGATTATTTTCAAATTTGATGTCAGACAAAACTGTCTAGAACATCCATCGCTATTGATCAGGTAAAGAATCCACCATTTTTTGAGACAATGCATAGGGCACCTAAACATTATTTTGCAAAGGAAATTGTCCCACACACCGAATGACTTAATTTTTAACATGGAGATAGGGCAGACACCATGGTTTTTCATGGCATATGTCCGCCGACGGGAGAAAATCGATTTATTTCGAAAATTGCTGTTGAAGTTGGCGGATAAGAGTCGTCTTTACATGGTCACGTAAAACGTTCGATTGCCGAATATCTCGGTGTTTCGTTCTGCTCTTAAAGGCATAAAAAATTAAATTAAGATGTAAGGAATAAAACCGTGTATTATTTTCGGCTGTGTGTAGTTTGATTCGCCGACAAAGCATCACTGAAATTGCGACACGTTCGTCGATTGAATCTGAGTCTCAGAAATTTAGAATGTTTTTTCGTTGCTATCTGTATAAAAATATTTCTCCGCCATGGATACGCGTTCCCACTGTAATTATGGAAAGGAGATATTTACTTACTTATTCTTACTGTCCACCAAGTTGGGTCTCTAATAGCGGAAGATTCGGCACCACAGTAAGTGGTCCCCCGTGCTACACCTAAAATTTAAATGTCGAAACGCCATTTTTCATGTGAGAGCACACAATGATACAATATATTGCAACCTTCTATTACATGAAGGCAAGCCTCGCATAAGACTAAATAATCTGAAAACGAGCCTGAAATTTCATTGTCTCACCCTCAGCCCCATCATAAATTATTTTCCTCACTCATTATTTTCAAAACAGAATATATATTCATTGAATTCTTAACTTTTTTGAGGTATTTTTATAAACTTCATGCTAATTTTCTATTAATAATTCTGAGGTGTGCTAATTTCACCTTGTGTATCCATTTTCAATACTGGCATTTAATCAGGAATCTACAGTCATTTCCTGTCTATCAGTGGGTGTCAATTTCATATTCTGCGTGCAATTTGCATGACAGGTAACAAGTGGAATTGTTGAAAATAACAAGATTGGGCAGTATTAAACAATGATTGACATTTTGAGACAGCTTTCAAAGCCTATGCTAATGCAGCAGGCCTAGATAGAAAGGGATATTCTTGTCCAATGGGTGAGAATAAATAATCTGAAAACGAGCCTGAGATTTCCTCATCTCGCATTCAACCTCATCATAGATTCTATTAATCTTGTAACTCAATATAATAAATCCTTGGGCGCTAATACCATAGCTTGACCCTCAACATCAAATCTTGTGGCCAAGTGAAACATGTATCATGTATTCATATATAGTATAAATATTTTGTTTCATCTTCAGCCTTGCTGGTATTATCTTTTACCTGCAAGATTTGATCTCGATACTTCAAAGAAACTACTCGTCACTTCTGAAATATTTAAAGGTTGCGAGACGGGCCTCCAAGGCCTCGTGGTTAAGAGCGCTGATCCTGAAACCGCTGCAGGTACGGGCCTCGGCCCTTTCAAGAATATTTCACTTATGTCGAGCCGGTCGTAAAGAAACGGTTGGCGAAAATAGCTCCCGGGAAAAAATCACTTGATCTTCCGTAAATAGAACTTGGCTTTCCGATGTGTGCCAGCCAAGGCTCGCATCCGCAGCGATTTAAGAGCCAGTGTTACCACTCGGCCACGGTAGCCCATTTCGCAAGCTTTAATAGCTGTGTAAATATTTGCGGAAATAAAACTCTCAGAAGGGATTATAAGTATCTTTCATGGGTGCGAGGTGTGGATAGAAAATCCGTCATGAGGGTCACTGTTCGATATCACGAGGCTTGCCGAGTGATGCCGAACAGCGATCCCGAGTGACGGAATTTTCTATCCACACCTTACACCCGTAGAAGATACATTTTCTTGCACACTACGTTTTGTTTTTACTTTACAAATTGTTAAAAGGCGTAATTTTAGCGCTTGAGAGGTTTCTATTTGATTTTGAAAGAAGGCGCCGCTTTCAACGACGGCCATACGGTTCTTTACGTCAACGTCCGGCGTGCATTAACTGACGTCATTTTTTGCCATCTTCGTGGCGTCATCATCTAAAAAGCCAACGTCACTTGACGACGCAGATACGTGATCTCCAATACAACCAATGCCTTGGGTGCTCGTGATTTTTATCCGGTCCTGGGTGAGATAACATGGGTGAGATTATAAGTATCTTTCATGGGTGTAGAGTGTGGATACAAAAATCCGTCACAAGGGTCACTGTTTGGCATCACGAGGCTTGCCGATTGATGCCGAACAGTAATCCCGAGTGACGGATTTTTCTATTCACACCTCACACCCATGGAAGATACTTTTTCTTGCATACCAGGTTTTGTTTTAACTTTAGAACTTGTTTTCTATTAGATTTTGAAAGAAGGCGCCGCTTTCAACTACCGCTATTTGGTTCTTTACGGCAATGTCCGGCGTGCGTAAACTGACGTCATTTTGCCATCTTCGTGACGTCATCATATAAAACGCCAACGTCTCTTGACGACGCAGATACGTGACCTCCAATACAACCAATGCATTGACAGCTCGTGATTTTTATCCGATCCTGGGTGAGATAACCTTGGTGAGATAAGATCTGTAGGTACAGGGGAAACACGCGGATATCCTTATCCGGTGTGCAAGAAAAGATTTGTATGTACAGGGGAAGCACGCGGATATCCTTATCTGGTGTGCAAGAAAAACAGATTCTTTTAAGAGAGAGCTGCTTTCCCTGAAAGCGTACCCATTTGAAGATGAAGCCAACCTACCAGGATCTAACAAAACATAATAGTATTCCTTCTCCGTGAATGTGAATTTTGGATCTACAGAAATTGTCCGGGAGAGTGATCCTTGTGGATAACCGGTTACTATGGCAACGTCAGCTTTGTGTGCAAGGCTGCCATCCGCCTTGTAAAAATACATGAATGTTGGTCTCTTGGGCTGCACAAACTGTGAAAATAAAATAAATTGCTATACTTCTAAGGCCTACCACACAAAATTATAATACATGTACTAATAATAATAATTATGATAAGTACAATAATAGGCTAATAATGATTTTATGCTTGGACCCGAAAAGCAAGGGAATTTTAATTTTAAGTTTAGTATGCATGTGGCCATTTTCTTATACTGAAGTGAAGTAAAAGTGAATTGTTAAAAGATATAACAACGGAGAACAAACTGATGTAAATAGAACATACTATCGCCAACGGGCTATTCTCACAGATATTATCGTCAGCAAAGTACAAAAATATTTGCAAGCCTTAAGTGAAGAAAGTCGCCTGTACTCTCTGGTGATTGTGAGATGCTTGTAATAGGTGAGATGAAGTGTTTTACAGCTCATGCCTTAGCGATGCTGGGATGGACCTTGCAGCTGGGTTCGCCAAAATACGAGAGCAAATACCGGAAAATAGTGGGACCTGTATTAAGCGAAACGAAACGGCGCACAGTCGAGTACAACTTGTTATTGGTCTGTTAAGAGACAACTCGGGTAATTGCTTGTATAGGGTAAGATAAAGTATTCAAGATAAGCTATAAAGATCATGCATTATCGATGCTGGCGAGGACCCTGCAGCAGGGTGCGCCAAATAAATAAGCACCGGGAAACAGTGAAAATGGGAAAAAAACATTTTTCTTAGATTATTTAACTTTGCACAATGATTTTCCCAAATAAAATGGCTGGTTAAGCTTACTTGAAGATCGAAGGCCACAGACCACGCACTGTGTGTTGGAAGTATATCTCCCGTTGGGCTTTGGCTACCATTTACGACTTCCGGCGGCTGCACTGAAATCATGACGACAAAAATTGCCACATTCGTTCAAGCACGATTCGTACAGTCGGCAGACTAAGACAAGACAATACAAGATTTATACGTACAACATGTAACATAAGCTAGTAAGGCCGGTTCCGACGCACAAAATCGAGCATGCACTACAATTCAAAGTCTCAGTTATTCTTTGACTTCTCTCTGTCAGTAAACATATAAACACCTTTTCTTATAGGCATGGGACTTTCATTAACGTATTTTATTTAAGAATCGTAGAGAAACCTGACGATGCCCTACATTACATAAATCCTGTTCATACGCACATTTTCAGTTTCGGCTCGCCAGTATATTATTTGATATTCTGTGGACGTGCCATTATAGGGCTCCCAAACGGTAAACTGATCCAGTGAAAGATAATTTTATGCAAACAAGCACCTGTTTAACATATTAAAAACAACAATTGATAAACTGATCTACTTTGAGAAATTCATTCAGTGGTTCAGTGGTCCGACACTTCATAAAATGAGAAAACGACATACCAATACTTTTACGACATACTTGTTCATACAAAACTTGTCCTTACCTTTTTTCCCAGGGGTCAAAAAACACATGCCCATTATGTTGCTAAATATGCTTTGTCAACAAATTTCAAGCTCAATATCAAGTTTTCAGTGTATTTGATGAAGAAACGAACCCATTACCAAACGTGGCTTTGAACAGTTATAATTGACAATAATCACCAGAAGTATTTCACTGCTAATTTCCCGATTGAGATAAAAAAATGGAATAAACTGTAACAGGAGAATGCGTCGGAACCGGTCAAACAACTGTATACGTTTTCAGGTGTTTGCCTAAGTACTCACCTCCACCAAGAAGAGTGATACAGCTCTGTTCACTTGTCAGGCTGAAAAAAGAATGGTATTTAAATGTTATGATTATTATTCTTTATTTGCCTTTACCTTTACTTACCTTTTGGACCTTTTTTTGTCCTCATAAAAATGTTCCTCCGGAGACACAGCGGAAGATGCACCTCCTTGCACCGAGTCTGCCTGTCCAATCCGAAGAGGAGTATGAGTCCGGTGTACATCGGAATTTCAATGTGAAAGATATTCGACAATTTATGGATTAAACAGATCAAAGTTCATCAATGATGGCATAGAAGCCCTTATGATTATTAATAAGGTAGCTAAAAATACTGTCAGAGGGCATAAATTGTAAAATGTTCGACCTTTATCTCCAAAAACTGTTGTTGACAATTTGATGCATATTTTGTATGAAATAAAAAAACTTATAGTTGTCCTGACAAAGATTTTGATTTATTTTTGTCTCTTCTGGAGAGTTTATTGTAATGCGATGTTAAAAAGTCTGGCACTCACCCTGCACTATCGACTGCTGAATAACAAAATATGTTTGCCCCCGCCTGGTCCACTGTAGGACTCCACGTTATATTCACATACCAATCCCTACCGGAGTCCCCGTACGGAGCCAGGTCTGACTTTGTGACTCCAACTGGCGAAACTGTGTTGATTTCCGTAATACTGCAGAAACAAATAAATATACAATTTTTTCGCATTTTTTGTTTTCTTGGTACCATTTCGTATAAACCTTTTTATTTACTGATTAATTATTATTTTTTATTTCATTGAAAAAAATGTAAGGGTGATTTCGATAGAAACAATGCATTTTTATACAACACAGATAAAGAGAACCTTACACGAGTGGTCATTTCATATGAAATTTATGAAACGAATCTTCGGCGAGTTCCATAAATTTCATATGAAATGACCACGAGTACAAGATTCTGTTTACGTATCATATGACCTTTTAAAATGGAATTTTATCGCCTTTAAAATGAACATTATTTCAATAAGAAAACGCATTGTTGACACGGACGTTGTCAATGACGTTACATGTATGCGCCAAAGTGTTATAACACATGTGGTCATACGATTTTTGACACGACGTTATCCACTGAATAACAGCGACGTCATATGACAAAATTTTTCACAATATGCACATAGATAGACTTAACACTTAAAAGTCCTGACAAAGAGCATGTGCTTCAAATTGCATGGTCATATCACTTTGTTTTCATCCCATCTATTGAAGGGAAACAACTTTTGTGACTTCCTGTTCACGTCCCTAAGAGATACAGCCCTTTCAAATGTGGTCAGAATTTGCTCCTTAATATTGTTGCAGCTCCAGAGATTCCGTGTGTTTGTCCACCGGGCATACAACCTTTAATCCATATTGAATCAGCGTTTAATATTAAATCAACGTTTAATATCAACGTTGTATGCCTGTACGGTGGTCACCGTATAGGCCTCATTACTGATTAGTGAACCATCGCAGAAAAAAGGTTAATATTTATTTTACTGTGATTGTATATTCTTTCAGAAAAAAAATTGTCATTTATATTTTTGCCTCCCTTTCTAAACTGGGGTCAACTTTTAAGGGGAAGTATTTGCTCCTCCAGGACAAGATTAGACCCACTTTTGGAAGGGTTTCAAATAGGTAGTCACAAAAATATTCATCGTTTTACACATGGCGTGGAAACAATGAAGTGTACACATAAGCCTTAAACACGATACCTTATCCCAACAGCTCCACCCCTGGCAATGATAGGTTCAAAATACGTCGTATTAAAAGGAACTCCAACACAGGACGTATCAACACGAGTGGGGTCTACAAACTCTGGTTTACTTGTGCAGGGGCTATCAGATTGGAACACTTGTACCAGGAATTGAAGTGGTACACTACTTTGTGGTTCAGTATCTGTTGTCTTGGCAAAATCCTCAATCTGCACCGCGACAGCGTACCAACCAGTACTGCCAGTGGCTGAGTAGAATATCTTACAGGTTCTCTGTAAACAAAGGTGAATTACTACCCGTCCGTCAACTAATGCAACATTTAATTTTTTTCACCATTTCAGACACTTTCAAAGCTGCCAAAACACAAACATTCCAATAATCATCAAAGCAGTTTTATCTTTTCTATTTGCGTCTTCAAACGGTACATTGGTTGATAACCTGTTACTGTACCCAATTAAGAGCCGCCCATTTCCGAAAGAGAATCATACTCGGAGCTAAACGCATTGTTCATTGGCTAAAAATGAATGACAGTCCGAATAACCAACTAGGCCCGAACTAACATGTAAAGACTTTACATTGACCTACATCAATTGCTAAACTGGTTTCGATTGTGAATCTGTTTCGAAAGTGTCAAAATTTTGAGCCGCGACACGAGAAAACAAACAAAGTGGTTGTGCGCCCAGCGCAGACTTGGATCAGCCTGGGCATCTGCCCAGCCCGATCAGACTCTTCGCTGAGCACCTAAAGGGTAGCTAAGGGTCTAAGCTACCTCCATGCTGACAGCGAAGACTCTGATCCGACTGTGCGGATGCCCAGGCTGATCTGAGTCTGCGCTGGACGCACAACCACTTTGTTGGTTTTCTCGTGTCACGGCTCAAATGAATTTGATATTGTTTGATGTGACAGCTTTGAGTATCAGCTTTTCAGATCAACTGAGAGATCGTATGTTGCATTGGTCGGTGGACTAATAGTAACTGTCAATTTTTGAACAATTTAGTAAGGTGTATGGGTACACTTCCATGATTTTCCGCCATTTTCACAAACGAAAACCGATTTTGTGATTTCCTGTTTGCTGCTTTGGACGGCAAAGCCATTCCAAATTGGGGTCTTCTCTCAAACGAAGAATTTGCTTTTAGAAAAAGTTGACCCCCATTGATAAATGAGGCGAGAATGAAAGTGGCAGAGTTGCTCCCCTTGAAGGTGTTCCCATTCACCTTAATTGTGAAAGCGGATATTTGCAATTTGTCTAATACCGCACCTCGTGTATCTGGTGCCAGACCACAATTTCACGACACTTCATTTTTGTACCGTGAATGTTAGATAGTTCCTGAGAGTATGCACAAGATACATTTTCCTTAACCACTTTTATCTAAGTTCTAACGTGTATGTGTGGCTACCAGTAGCCGCACGCGTACAAGGTCTAAATCTTAACCTCCCTATTGTCATCATTATTACTAGGGTCCAGTCAGGTAAATTCGGACAGCAGGTAAATTCGGACACGGGCATTGTTTCCTTTATATGTCAGTTGATTGGAATTAAAACAAAAAACTGGGCAAACAGTGAACATCCTGATGAGACGGCTCATCATCTCATCTGGATTTTCACTGCTTGCAATGGTATGTCCGAATTTACCCGCTGTCCGAAATTACCCGACTCGAACCGTAGAGGAATGGAAAAAATGAAATAAAGATACCCTTAAAGTACCAAAGAAGATGTGGACAAAATTTAAAAAAAAAAAAAAAACTAGACAATCACTAAAGGTGATGAATGCCCCCGCCATATGCCTCACTAGAAAAGTAATGTGTTAAAACATATTTGTGTGAAGTTACATCAAAATCTGTCAATAAATAAAGGTGCCAGAGGGATGACTGAGTTTTTTCTTAAAAATAGCAACTGTGACCTTGACCTTGGAACTACAACCCTGAAAGGTTAACTTGTCCAAGATATTGTCATACTTAATATATGTGTGAAGTTCTATCAAAATCAGTTAATAAATAAAGGCGCTAGAACCATGACAAAGATTTACATGTACCTATAATAGCATCTGTGACCTTGACCTTGGACCTACAATGATGAAACGTAAATTTGTCCCAGATATTGTCAGCTAAATATTTGGGTCAAGTTATGCCAAAATCATTCCAGAGGGATGACAGCATATTTTCTAAAATAGCAAATATGACCTTGACCTTTACCCTGAAATTCTGGATCACGAACTTGTCCTAGATATTGTCACACTAAACATTTGAGTGAAGTTACATAAAAATTGTCAATGAATAGAGGAGTAGAGGAATGATAAAGTTTTTTCCTAAAAATAGCAACTGTGACCTTGACCTTGGACCTGCGGTGCTGAAACAGTAATTTATTCAAGATATTGTTATACTTAACATTTATGTGAAGTTACATCAAAATCGATCTATAAATGAAAGCACTGGAGCAATGCCCTAGTTTTTCTGAAAATAGCAACTGTGACCTTGACCTTCATCCTACAAACCTGAAACGCAAAGTTGTTCAAGGTACTGTCATATCCAATAAAGCTGTGATGTAATACCAAAATCTGTTAATAAATGAGGCCGCTAGAGCGACGATAAAAGGTGGGATTGTATTTAAGCTATGGAAATATGGTCAAAATATGTATGTTATTCAAGGGGACATAATTCTGCAATAAAGACCTAACTGAAAGTTCTGTTTCCTTTATGCACATGTTCAATGCATGTCTGAACTGTGTTGCAAGTTCCAAATCCCTACATCAAATACTATAGGAGGAGTTGCAGAGACAAGAATGTTGTACTACAAAGTGTGAAATATGGTCAAAATATGCATGTTATTCAAGGGGACATAATCCTGCAATAAAGACCTTAATCAAAGTTCTGTTTCCTTTATGCACATGTTCAATGCATATCTGAACTGTGTTGCAAGTTTCAACTCCCTACATTAAATACTGTAGGAGGAGTTGCGGAGACAAGAACAGTACTCAAATGTGAAATATGGTTATAATATGTATATTATTCAAGGGGACATAATTCTGCAACCAAGACCTTAATCAAAGTTCTGTTTCCTTTATGCACATGTTCAATGCATGTCTGAACTGTGTTGCAAGTTTCAACTCCCTATATCAAATACTGTAGGAGGAGTTGCGGAGACAAGAACAGTACTCATATGTGAAATATGGTCAAACTATGTTTATTATTCAAGGGGACATAATTCTGCAATAAAGATCTTAATCAAAGTTATGTTTCCTTTATGCACATGTTCAATGCATGTCTGAACTGTGTTCCAAGTTTCAACTCCCTGCATGGAATACTGTAGGAGGAGTTGCGGAGACAAGAACAGTACTACAAAGTGTGACGGACGTACGTATGTACGTACGTATGTACGTACGGAAGGACAAGGGCAAAACTATATGCCCCTCCCCACTTCGTGGCGGGGGCATAAAAAAATCCGTCCAAGCTACATCATATTAAGAATTCTAAGACGGTATAGATCCAGATGAGGCGGCTTCATCTGGACCTTCGTTGTTTGCAAATTCACTTATTTTCATTTATGACTGTTTTTAAATTTTAACCATCAACAGTTTTATGTGCAAAATAAATGTGCACATGTATAAAATTCTTAAGTAGGGTCAAGTCGGGTAACTCCCGGGACAATGGGTAAATTTGGGCATACCATTGCAAACAGCTGAAGTCCAGATGAGACGGCTCATAATGAGCCCTCTCATCAGGATTTTCACTGTTTGTCCAGTTATTTTTGTTTTAATTCCAAACAACTGACATATAAAGGAAACAATGTCACTGTCCGAATTCACCCGCTGTCCGAATTTACCTGACCTGACCCTATAGGTACCTGATTCAAGACAGATCCAGGAAAGGCATCACAGACACCAGCACATTCACGTTTCGCAGACTCAGACCATCGACATCGAACTTCGTCACCATCTTCGTCATTCACTAAAGTATATTTATCTGAATTACATGTATGTCAGCTAGTCGCGGGAGTGGGAGGAGGTGGGGAGAGGCGAGAGCAAAAAACTTTTTATGAATGAAACCGAGCTTGCAAATTCCCAGCCGGCACATGACATCGAAATGACGTCGTTCTAACGTTGCAACGACGTCATCACGTCATATCGACGTCAGTGCGACGTCATTACGACGCCATGTGCCGGCTAGGTTGACTTTGAAGGTGTATAGGCGCACCGCCATATCACAGTTTTCGTCATTCTGACGAAAAAGAACAACTTTTGTTAACTCCTGCCGGCTTCCCTGGAACACAGTTCTCCTATAAATGACTCTACCTCACAGGGTATAATCGATTCCGCCAATTTTCGTTTCCTGCAGAGACTGTCCGTCATATTTGCTTCCGCCGAGACTGTCCGCGAACTCTTGCTTCCTGCAGAGACTACTGTCCTCGAGAAATGGCTTCCTGTCGAGACTGTCCGCGTGATTCTGCTTCCTGCCGAGGCTCTCGGCAGGAAGCAGAATCACACGGACAGTCTCTGCAGGAAGCCATTTATCATGTACAGAAGTCTCGGCAGGAAGCAAGAGTTCGTGGACAGTCTCGGCGGAAGCCAAATATGATGTACAGTCTCTGCAGGAAGCGAAAATTAGCGGAATCGATTATACCCTGTGTACCTGAAAGAGGAACATTTACTCTCAGATGAGCAATATATTTCCTATAAGAGTTGATCCCCATTAATAGGAAGGCAAAATGAAAACGAAATAGTTACTCCCCTCCCTGGAAGTGAAACAATCAACCTTAATTAATAAACAGTGTCCAGTCTGCGTAGGGGTCTCCTAAGTCATCTGCAGACATCACAGTAAAATATATAAATCAGTTATAAAAATAGAGGACCATTAGGTCCTGATCCTGATCGCTCCGCTGAGCAGTGAGACTGTCTTGTGAAATGTACGTTTTGTTTTGGACATTTGTTTTCAATATGAACTTACCGATCTTTTGTAGACATAAGGTAACAGTGCCAAAATGGTGTTTTAGAGAGAAAGGACCTTAAAATATTCGATCCATGTCACCTTTTCATGGGCATGGCGGCCATTTTGGTCAAGTGACCTGGACCAAATGTATAAAATTTCTTTTCCTTTTTTGGCTGGAGGCTGCATATGAAATTTAACTGAAATTGGCCCAGTAGTTTTAGAGGAGAAGCCCTCTGAAAATGTTGACGACGGACGCTGAACACTGGAAGACGGAGGAGCTTATTATAGGATGGTAGTCTCCGGTGTCCGCCTTCCAGCGTTCAACTAGGGGAGGCTAATAGTAGCTGATTTACGATGGCCCATTAGCTCCGCTATTCTTTTGAGGTATGCTACTCACAAAGATTCAATGCTCTGCACAGCTTGAGATGACGAACGCGAATGAGAATTTTGGTAAAACGCGCTGGATTTTTGTAGCCGTCGGATCAGGACGTGATTGCCATTACGTTTTGCACACACTAGGGACGAGATGAGAACGTAGTCAGAACGAAAAGAACTGCTTTTGGACGATGTAGTCAAGTTACGAACGTTTGGACGTATTGGGTACGTAGAAGAAAAGGCTGCGAACGGGGTTGAACTAAGACGGACTTGCCTGGACTGCACGGAAACGGTCACTGCACGACGTGCACGGGCAATCTGACCCGATATGAACTTGATACGAATGGACTGCGGATGGGATTCAAACGAGATGGACGTGTTGGGGACTGTTTATCACAGGGTATAATCGATTCCGCTAATTTTCGCTTCCGGCAGAGACTGTACATCATAATTGGCTTCCGCCGAGACTGTCCGCGATTTCTAGCTTCCTTCCGAGACTTCTGTACATGATAAATAGCTTCCTGCAGAGACTGTCCGCGTGATTCTGCTTCCTGCCGAGGCTCTCGGCAGGAAGCAGAGTCACGCGGACAGTCTCGGCAGGAAGCCATTTTTCGAGGACAGTAGTCTCCGCAGGAAGCAAAAGTTCGCGGACAGTCTCGGCGGACGCCAAATATGACGTACAGTCTCTGCAGGAAGCGAAGATTGGCGGAATCGATTATACCCTGTGTTTATGAACGAACTATAATCGTAGTATAGACATTTAGGCCAAAAGTTACACGTTCTACCCCGACCTCAGCCCGTTTCACGATTTTTTTATGGACGAGGTAGGACGTGCTGAGAACTAATTTGATGTGACAGGGGCCTAATGCAACCCCTTTAACAGTGTACAAAATTCCGCTGTCGGTGAGATTCGAACTCGGTATTTTATCGCTAAAACAGTCAGTCAGCACTTAACCGATCGCGCTTCCGAGGCTCCCATTTACAGACGGCAAAGATGGTAGCCTAGTTACAATTTCTTTGGTGATACACTAATGAGCAGGGGCCGTACATGTATTTATAAAACGACTTAAGTGCATGTGGTTGCTATGCTGTTGCTACTGCTGAATTTCTATGAAGGAGATTCATTACAGCTACGAAATTTGCTCTGGAGGAACAGTCTAAAAAGACTGTTCCTCCAGAGCAAATTTCATAGTTATAGGAAATCTCCTTCAAATAAATTTGGCCTTAGCAACAGCATAGCAACGACTTAAGTGGTTTTATATATACGGCCCCAGGACAGCACTGCTAGTCAGCTGTACAGGCACAAGGCCTGTCAAGTTTGCAGGTCAAGAATCGCCAAACAAAAATTTCCAAGGATCCCAATAAAAGTTTTACTAATATATCCGTTATTTGGCAAAGAAAGTTACCAGGAATCTCAATTGTAGCGTTACAACCATGTTGTATTCTGACAATTGGTGCCATAGCCGAGGCTGGTGACGAGTTTATAGTTCCCGTATCTGCTCTTCTTGTTAAATTGGCTGTAGTTCGCATCTCCCAGCTTCCGCCGCCTTTGACCAATGATATCCAGTCACCGCCTGTAAAACTGGAAATTTAATGTAATAGACTCGATTATTGATGCTCAGTGTTCCCTAAAATTGGTTTGAGCAAACAGTGTAGCCCGAGATGGCGAACAAAGTAGACACAGATCAGACACCGCAGAACGCGGTTTCTAATCAAGGCCTGCACTGTTTGCAGTAAATACAAGAATTTCTAAAGAATATAAAACATCTGTTAAATAGGGGTCCATTCAAAGCTGAAACTGCCTAACTTAAGGTTTAGAGCATGCAAGATTAGTGCAAAAGCTTATATTGCCTAACTTTAGGTTAGAGCATGCAAATTCTTGCAAAGACTTGCCTTGCTCCATTAGACATACGGTCCATTGCACATTACTTCCCTGGCGGCGAAATCCGTTCTCCAGTGGGGTGACTCCTAAAGAAAACTGTTTTCTTGCACACCGGATAGAAAATGCCATTATTTTCACCTGGGATAGAAAATCTCATCTTACCCTGGTGTTCTGACCCAGGACCAAAAAAAATCACGAGCTGTCAATGCATTGGTTGTATAGGAGCTCACGTACCTGCGTCATCAAGTGACGTTGGCATTTTAGATGATGACGTCACGAAGACGGTAAAAATGACGTCAGTTTATGCACGCCAGTCGTTGACGTAAAGAGCCGAATGGCGGTCGTTGAAAGCGGCGCCTTTTTTTCAAAATCAATTTGAAACCTCTCAAGCACTAGAATTACGCATTTTAAGAAGTTCTGAAGTTAAAACAAAACATGGTGTGCAAGAAAAAGTATCTATCATTGGTGTGAGGTGTGGATATAAAAATCCGTCACTCGGGATCACTGTTCGGCATCACGAGGCTTGCCGAGTGATGCCGAACAGTGACCCTCGTGACAGATTTTTCTATCCACACCTCACACCCATGACAGATCCCTATATTCCTGTCACGGAGGATAAATTCCTGTAAGAGTAGCCTCCCTGTCAAGAACATGAGATAAATACACTAGCCCGTTCAACCCGAGCCCCATTAGTGTTTTTCGACAAATGGAAATCACCGGTACCTTCCATGATGTTTTACCATAGGCAGGGGTCCATTGCTGTAATCCACACTTGGGCCGTGCTCGATTGGGCTGTGCTGACAGTCGGGATTTTTGGAACATCAGCCGAGTGCTCTGGAACTGTGTCGTGACACGGTGCGCACTGTTCCAAACGAGAAGGTGGTGTGGACAGAATAAATAGTCAAAACAAAATGGCAGACAAGCAGACGACACAGAAAAATATAAAGAAGATACAGCTCTATGCATGTTTGATAATATTTAAATTGTTTTCCCTTAAAATTCAGATTGCATAACCCAAAATTTCGTCAAACAGAAGAGAATGTGTGTTTCTCAAAACGCCATCATATCATGATTGTTCAATAGCCGTGCATTCGCCTCTTTCCTGCTCGTTTGGTATGCTCGATTTCGGAATTCTAATGGCCGTTCTGGCACAATGCGCTCAGCCCAATCGAGCAGGGCCCTGGTTATCGTTTACCCACGCAACAGGGCTTATGGGTGATAGTGGTCTAGCTGCGTCTAGCTAGCATGCGCATCAAAAATTCTCTTACCTAACAACATGAGCCGCATGACGTCAGTGACGGCGCTATTACCATCTGTGGTGCCATGAAAAAGTCAAAAGTAACCTGGCCCGGATGCCTTATCCCAGCGGGCACATGACGTTCAAACGACCGTCGTATGGAGGTCGAGGCGATATCATTTACGTTGCATCGACGTCAGTACGTCGTCGTTTGGATGTCATGTGCCTGCTGGTATGCATCAAGGGCCAGGCTGGCCAAGTCTATATTTACCCAAACTGGTAGTAGCTATCATCCGTCTCCGGAAAGGTAAACGTGTAACTGTTCTCCCCGGCCGACCAATCTTCGCCGTCGCTAAAGTCCGTACACTTGTAATCCATAGATGTGATTCTACCGGAACAGCCACTGAAGCATGTCATGTATTCACTACTGGGGCCTATGCTAGACCCAGCAGCAATAATGTCATTGTTACACCTTGTTCTGCTGCTGTAGCTTTTCCTCCATGATACTCTAAAGTTAATCACAACCTGCAAGCACAAAAAACAACTTAGAAACAAAATTAATAAATGTTGGTTATATTTACTATATTTATCATATGACGTCGCATCTGAGAGTGTAATAAAGCCATGCATTAAAAACAATAATCCACTAGTGGATTAAATATGCAAATTACGCCGTAACGTTATATGTTGATGTCCATTAAAACGTCGCTTTTTCTAATGGCGAAATCGTGACGTTTTAGTGTTAAATTTCCTTATAGAATGCGATTTTAGTGTCATATGATAAATATAATCTTGCATTCGTGCTCATGTATTATTGAATTTATTAAACTCGTTGGCGAAAACGATAAGATGCTCGGCAGAGCCTCGCATCTTATCTTTTTCCCCAACTCGTTTAATAAATTCAATAATACATGAGCACTCATGTAAGATCGTCTATTTATTTTCACAACGCTCATCTATAAAGGTTTTACTTTGACTTCATAACATATTTATTTTTCAAGTATTATCTGTAGAAACTATAAAGTGTATTTTCCCTCCAAAATGGATGGAGATCTACCCAGCGGGCATATGACGTTAATTTAACGTCGTTCTGACGTCGATACGACGTCATTTCGTCGTATTTACGTCAGTACGACGCCACTGCGACGCCATGTGCCTGTTGGGTACAAACAAACGTTTATTATTGGGCAGGTGCTCCAGATAAGCAGGGGCAACATATCTAATTTAGGGATAATTTTCCATATTTCTCCGTAAAATATGTGTTGTGACTTCTCATTAGAACCGTCTCTCCGAGATTCTGAGCCGGTCCTAATGAGGAGTCCCAACGGGAGAAATGGTTCTAATGAGTGGTCACAACATATATATATTTCAATTATCTTAAATGACCCCTCTTATCTGGGGCTCTCTTACCAGGTTCTTTTTTAAGTGACAGTTTATTTCATAGGTTGCTTACCTGACTGTCTGTGCCGGTCGGTTTCCACATGATGATGCCTCCTCGGAAATGAGTGCCCAGACACCCGGACAAAACGTAGAGAAGGAGAAACGTTGCCTGGCACCAAATAGGAGGAACTTTCGAGGCACTTCCCATTATTATTGTTCAGTTACATCAAAAGGTGATATTCCTGAAATGTCCCCGAAAACAAACCTGAAAGCACAATTTTGATAAAGTTACTTCAGAGAGTAGCTTTTCCCCCTAGTAGTCTTTCCCCCGGAAAATGGCTACGATGTCTTATATTGAGAATTCGAAGAATAGAAAACATAATAAGCCGCCACATCTGGATCTACGCTAATTGCATATTCATTCTTTATTCATTTTTAAACGCTTTAAGGATTAGATAAGCATGATAAGGATGGGAAACTGCAGAATACTAGTGCATGAGAGTATGACAGCTCTGGTGCCACAACTAAAAGAAGAAGAAGAAGAAAGGAGGAAAAAAGAAGAAGGAGATACCCCAGCAGGCACATAACGTCAAAATGACGTCATACTGACGTCGATGCGACGTCATTACGTCGCATCGACGTCAGTACGACGTCATTTCAACGTCATGTGCCTGCTGGGACCCTTTGACATCCTCTGCCTCTCCAACAAAGCCAGACATGTATTTTTCATAACCATGATAAAAGAGTAGATATTTGCAAACGAAATTTTAAACTAGACTTCTTTGCTTTAATTATTAGTGTCTTCATTTAGTGGTTTACACATTTCCGTATTTGATCGGTTTAACTTAAGTGTCATTATAGATAAATCTTCATCTGTTCCTTGCTTATCAACGGATTAATCTTATGATCAGTGAAACTGATTAAAATTGGTTTTCAAGTTTTCTGTCCGTGACCTTGTGTCAAGGCAACTTTCACATAATCGTTAGATCCTTTTTACTGTCGATGAACTACGATTTTACGTCCGTATTATATCAGGACAATGGGACGGTGATAATGAAAGGCTGTAAGCAATGGAACCCCATTTACGATTGGAAATATTTCCAGTGGTGTTTCGAACATATGACCGCTAGATCAGCAGGCCAGCGCTTACCCTACTGAGTACTGAGCTACCGGGGTCCCTTTTTAGCAGTCGAAGCTGCAAGACAAATTATGGTGCAGTGGACTGAACAGATACTAGGGTCAAGTCAGGTAAATTCGGACATATCCTTGCAAACAGTAAAAATCCAGATGAGACGGCTCATTATGAGCCGCCTCATCAGGATTTTCACCGTTTGCCCAGTTATTTCTATTTTAATTCCAAACAACTGACATATAAAGGAAACAATGCCAGTGTCCGAATTTACCTGCTGTCCGAAATTAGCTGACTTGACCCTACTCTGTGTTTTCCGCCTTTTTTTCGAAGGGAGGCAACTTTTAGGCTTTTTGTAAGAACAGCCCATGAAAAAAAGACTTAATTCTTAGAGGAAAGAAATCGCGCATGGGAAAAGTAGGGTCTTGACCCCAACTGAGAAAGGAAGAAAAACGAAAATGTCAGAACAATAAAAAACCAGAGGGCCAATAGCCCTTTATCGCTCACCTGAGCACTGAGGTTAGGCCCTATGTTGCAAAAACTGTAAGATGCCACAGCAACAAAACAACATGCACAACAGCAATAAAACACACCATTTATGTAGAGGATAATATCACAAACATTTATGCAAAAAAATAATCTTTATCCCCACTTAATGGCTTCTGAGAAGAAGATCTTTGGCAAAATAAAAGAAAAAAAAAAAAAAAAAAAAAAAAAAAAAAAAAAAAAAATGAAAATTTAGCCTTTCAGCTGCAACGGCAACCAATCAAAATCAGGCATTTGGGCAAAATTCATATGGCTGGTAGAAGACTACTCCAAGAACATTTCTGTAAAGCTTTTGTTGAAATATCTGCAGTAACACAGAAATAAATACCAAATGTCCACTTTCCCCATTATAAGTCTATGGAAACCTTAAGTTGCCACAGCAATGAATTCACATGAGCAATGATAATATAAAATATAAATAAGGTAGAGGCTAATGTTATTAACATGTATGAAAGTATCAACTTCATCCCCCTCATTGCTTCACTTTTCCCATTATAAGTCAATGGAAACTATAAGTTGCCATAGCAACCAAAGTTCTTATGGGATTGGAAGAAAAAACAAAATTTATGTAGAGGCTACTGTCATCAACATGTTTGCACAATATCAGCTTCATCTCCTATATGGCTTCTGAGCAGAAGGTTTTTTTTTTATTTTTTATCGAAAATTTACCCTAAATTTTGACATGGCAACCAATCAGATTCAGCGATTTGGAGAAAATTCATATGAATCATAGAGGACTACTCAAGAAACGTTTCTGTAGAAAATAAATCTAAATAACTGCAGTGAGACAGCAAAAATTGCCAATTTCCATTTTCCCCATTACAAGTCAATGGAAACTCTTAGTTGCCATAGCAACCAAACTGCTGGAGCAATTGCCATGAAAAACAGTAATTCTATAGAGACTAGTACTAAGATCCTTTCAGTAAAGTTTGAGCTTTATTGGCCTCATAGTTTCTGCGGAGATGGTTTTTTTTTTTTTTTTTTTTTTTTTTTAACTATTCGGTTGCAATGGCAACCAGCCAAATTGTGCAATTTGCATAAATTTAATAAGGCTGGTTGATGACTATTCAAGGAACATTTCCATAAAAGTTTTGTCAAAATATCTGCAGTGACAAAGCAATAAATGCAAATTTTCCATTTTGCCATTATAAGTCAATGGCAACTTTAAGTTCCCATAGCAACCAAACTGCTATAGCAATTGCAAAGAAAAACAGTACTTTTATAGAAGCTAGTACTAAGATCCTTTCTGTGAAGTTTGAGCTTTATTGGTAGCATAGTTTCAGAGGAGATGATTTTTGAATATTTTTTCCATTTTTAACCATTCGGTTGCCTTGGCAACCAGTCAAATAGTGCAATTTACATAAAGTTCATGTGGTTGATAGAGGAATACTCAAGGAACATTTCTATAAAAGTTTTGTCAAAATATCTGCAGTGACATAGCAATAAATGCAAATTTTCAATTTTTCCCATACAAGTCAATGGAAACTTTAAGTTGCCATAGCAACCAAAGTTCTGAAGTGATTTAGATAAAAAACAGTATTATTGGTTCCCCCTGCCTGTAGATGCTATACATGAAATTTGGTATCGATGGGCCTTGTACTTTCAGAGGAGATGTCGTTTGAAAATATTGACGGACGACGGACGGACGACGGACGGACGGACGGACGGACGGACGACGGACGACGGATGCCTGCCTATACTATAAGCTCACCTGTGAGCCTTCGGCTCAGGTGAGCTAAAAAGTAAGGCGGATTTACACATCGACACATGCTGCTCGGAAAACGTGTCATACTTCCGAATGTGTCACCGTGTAAACACCATAAAAACGTTGAAACGGAACTATTTCATGCTACGTGTGTGAGGCGACTAAATGGGAATTGCGCTTAAATAGGATAAACAGCGTCAAAATGGGATAGCAAAAATACGCTATACGTGTCCTATCATCTAAACATGACCTAAATGCACCTTTATGGTACCACCTCAGCAGGTACTTGACGTCGAAATGACGTCATGTGCCAATACGACGTCATGTGGCCGCTGGTACGCCATCGTGTTCTTCGAGTCACACATCGTGCTTAGACATTTGCATTCCTTTGCTAAGATGCTATCGCTCTGCTCGAGGGGCATTCACAATCTAATCATTGTACGTGTATACACAGCTCGATTTTTTCTGATTTGTTCACCTATCTGTACTGGACGTTTATAGAATTTAAATCTCCCTTCACTCTATCAATTTTAACCAAATATTTAGATTATGTATTAATAACACTTTAGATCTAGATTGCGTTTGAACTTCTCACAGACATCTAGGTCGGAGCGGTCAACCTTTAATCAACCTTAAAATATCTATTACGGTTTTTCATTATGAACAAGTCTCTTTCTTTGTTTTCATAAGTAACCATCAAGTTTTTACCTTACAGAGGCGTGTGATCGAGCGCTTACCCAGCAGGCACTCGACGTCGAAATGACGTCATACTGATGTGGATGCGACGTCACTACGTCGCATCGACGTCAGTTCAACGTCATTACGACGTCATGTGCACGCTGGGTAGAGGCTCTCGGGTAGATTGCAGCAGATTGCGGGTCCGAATCTCCATGGGCCAAGCAGCAACTGAAAAATTTTCTCTAACCCAGCAGTAAATAGGTACCTTTTTCGAATGAGAGAGATTACTGGCAGCGAAAGGAGAAGGTTAGGCTCCGCTTGTCATATGTTGTGCCCAAGCGACGACGGGCCTTTAACATCCACTGCCCCAACTGGGCTACATTTACATTATATCTTCATATAAGTAGTTTCATGACACGACTAATAATAAGTTGAATTTCAAACCATTACTTTAATATAAAACTAGAAAATTGTGTCTGTAAGACACTAATGATGCCCCCGTGCAGCGCCTGTCACGGGACATGTGTACATCCCTAAAGGACCTTTCAAGCACAAATGCTATTTACAAAGAGCTATAATTCTGTCAAAATTAATTCTAGCTCCAACAAAAACTCACATGCACATCTCCAATATGTCCACAACATGTATGCAAAGTTTGAAAAAGATCGATTGAAAACTAAGGGAGGAGTTGATTACACAAACTACATACCCTACAATGCAAAAATTTGCCTAAAATGACTAAGTTCAAAAGGCCGTAATTCTGTCAAAATTAATTCTAGCTCCAACAAAAACCCACATGCACATCTTCAATATGTCCACAACATGTATGCAAGGTTTGAAAAAGATCCATTGAAAACTGTGGGAGAAGTTGATTACACAAACTACATACCCTACAATGCAAAAATTTGCCTAAAATGACTAAGTTCAAAAGGCCGTAATTCTGTCAAAATTAATTCTAGCTCCAACAAAAACCCACATGCACATCTTCAATATGTCCACAACATGTATGCGAAGTTTGAAGAAGATCCACTGAAAACTGTGGGAGGAGTTGATTACACAAACTCTATACCGTAAAGTGTGACGAACGGACGGACAGACTGACGGACGGACGGACAGACAGGAGCAAATCTTAATGCCCCCTGACTATCGTCACGGGGGCATAAAAAAGATTAAAGAGAAATTTAAAACCGCTTAGTTGCCTGTCTGCAATATGTGTGAAATTTAACAAGCCTGGTAGACGCACAATAACTGCTGGTCAAAACTTGACAATCCTGTTCGACTTTATGAATGTAAAGCACAATAATTCCAACATCCTATTCCCAGCGCAGGTTCCAAACAAATGACTGGTTAACAGGGGGGTTTATACATCGATAAATCCCGCTAGTGTGGTACGCGACTTTCCCTTCCGACTTAGTCTTTGATTTTTTTTTTTAAATTGTGACGTAACGTCAGTGTCATTTTAAAAGTCAAGTAGTAACGTCTTCATAATGGCGAATGTGTGAAACATTGACTATTCTCATTCAGGTTTTTCGACTTTAAGACATAGAAACAGATTTTATTGGAATTATAAAAAAAATGAATTACCCTTTTCAGGATTTTATCGCTGTGTAAACGCGGACGAATCATCACAAACCTAATAAAGCCCGAATGAGATTTTATCAATATGTAAACTCCGACGAATCCCTCGAAACTTTAACATATAGCCCTCGGGGCTTTGTTCAGTTTGTGAGTGATTCGCCTGCATTAACACATTGATAAAAGCAAAAAAGGGGAAATTTATTGCTATATTATTTAGAGCATGATATTTTCAGTCTTGTTAAACTGGTGGGGGAATCACAAAACTTCTGTTAAAGGAAAATTATTAAACTCGATTTTTTCTTTTTCTTATCTTTTTCTTGAATGTGACAAATTAGCTTTGTGGTAATTCCACCAGTTTTTTTTAACTTCGAGGGAAATATTGTTCCCGAATATGAATTGAATGCCTTGTTGTATAGTGGCTAACTTTTTACAGAAACATGGGCATTTAATTTGCAGGTTGGATTTTGTTTGGTTGTTTTGGGTTTAACGGCTCTTTGAGACAGTATTTCGGCCTATATAACGCCGTCTCCTGAATGACAGGGGAGAAAGAAATGATAGACGAGAGGAAAGGTCAAAACAATCCACCCGCACCTACTGCAAGCACAGTAGGCCCTTGCTTTACTATTATCCAAATTAGTAGGACGCCCGTTCTCCCTGATTCTCCCCTCCACACACACACACCACCCCCACTCACATACATTTCGGCACCTCCCAGCCCCACCAGTTCCAGTGCGTGGTGGTCTGAAGTTCCGGTCCTGCTCTTCAGTCAAGAGTCTTCAGTCAAATGTTTAGATTGTGGTAATTATACACCTTTGAACGGCTTCTCTATTATCTCTTCAACAATAATTCAGTAAATTGTGTGCCTAGATTAGACTGCTACTTAAGAAACAACGTCTTGTATCCAGTGCTTGGCAACCACGTTATGCAATGTCAAAACAAATTAGTATCAACTGAGAGGAGAGACAGAATAACCTACTTGAAAACAGCAACTGTCATAACTATACAATAAGTACTGTTTATTTACTTATCAGGCGGATATAAAGTTTTTTAAGAAAACAAAGTTTTCGCTCATACCAATTATACTATTTAATTTTTAAAACAGACACCATTTAACTTACAGCTACTGATACTCACAAAAAAAAAGTAATATTTTTACTACAACAAATAGATCCATGAAGATATTACCGAAAGAGAGAACATGACTAAAATTAATAACCCTTCCGTTCCGGAGTTTCATTAAGTGTATAAACAACATTTGTAAATACTGAAAAAAAGAAAAATAGATCCCATTGTAAACCATTTAGTGTGAAATTCTCTCTCTCTCTCTGACACACACACACACACACACACACACACGAAACAAAATAACGTCGATGACTTTTGACAGTTTCCCATAGTACTATTTTATTATTATGATTTTGCTATTTTGTTATTTAATTTTCATTTATTCATTTATTTTCTATTTATTGTGTGTGTGTGTGTGTGTGTGTGTGTGTGTGTGTGTGTGTGGAGGGGGTGGGGGTCCAATTATCTAAACGATGTTATCCAGGAGGATCGGCGAAACGAATTCATAAGATGCTCCTCCTGGCACAGAATCTGTCCCTATCCGTTCCTCTCCAGTTCGAAAAGGAGAGTGATATTTTGATATATAGAGGATCTTACATGAGTGCTCATGTATTATTGAATTTATTAAACGATTTGGGGGAAATATAAGATCCGAGGCTATGCCGAGCATCTTATCGTTTTTCCCAAACGAGTTTAATAAATACACATTATTATAATAGTAACTTGATCTGGCGTACTGTATCACGTGGAGTGGATGAGCTCTCATACCATCGCATCACCCGAGACGCTTGCGTCGAGGGTGATCCGATGGTATGAGCTCATTCACGAGACGTATACTGTACACCAGATCAAGTTACTGTTATAATAATTTGTTTATTATATACCTAATGGAACAGTCAACTGTTCATACTTGCCAGCGCTAATGCATCGACCCGGATTCGAGCCTGCGCGGCAGAGGTATGTACAGAGGGTGGACAGAAGTGTTCGTTAAATTGTGACGTTGCCGTTAACTTCAGTGCATTTCCACTTTTGCTGAAAAATCAATCATATGAGAAGCATAAACTATACCATAAAGAAAATTATACTAATGTGTAGCTAAATGATTTATGCAATATACAAAACATTTTTATATGTTTGTGATCTCTAGTTGCCGAGTTGTGATTATTTAAAGATCGCGTAATTTTTTAGAAAACCCTGTTTCCATTGACGTCAGTAGTGACGTTAGCAAAATTTACCGCAAGAAAATACTTAAGCGAGGTTAAAGTAGTGCCAAATAGTAACTATAGATATCAGGAGAGCAAGAACTTTAATTATATTGCACTAATAATGTAGCTAGACATTGGTGCAATTTTCATGTAAATATCTATTATACTTTTCTTACAATTATTTTTGCGCTATAAGAAAAAATGCAATAAAGTCAATGGTAACGTCACGATTTAACGAACACTTTTGTCCACCCTCTGTAGCTAGTCGTGAGACAAACGCTACCGACTGAGCTGTCGTGGCGCGCCCTTTGGCGTGTTTGTTGACGTTACGTCACTAGTCCCGTTTCTCTGGTTCTCGTTTCTATAATGCACGTTAACAAATGACGCGCCTAAAGCCGGAACTCAGAAATAGCTTCGTTTTAAGGGATTGTGATACGGATTCAGAAAGCGCCAGTTTGATACGGCTCTCCGTATCAGATGGCCAGAAAACAGGCAGCTTAAAGGGTGTATCATTGATAGGTATATAATAAATTTAATAATACGGAAGCACGAATGCAAGATTCTATTTATCATATGACACTTAAATCGCATTTTATTAACAAAATTTGCACTAAAACGTCACGATTTCGCCATTAGAAAACGCGAAGTTTTTATGGACCGGCCGTACATCAAGAGCCAATCTTTGAATATTATAGAGAAGGTAACCAATCTACAGGGATTTATTTCCTAGTCTCGGAGACCTGGGCAATAGTATATTTATGTTGGCAAGAAATCCTTGTATTTCTTTGCTAAGAATGTAATATTTTAAGTTAATGTGTACTGTTAATATATAAACCCCTGGTTAACTATGTATAAACAAGGGTTGTTACGAAAAGAAAAAGAGCTGTTACGAAACGAATAAGTCATAGTTATCAAACGACCTGGCCCCGAGGATATAAAACTTTTTTCGTGCTCAGTTTAGCTGGGTATGAAATTTTCTCTGCTGATAAATATGAAAAAGCCAACTAATGCTGGCATTTTTATATTCATAAGCAGAGAAAATTTCATACTCAGCTAAGCTGAGCAAGAAAAAAACTGTGCTTATCAGTAGTTTGCTGTTTAGCCTATTAGCAGGTAAAATTTCATGCTCAGCTGAGTTGAGCGCAGAAAAAGTTTTATAACCTCAGGGCCAGGTCATCAGGTCGTTTGGTAACTATGACTTTTTCATTTCGTAACAGTTTTGTTTTTCGTTCTGTAACATCATTGAAAACATAGTTGACCTGGTGTGATATATACGTGTTACATTTCGCACAATGCTATCTTATTTTCAACGTGAACTGAGAATATCTTGACCTTTTTCTGACCCTGTTTACTTCTACTGTGTATTGTTTACTGTCCACTGTGCCCTATCTACTGTTTACTGTACACCATCAACTGTAACACTGAATTTTCGCATCATGTACAAGAGCATGAGCAAAAGCTCTAGATGTATGTATGTATTCATGTATTTTATTGCACATGCGCAAAACTATGTCGCAGCAGCCAGTGAACAGTAGGCAGGACATGACAAACAGCAGACATGAAACAGCAGAAAAACAAGACAGTAGGCAGTCAACATGACACAGTAGAAAGAGAACAGTACACAGTATACACTACAGCCATAACATGAGCATATTATAAAGTATGTTCAAAGTTCTTGTCGCAGTAGACAGCACACAGAAAACAGCATAAACAGAAGTTAAATATGGAATGAAATATTTTAGTTGAACTCATCTCGCATCTTCACACTGATCTGGCATTCAACACAGGCAACGAAGACAACGTAGAGGAAACTTGCTTTTTCCTCTCATCACAGTGTTTGTTTCACGGACCATCCGATCCCCGATTCGTGAAATAGGATTCAAAAGTTTTACTGACTGGACATACACAGTCAAGAAATGCTTGAAAACAATTTTCGGGCTACAACGACCATGACAACGGATTAGTGAAAACATATTTTTTGCACAATATTTTTAGCAGACGGAATTTATTCGAAAATCTGGTCTGACCCAGAGAGCTAACAAACTGTAGGGTCCGTTAGATTGATAACTTGAAATTGAATTAAAAAGTATACGAAAAAAAAATCGAGTTTTATAGCACGTTGCCTTCGTTGCCTGTGTTGAATGCCAGACCATGGAGTCTGATTATGAAACCGACGCCCAGTGTGATTCGCGAATAGTGACAGTGGCCAGCGTATCTGCAAGTCTGGTTTAATATGATCTGAGAGTCATAAGAGTCATCACAGGGTATGAACCAGTCCGCCAATTTTCGCTTCCTGCAGAGACTGTCCGTCATATCTGGCTTCCACCGAGACTGTCCGCGATCTCTTGCTTCCTGCAGGGACTACTGTCCTCGAAAAATGGCTTCCTGCAGAGACTGTCCGCGTGCTTCTGCTTCCTGCCGAGGCTGCGAAAATTGGCAGACTGGTTTATACCCTGTGGTCATTGGTTAGTCAAGCGGACAGCTAAAAATATTTTTGCATAAAATGTGGTTGAAATATAATTATGTCCTATTAATTGCAGTCTAAATGTAAAAAATCGCATTAAATGTTATAACATCTGCATTCATAGATGCCATATTGTCATCTCTAACAAATGATTCACAGATGAAAAAACTGTAGGTTTAAGTGCAGTTAAATGATACGCCGAAGCTTTTCATTATAAAAGTCTGTCTGTTTGGTACACATTATGTTTCTATTATGTGTAGCGTCTTTTATTTAACTCTTTCGGCGCCAAATTTTTCAGACGACAAATTTTCGTCTGCTCAAATCATCAGACGACAGATTTGTAATTGGAAATTTTAACAATCTGAAGACACTTTTCATAAAATCAGGCTTTTTAAGTTCATATTTGAATGGCAAACAGTGTAGATCCTGATCAGACGGCTCTTTTAAGAGCCGGCTGATCTGGATATACGCTGTTTGCAAAGTCGCATTTTTGCGACTTTGGCGCCGAAAGAGTTAAACTTGAAACCTATAAAGTTATGCTCGATACTGAATTTACCCGCGGAATGTAACATTTATGCATTCACACACTGTATGTATCGTGTATTGGCCAATAAAAGTTTAATATTTTAGTGACTTTAGGTTGAAAACATTAACTAACTAATTCACCTACTAACTAAATGAATAAAACTCACCGGTGTAGATTCTCAATTATACCAGGGAAATGCAAACATTTTATACTTGGGTAGTTTCACCAAGTAAACAAACTTTCCTTTTCCATGAAATGAATTCCTTTTCCATGAACTGAATTTTGGAAATTTCACAACTGCATATTTGTTTGAAAGAAAGTCGGACTGATTCATGAGAAAAAGTGTCTTGCAGTAAAAATGTTAGACTATTCGCTAAAGACCCAGATAAGCCTCCACATCTGCCCAGATCGATCACAGTCTTCGCTGTTTGCTAGATCGATATACTGCTGACGTGAACAGGGAAGAATTTGCGCAGTCTGATCTGAGTCTTCGGTTTACGCACGGAACAATAACAAAATGCAGACAGTCCTCGTTGAAGACCCAGAAAAGCCTCCGCATGTGCGCAGATCGATCACAGTCTTAAATGTATACTAGATCAATTTACTATTGCGAATGCGCAGGCTGATCTGAGTCTTCGCTGTACGCACTGCGTTATAAGCAACTGCAGACAGTCGTCGGGTGTGCGTGGTAGTAATTGTTTGTACAATATTGAGATCCTTGTTTGTTTAATTTTATCCAAACGGAGCATCTAGAAAGTTTCCGGGAATGCTGTGAATGAGTCCATATCGAGCACTGCCTGGTGGCTATGGTATGGAGATCCTTCATATGCTGAAACACAGGGTATAATCGAGTCCGCCAATTTTCGCTTCCTGCAGAGACTGTCCGTCATATTTGGCTTCCGCCGAGACTTTCCGCGAACTCTTGCTTCCTGCAGAGTCTACTGTATTCGAAAAATGGTTTCCTGCCGAGACTGTCCGCGTGACTCTGCTTCCTGCCGAGAGCCTCGGCAGGAAGCAGAATCACGCGGACAGTCTCTGCAGGAAGCCATTTATCATGTACAGAAGTCTCGGCAGGAAGCAAGAGTTCGCGGACAGTCTCGGCGGAAGCCAAATATGAAGGACAGTCTCTGCAGGAAGCGAAAATTGGCGGAATCGATCATACCCTGTGGGAAATATCAGTTTACCTAATCTTTTTTTTGACAGCTTGCTGATGTACAGGTGTCGACTCTAAGCCCTTTCCGAGTCACAAACAAAATAAAGCCCCTCTCCCCCCCCCCCCCCCCCCCCCCCCCCCCCCCCCCCCCCCCCCAGACACACCACTACCTCCACCAACGACTTCACCAACACCCCATTGCAAACTTTTTTGAGATAGCAAAAAACAAACTCTTGAAAATGCAGTAATATTTGGGTGAAATTATAACAATATATAACATATGTTCCAGGGAATTTCCCTTTTATCCAGCGGTCATCTTTTTCTGTGAATGATAATAATCATTATTATACCCCCGACATACGAAGTATGTCAGGGGGTATATTGTTTTTGTCTTTCCGTCCGTTCGTCCGTTACTCTGTTTGTTCCTTCGTCCGTTCGTTCGTTCGTTCGTCCGTCCGTTCGTCAACTTTTCGTCAAAATTTTGCGCTTAAACCTTTTTTGATAGCCCATATCTCTGTAACTACACATCAGATTCTTTTCATATTTGGTTTATTCTGTATAGCATTGCCTTTGATGTAAAGTGTCTTAGCCCCTGGGCCAGGTCCCAGGGTGGGGCCAGGGGTCAGGGCTTAGGCATTTTCATTATGTCAAAGTTTTGCGTTAAACCTTTTTGATTGCTTATATCTCTGTAACTGCAATTAAGATTTCTTCCATATTTGGTACATGATATCTCTGTAGCATTACTTTTGATTTGGACTACCTAAGCTGCAGGGTCAGGCTCATGGGTGGGGCCTGGGGTCAATAACTAGGACTTAGCCATTTGTTGTATATATATATATATTTTGGGTTATTGTTCTAATATACTTGAATAGAGCCTAATGATACATGACTAGGTTTATTTCATACTAGTTTACCCATATGGATGCTGCTGCTGTCATAAGGTCAAGGTCGCAAACATTTACATTTTGTACATGTATAACATTTGCATTGTAGTTTTGTGGTAAAGTATGCTTTCACTAGGCGGTGGTACTGGTCGGGGATATACGTGAGCCCTTGCTCACTTGCTCTAGTTGTTATTGTTGTTATGGTAGACAAAGATATATCTATTAACTTATTTTATACATATCAATTTTATTTTATTTACACACACACGAACACACACACACACACACACACACGCACGCAAGCACGTACGCACATTTTATTTTGTAGTGGCTGACATTTAGCTCCAATTTTATTTGTCTGGTTGATAGGACTGACTGAGTGATGGGCCTTTGTGTTGGTTGACTGATTGAATTATGTCATTTGATTGATTGATTGATTGATTGATCGCTTGTTTGCTTGCTTGCTTGCTTGATTGATCGATCGATCGATCGATCGATCGATCGATCGATCGATTGATTGATTGATTGATTGATTGATTGATCGACTGACAGACTGGCTGACTGACTGACCGACCGTTTGTCAGTCAGTCAGTCGATCGATCGATCGATCAACCGATCGACTGACTGACTGATCGACCAACCGACCGATCGATCGACCCGGTCGATCGATCGAATAGTTAAGTCCATATTGTGATCTATAACTTGGGCGAACTTTTTTGCTCACAGAGCCACCACATCAGACTGACAGGCTACTTTAATGGCTGACTATGGATGGATGGATTTTTTGACGGATGGAGATTGATTGATTGATTGATTGATTGATTGATTGAATGATTGATTGATTGATTGAATGATTGATTGATTGATTGAAATTAGAGTATATTTGAACCGTTAACAAGGTTTGACTGTTTAAAGGCCTTTTAGCTGCTGGAACCTAAAAGTTGCAGAAAACTAAAGTTTCAGGTCTTTACGTTCGCGTGGGCCATAGTTATTCACTACTCGCGTTCCTAATGAAACCAGTATTCCGAATAAGCCAAAAAAAATAAATGAGCCACGACACGACAAAACCAACAATGTGGTTGTGCGCCCAGTGCAGATCCGCCCAGTCTGATCAGAGTCTTCGCTGTCCGCACAGAGGAAGCTAAGACCCTTAGCTATACCCCTTGAGCACTTAACGAAGAGTCTGTTCAAACTGGGCGGATGTACAGGCTGATCTGAGTCTGTGCTTGGCGCACAACCACTTTGTTTGTTTTCTCGTGTCGCGGCTCAAATGCCTTTTTATCATTTGGATTTTTCAACATTTGGGTATCATGCTTTATATTGTGACTAGTTGTAATAATAACAATAAGACATTCCATTAAAATTTTGGCGGTAGTATAGAGATTCCGACTAATGGCCCCAAATCGAAACCTGCCGGTTGGATGGACTGGGTGATTATAAAGCAAACTTTGAAGTCGACCAGCTCTCGTTAGTCGGCCGATTTTGACGGGTCTCGCACTTTAATTTAAGTTAATTTGATTTTTTTCACCATCAATGCACATATTTTGGACCATGTGCAAATGATAGCTGCTACATGTGTTTGTCTAAAATCAGTATATGCATTGCTATGTCCCTATTTTTTGTGTGAAACAAAAAATAGAATAATAAAATAAAATAAATAAGTACTTACAGAAGCTTTCTTACCATCTGATATCAGGACGGTTGAAAAGACGGAAATGAAATAGTTGGACAGTCTAATAAATGTACATTAAAATTCTATGAAATGACTCTGACCCCAACGTAACCTTAACCGAGCAGTCACGGTCGGAGACGAGGAACAATGCCTCATAATCATATGCAAATGGAAAGGACCCATATCAGGATGCGTATTTATGCAGTATTAAAAGGGTATTCCTTGCGAACAACATGCTGTTGCGCGCAGGGAAGTCTGGTCAGACTGTGTGGATGCGCAGGATTATCTGAATCTGCGCTGCTTCCATGTGCTGTAAGGTAACTTTTTTCTTAAAGGTATAACTTTGAAGATTATCCAGGAACTAAGTTGTTGCACGATTCGATTAGAGTAGAAATCCTAAATTGAGCCGCGACACGAGAAAACCAACAAAGTGGTTGTGCGCCCAGCGCAGATTCAGATCAGCCTGAGCATCCGCCTAGTCTGATCAGACTCTTTGCTAAGGGCTAAAATGGTAGCTAAGGGTCCAAGCTACCACCATGCGGACAGCGAAGACTCTGATCAGACTGGGCGGATGCCCAGGCTGATCTGAGTCTGCGCTGGGCACACAGCCACTTTGTTGGTTTTCTCGTGTTGCTGCTCAATTTATCTCGCTACCTTATATGACTTTGAACAAGTATCATGACTAATTGGCATCGCATTAAATGTGTCTTACGACATTTTTAAACAAGGAATACTCAGTTCATCCCGCGCAGTCTGATCAGAATCTTCTCTGCTTGCATGAACAAGCTTAGAATATGAGGAATCTATAAAGAGAAGGGTGTTTTCTGACTATTTACCATACGCATGTAGCTTAGGGTCCTTTCCACGCGACCTTATCAACCTGTGCTGATGCACGCCGAGTTGAATCATTGATTCATGTTGATTCACGGGGCTGATTATAATAACTATTCCGGGTTAGAGTCTCCATAGTCCTACCAGTGGTAAAATTATCTAAATACAAAACATTATGAAAACTGGTTAGTGATAAAATGATGGGTGACGTGCATACATGTAAACCGAGTCACATAACTGGCAAGAAATAAGTTGGGGGAACGTTATAATTGCTCCACAGTTTCGTTTTCTGGTTCCAGTAGTAGTATTTCAATTCTCATATCGACGTTGCCCCCGCGCCTCAGCGGAACGAATCCATAGCCGCAGTAACGGGCGCCGAGCGTCCGTCCGTGTTTTCTGGTTCCCTATTAAGGGATGCAATATAAACTAAAGCAAGACAATGAATGGGGTCTCATGCCGGTACAACGTATTTTTACCGTTTTAGTCATGGGTAGGTCATTTTACTTGCCAACGAAAATAACCCGATCAATTTTCATCGCCGTTTATGTGAAACTCAAGGATATTTTATTTGTTTAATTTGGCTAATCACGGACATTTACAAAACTGATAAAACTGTAAATATTGAGAAGCTTCCGCGATAGCTCTTTCACTCTGCCGTGTCACCCTTCCGTCGACCTGATACCCTTGAAATATTGTTGAAAAGGACGTAAAATCTTCTCACCAAGTAATTAGCTCTCGGAGCTAGTAAACGTGTTCTTATATGCAAGTTTGTCTTACGTCGTAGAAACGAGAAAAACAGAGACCCCAGGGGCCGAGTGCACAAAGCAAACGTAAGCCTACTTCCGACGTACGTTCGTCGTAAAAATGTCGCAGAATTTTAATCCGTGTGCACAACCGAGGCGTGTCGTAAACTAAGTCGTAAAATAGCTTCAGACTTTACAAATCGCTTCTTGCACTAGGATTAAAATACAGTCGTAGTACAGACTTAGTAGCGCCGACGTTCGTAAGCTACGCCCGGGCGTAGTTTACGCCTCCTTTGTACACTCGGCCCCAGGGCCGAGTGCACAAAGCAGACGTAAGCGTACGCTCGACGTACGACCGTCGTAAAGTTGTCGCAGAAATTTAATCCGTTTGCACAACCGAGGCGTGTCGTAAACTAAGTCGTAAAATAGCTTCAGACTTTACAAATCGCTTCGTGCACTAGGATTAAAATACAGTCGTAGTACAGACTTAGTAGCGCCGACGTTCGTAAGCTACGCCCGGGCGTAGTTTACGCCTCCTTTGTGCACTCGGCCCCAGGGCCGAGTGCACAAAGCAGACGTAAGCGTACGCTCGACGTACGACCGTCGTAAAGTTGTCGCAGAAATTTAATCTGTGTCACAACCGAGGCGTGTCGTAAACTTAGTCGTAAAATCGCTCTAAAACTCACGTCTGCTTTATAATAGACTTAACACTGGCGTAAGGTGTTCATTTTGAGTTATTCCTTCAGTCTTTCATTTAAACATGGCCGGAATGTTACATTGGATGCACGATTTGCAATATAGAAGGGTTTTAAAGAGAGACAGGATAATCAGAGACAGAACAAATCCTTTGGATACATATACATGTAGAGCTATATGAACACCGCCAACAATTTCAATATTTCATTATCTTCAAAAAAAATTTCTGATAGACATTTTACGTTTAACTCAAAAGCACTTACACGTTTGAAAGTGTTATAATGAATATTAGTTTAAAAAAACACACCAAAAGATTAAAATATGTCGTGCAGATTTATGATTGACCCATAACATGCAAAAAGGTGCATATGCCATATGCGAACATCAAAGGCTCATACCAGCCTGCGCATCCGCACAGCCTGAAAACTATGCATGGAACCTAAGGATTTTACAGGTACAAAGTGAAGGATCTAAAATCACGGACTCACAGACTGGTTACAGTCTTGTCTGTTCGCAGATGCCTTAAGCAACCTTTATGCCTAACGTGGCTCATATAATATTAGAAAACCATTCATCAAACACACGTGCTAATTTTATTTGAGAGCACTACGCTACTCGTACTCTAGTCGCAACTACGCCTGACTTACGCCTGCTTCGTGCACTTGGATTTTAATACAGTCGCAAGATTGACTTAGTTGCGCCGACGTTCGTAGCCTACGCCGGCGTAGCTTACGCCTCCTTTGTGCACTCGGCCCCAGATGAGCAGCCTTTTTTACCGTTAACATTCCAAAAATATTGTGACACGTACAATATTGTCAATTTTATTTTTTGCAACGCAATAATAGGACCAAAATCGCGAACAGTTTAGACCCTGAACAGGCTGCTCCTTTCAGGAGCAGTCTGATCTGGGTATGCATTGTTTTTTTTTTTTTTTTTTTTTTTTTTTCACTGAGCCCTATCTGGTCAATACATGTACGTAGAATTTTTACCGTTCCCTGCCAGATGTCAGTGCCGGAAATCGAAACTGACCCGAAGAGATACTCCTATATATGGTGGCTGGTTTGTGCCATTTCGTCTATTTGCCGCGAAAAGACGCCACGCGAAAAGACGAAAAGACGAAAAGACGCCATGCGAAAAGACGAAAAGACGAAATAACGCCACGCGAAAAGACGAAAAGACGAAATAACGCCATGCGAAAAGACGAAAAGACGAAACCCGCCACGCGAAAAGACGAAATTTCAGCACGAAAAGACGAAAAATCGCCATGCGAAAAGACGCCATTTGAAACCCTTAATTTGTCGTCCTTTCGCGTGACGTCTTTTCGTCTTTTCGTCTTTTCGCCTGGCGTCTTTTCGTCTTTTCGTCTTTTCGCATGGCGTTATTTCGTCTTTTTCGCATGGCGTTATTTCGTCTTTTCGTCTTTTCGCGTGGCGTTATTTCGTCTTTTCGTCTTTTCACGTGGCGTTATTTCGTCTTTTCGTCTTTTCGCATGGCGTCTTTTCGTCTTTTCGTCTTTTCGCATCACATGTTTTGCATTAAGATGTATCAATAAATCCTATTCTAAATGCAGTTAATACTTAGACAGGTGTTTCTTTTGTAAACTGTGTAGACCCTGATCAGAATGCAATCTGTAAAGAAGTGTACTAATCACGGTTTGCAGTTTTTGCCGCTAAACTGTTCTTTTAAAAACTTTACCAAAAATATGAGGAAAGAAGTCATTATGGTATTTCTACTGAACGGGCAGAAAAGAAAATGAGCCGTCCTAATGTTTTGGAGTAAAATACTCCAAACAAGTTTCATCCGATCTTAATTTTGATCTTAAACTGCCTAAAAGATTAACCACTTGTTGACCATGTAATCTCTCTCAAACTATGGAAGACGAAGGTGTCAATACAAATATTGAAACATTGTTGCACTTCGCTGTATGTGTTATGATGTGAAAAAATAATGATACAGTATTTTCCCTAATTTGACATACATTTAACTGCAGCTAACCCAAAATTTGAACAAGTTTATAGTTTTCTAAAGACGTGCCAATCGCAGACAGAGCAGAGCCTGATTAGACTTCTCTTTGGCTTTCGCATATGTGTCCCAATATATAAGAATTTTATATTGAAAATGTGCCCCCTTCCGCCATTTTTACAAAGGGGCACAACTACCGTTACTTCCTCTTTAAGTCTTCTTTAAACGACAGGGATGGACTTTGCTAGCTCAACTAGGGCAGCTGAAGACAGGACTAGGTGGAAAAGGAGTGTTGTAGAGTCATCTATGGTGCCCCAACGACCTCGAAAGATTATGGGATAGACTAGACCAGCGGTTGCAGTCTGTTCGACCCCCCTCTACACACACACACACACACACACACACACACACACACACACACACACACACACACACACTTGCCTCAGTGGTCCTTCAGATGTGACTCTAAACCGCGAGGTCATGTCTTCATATGACCTTAGCATTGGTGGGACGTTTTACCCAATTCTCTCGATCTCTCAGTTTGAACAATAATATACTCAGAAAATGTGCTAGCATTAAGTAATAAATTTGGACCATGTTACCATTATGATCCTAAATCCTAGGACATATGTGTCCTAGGAAAACAGTGGTCTGGTCAGGCTCTGCATTGGTAACCACTCTGCGAATGTTATGATACAGCTCGATATACATGTATTTAAAATCTAATTGTTCAAATTAAAAAAAAAGAAAAAAGAAAAACGGTTATTTTTACGTAGGATGCATGGAGACACAGGCTTCAACATATTTGCATCTGTGCTTAAGGTGAACGGGACCACTCTCAGGGGAAGCAATTTTGCATTTTTTGCCTCCTTTCTTAAGGAGGGTCAGCTCTTGAAACTAGAATTTGGTCTTCTAGGAGCAAATTCTTTCCTTGAAGAGTAGACCTATTGAAGAATCTAACTTTCTGTTTGCTTCACTTTCCTATCTTGGAAAGCGAAGAGAATGTCACAAAAGTTGTTCCCCTTTGTAAATATGACAGAAGGAGACAAAATGTTCAATATTAGGGAGATCTTTCTTGGAGGTGTAACATTCAGCTATTGATTGATTGATTGATTTGATGCTTATTGTCCACGGTAAACAGCTATGGTCATGCCGGGACGGTCAGTTAACTTAACCACACTGTTCCTGTGCAGGCTTAGACCTCCTAAGCGGTTAACCAGTACTAAGTGCACATACTTTCGCCAGTAACAGACAACTGCCCTTCTTGAATCAGCGGAAGGAGAAACGAAAGTAGGCTATGTGGCCAGACCGGGTATCGAACCCAGAACCTCTGACTTATGAGTCAGGTGCCCTACCGATTGCGCTACGCGGCCCGGCATACATTCAGCTATACAGTCAAACCTGCTTATGTGGTCACCTCTATTAAGGGATCACCTGTCTTAAGCAGCCACCTTTTCTTGGTCCTTTGAACCAAACTACAGTGCAAATGAAATGTATTAAGGGGTCACCTGTCTTAAGTAGCCACTTTTTGTCCTTCCCTTGGGTGACCCTTTAAGACAGGTTGGACGGTATTTCTCAAAAATGCTTGCGAAAACAATGTACTAGGTCTGCCTATAGATGCTCCTCAATGCGTAAATTTGCGTCTGCTTATTTTTAAGTCAACATGGCCCAGATTTTTTAATCAATAACTGTTATTATTGCCGACCCCATAATAATACTTATTGCTATCCTTTTCACTTTTAACAAGTTTTATTTTTCTGTCGGATAAAATAGAGTTTCAGTGGCAAATCCCTTCTAATTTTCCTAAGACTGCTGCTTTACACCGATTATCTTGATTATATCAGTGTTTGATCTCAGTCAACAAAGCACAAATTTGTTATTCAATCTAAACGGTACCATACTGACCGAAAATGTTGCCGACCCCAGTGCACGTTAATTTTATAGTCTATCCTTACAATTTTTAGCTGTCTAAAAGATATATTAAAAAACATTTTGAGCAGTTGCAAATTCTGTGATCAGACTGCTTCTGTAGCTGCGTTTGCAGTAGTCTGATATGAGTCTATATTGTTTACTCAGACACACTGTCTTAGTATTAGGAATCAATACAGGGATCAATACCGTTACATGTATCAATAGAAGGGTATTTTTGTGTCGTTATTTCGTCTTTTCGTTTTTTCGCCTGGCGTCTTTTCGTCTTTTCGCATGGCGTTATTTCGTCTTTTCGCGTGGCGTTATTTCGTCTTTTCGTCTTTTCGCGTGGTGTTATTTCGTCTTTTCGCAACGAAAAGACGAAAAGACGCCATGCGAAAAGACGAAAAGACGAAATAACGCCACGCGAAAAGACGAAATTTCGTCTTTTCGCAACGAAAAGACGAAAAGACGCCATGCGAATATACGAAAAGACGAAATAACGCCACGCGAAAAGACGAAATAACGCCACGCGAAAAGACGAAAAGACGAAACAACGCCACGCGAAAAGACGAAAAGACGAAATAACGCCATGCGAAAAGACGAAATAACGCCATGCGAAAAGACGAAAAACGCCAGGTGAAAAGACGAAAAGACGAAAAGAAGCCACGCGAAAAGACGACAAACTAAGAGTTTCAAATGGCGTCTTTTCGCATGGCGTTTTTTCGTCTTTTCGTGCTGAAATTTCGTCTTTCCGCATGGCAGGTTTCGTCTTTTCGTCTTTTCGCATGGCATATTTCGTCTTTTCGTCTTTTCGCGTGGCGTTATTTCGTCTTTTCGTCTTTTCGCATGGCGTCTTTTCGTCTTTTCGTTGCGAAAAGACGAAATTTCGTCTTTTCGCGTGGCGTTATTTCGTCTTTTCGTCTTTTCGCATGGCGTCTTTTCGTCTTTTCGTTGCGAAAAGACGAAATAACGCCACGCGAAAAGACGAAAAGACGAAATAACGCCACGCGAAAAGACGAAATAACGCCATGCGAAAAGACGAAAAGACGCCAGGCAAAAAGACGAAATAACGACACACAAATACCCTTCTATTGATACATGTAACGGTATTGATCCCTGTATTGATTCCTAATAGCGGAAATCCAGTCACCCGTAAGCTTGGGTCATTGTCACATGGCTTTCAGTTATCACTTCCCATCTGCTTGACTTGATTGAAATATTGTGAAAAGGACGTAAAGTCATGCATCCATTCATCGGACGACATATTTTGATTACAACACATATGAGACTTCATGAAATTATAAAGTTAATCAGTCCAAATAATTTAATCCCTTTCAGCAATGTCAGCTTGTTACATCATTTCTGACATCACAATGCTATGGACTTTGAAAGATGTTTTTTTTTTTTTTTTTTTTTTGGTTCGTTGTGTAATACCTTTAAATCCACGGTAAACAGCTATGGTTGTTTCGGGGCGGTCAGTTAACTTAACCACACTATTCCTGGGCAGGCTTAGACCTCGTTAGCGATTAACCAGTACTAAGTGCACATACTTTCTCCAGTAACTGGCAGCTGCCCTACTTGAATCTGCAGAGGGGAAACGAAAGTATGTGGCCGGACCGGATATCAAACCCGGGACCTCTGGCTCCTGAGTCGGACGCGCTACCGACTGCGCTACGCGGCCCGCTGACTTTGAAAGAAAATTATCGTACTCAAATATAATCGGCATGATCAGTACAAGTACCTTTTTTTATAAAGTTTTTTTTTACGTATTTTACACAGAATTCTGGTCGAAGAAGCAGATTCTCTGTACTGTAAAAGCAATTTAAAGTAAATATGCGAATATGACCATTTCGGACAATACTAAACCAGTAGCTATCGTATACTGTGGATATTCTAAATATTTGGACGGACAGGTCTTGGCAAACAGAGCAGACCCAGATCAGACTGCTGCTAGTGTGATCAGGATCTCCAATGTTTGTCGTTCCATCTTCCTCTTTTGGACGCATTGCTTCATTATAAGACCAAACTGTTCCATTTTCGGTGATGACGGTAATGATGTTGGGTGTCCCAACGATATACTAACATACTTTTAATGAAATACAAAGTCATGAGTATAAACAGAATTTGACAGTTACAAACTAATTATACATGTATGTACAGCCAAAAACAACACAAAAATAAATAAATAAATAAAATAAAAAATGAAGAATTTGAAAATATAATAATAATAGTAATAATAGTAACAACAACAACAAAATAAATAAAATAAACAAGGGGGCCATGAGGCCCTGAATCGCTCACCTGAGCAATTGGAAAAGTGGCTTTTACTTATCTCTGAAATTGTCAAAATATGAGTCTTGGGTCAAAAGTCAAAGAATGACCATGAACGGTTGTACCCATAAATCTTCATGTGCTCATTAAGACAACAGTATATAACATTTTAGGCCAAATCTTTAAAACTTCCCATGAAATCTTATGTTCTAGCATTTTCCCATATTTGACCTTGCCGTAGAAAAAGGTCAATGTCAATTCACGGTCTCATTGAACAATCTTGGAAGAACTTGAGTACCTTATGCTACTTACTAAGTCTGAAGGCCATTGGTCAGTTGGTTCTTAAGAAGAAGATTTTTAAAGGTTTTTACCATATATGGGCATTGTGGCCAGGTTGATCATGTGACCTGGACCGTTTGAATAAATTTATGTTCCCTCAACTCCTTGGGGTCCTATCTAACATTTTGTTACAATTGGCCTGGGGGCTTTTGAGATGGTGTTTGAAAATGTCAAAATATGAGAGACCCGCATCAAAGGTCAAAGAATGACCTTGACCTTCTGTACTCATGTTCTCAATAAAATGACTGTACATACCAATTTTTAGGCCAAAATCTTCAAACTTTCCATGAAACCTTATGTTCTAGCATTTCCCATATGTTACCTTGTCGCCAAAAAGTTCAAGGTCAACCCAAGGTAATTATTAGAGCAACCTTAGTTGTACTTGAATACCTTATATATACCAAAGTTCAAGGCCATTGATCTATTGGTTCTGGAGAAGAAGATTTTTGAAGCTTTTTACCATTGGCCCTTTTCCTTTGACAGATGTTTGAACATGTCAAAATATGAGAGACTTGGGTCAAAAGTCAAAGAATGACCTTGACCATTTGTACTCATGGTTTTTTATGACCTCATTAAGACGACTGTTGTACCAATTTTTAGGCCAAAATCTTCAAAACTTTCCACGAAATCTTATGTTCTAGCATTTTCCCATATTTGACCTTGCCGTAAAAAAGGTCAAGGTCAACCCAAGGTCATCATTTGAACAACCTTAGGGAGTATTTGAGTATCTTAGGTTACAGACAAAGTTTCAAGGCCACTGCTCCATTGGTTCTGGAGAAGAAAGAATTTTTATGTTTTTAATCATATATGGGCGTTGCGGCCATGTTGGTCTTGTGACCTGGACCGTTTGAACAAATTTTTGTTCCATCAAACCCTGGAGACTCTATATGAAATTTGGTTACAATTTGCCCAGTGGCTTTTGAGGAAATGTTTGAAATTGTCGAAACATGAGAGACCAGGGTCAAAGGTCAAAGAATGACCTTGTCCTCTCATACTCATAAATCTTCAGGTACTCATTAATATGACTGTATACGAGGGTCATTCAAAAAGTTCTGTCACAGGTCACGGTACTTTTTTCACAGACATACTAGCCTATTTATGGAGGACATCCGTTAAAAGAGCAATCTTTTTTCTTTATAATGATACCAAATACAAGGTGGATTCAAACAATATTGCTGAGTTACGCGACCATATAATGTCTAAGTCATAGATACTGGAATGTTTTCTTGTGTTTCATGTCTATGCTCGTTAGGGAATCATGCTATATTTGTCAGTAACTACATATCACAGGTAACTGAAATTTTCAGAGTTAACTGCCTGTAACATTCAGAAATAACATATAGAGAAATGGGTGATATCAACGCATTATATGCAATACAAACGAGGGATAACTAAGATGTTGCTGAGTTGACTGTCCACGAGACCTTTAAGAAACCACTGTAGCACCATTTTCTTGTAGTTTTTTTTCAACCCTTTGATTCGTAGTAAATTTCAACGATAAACCTCAAGTAAAGTTTGTTTTGTAAGTTCAAAAAGTATACATTTATCAAGATATGGCCTTTAGTGACTTGAGTGATTTATACGAGAGTCATCCAAGAAGTCTTGCAAACGCCCATCATAACTGATTTATTAATTGAGTTAGAGATATCAAATTACACCATAAACAGCTCATGTATAATATATGTGCTAAAGATCACTCATATTCTCAGAAACCGGAGGGTTTTGAATGCAAAGGTGTTAGAGATACCGGCGGTGAAACTTCACAAACACGACACCTTTTAGAAGAGGTGAGGGGAAGAAATTCCCCACATATATGTTTGAAATTCTTTCAAATTACAGGAACTCGTGTTCTAATATATACCAATTGTATTTAAGAACTCAAATATGAGACAGTCATTATTTCACAATATCAAACAAAAGTGGTCGCTAGGAAACAAAAGAACATCACAGAATTTTAGCAAATTTCTAGTTTTAAATGTTGGCCTCTGGTTTTTGAAGGTAGAAAACGATATTAAACGAGGCTCGCAGCTTAGATTTTCTTTAATTTCTTCATTTTACCATCTTGCGACACATAAATGTCATTTTAGGAAACACTTCTTCTGCCTTAACACATCTTCTTGAGGTACACATTTTATATGATATTGGCGTTGCCCCAAAAAACATGGTGACCTACCTTGGAAAAACTAATTATATCTTGACTGACGGCACTATCTTAACGTTGGTACCGTATACATACCTCGGTATTATTTTACGTATCTCCTAGCAAAATTCAGATATTTACAAGCATTCTAAAGTAAGCCAAGGGATCCTAAACAGACGACTAGAAGCCACCGCAGCACTCCTAATGTTAGTATTCTGCAAGATGACGTTTCTGGAAATTCTTGACAAGATAGAATGAATGAAATAATGGGGGAATATGGACTGCTTGATTCACCTTTTATCATCATTTGGCTGAAACTTAGCAGTTTGCAAGACTTATTGGATGACCATCGTATATGCCTTTGGCTGCATCTATCCTCTCATATATAGAACTGTAAACTTTATAAATTACATCGAATGACTCTGGATTTTTTTTGTGATATATATCTGTACCTGTAGAATTATTGGCCCCGACCCACGGTAATTGACATTGTTTATGTAAATATTGCAGCACCTTTCAAACAGACCATCTGCAAGTTATGCCAGTATAGTAAGGGTATACTTTGTAAAGCACATTGTGAAGATACTTGTAAAGATACTACAGCTATTTTTGTACAGCGATATAACAAAGGCCATGTCTTTAGAACGGCATCACATTGAGGTTAATATCTATTTTGGTTATGGAGATATAATACCAGTGAAAGAACTTTTTGGATGACCCTCGTATACCAATTTTAGCCCAAAATCTTTAACAGTTTCCAAGATATCTTATGTTCTAGAATTTTTCCATATCAAAGCATAAGGAAGCAAATTTGACCTTACCGTAAAGAAGGTCAAGGTCAATGCAAGGTCATAATTTCAACAATCTTGGTAGTACTCGCGTACCCGATGCTACATACCAAATTTCGAGGCCATCGGCCCATTGGTTCTGGAGAAGAAGATTTTTTTAGTGTGTTTTTTTTACCATATATGAACATGGCGGCCATGTTGGTCATGTGACTAGGACCGTTTGAACAATTTTTCGTTCCATCAAGCCAGGAGGCTACATATCAAATTTGGTAACAGTTGGCTCAGTGGCTTCAGAAGAGAAGTCGTTTGAATTTGTGGACGGACGACGACGCACAACAACGGACGACGGAGCCTTCCCATCCTATAAGTACCCCCGGAGCTTCTGGCTCAGGTGAGCTAAAACAGGTGAGAATAAAAGGCAATCAAAATACGTATATTTTATCTGCCAGCAGAATTGATTGACGGGTGTATGACAATTGATAGCTCTATAACTAAAAGTAACAGATTCTTCAGGTCTCTAAGTACCACGTTTTTTAAAAAATGGTTTGCTCGTTTCTTTTTTTATTTATTTATTTTTTTTTTGTTTGCTTTTTTCTTTTTAGAAATTCACATACGAGCTTCCCGCGGAAAGTCTAGTAATATATTAAAGGTTCCAGACAGGACATTGCTTTCCACTGATCCGGCTCTACACGTTCACTTCCGCTTAGGCAATTCTGTTCCAATATTAAGGATTATTTAGAACATATGAGAAAACCAACAAAGTGGTTGTGCGCCCAGCGCAGACTCAGATCAGCTTGGGCATCCACGCAGTCTGATCACAGTCTTCACTGTGCGCTTAAATGGTAGCTAAGGGTCTAAGCTAGCTACATCCGGTCAGCGAAGACTCTATGATCTTAGTCTGCGTTGGGCGCACAACCACATTGTTGTTTTTTGTCGTGTCGCGGCTCATATATTTGATGTGAGTCGCGTGAAAAGAGACTTTATGCCATGTGCGTATCAGCATGAGGAGCTGCGCAAACTGACCTGACTCTAAGCCGTCTCCAGGGCTTTACACTTGTATATGGAAAAAGAAAGACTCGGATAAGCTTGCGCGGACACGCAGACTGATCTGAATCTTTCCTGTTCGCACATGCGATAAGATACCATTTCACGCCATGCCAATATTTCAAATTTGAGACTCGTATTTCATGGTAATACACGCTTTATGGTTTTGTTTTGAAACAAAATTTTCTTTAATTGTAGCGTGCAAGAGTGATTGTTTTTACACTCCACGAGACCTAAAATAGTGCATTTCAATGAAATCGAAAACAATAAACTGGTGAAAATTAGGTCAAATTAATTGGGATACATACATGTAAAATTACTTTTTTGTGTGAATTTTTCCTAAAAATGAAGGGATAAAAGTATTTGTGGTTTCAGTTCATACCTGGAATAAGTCTCATGATCAGGAACATCTTTCAAAACCGTTCCCCTACTAGTTTATGTATAGTTCAGCTAAAACATATTTTATTTTCTCGACGAGACGGTTCTGATGAGACATCACAACATATGTTTTTATGAGGGACTGTAAAATTTACCTCTAGGTTACCCTTCTTGCCCCTCATTCCCTGTCTACATCGACATTTTAGGAGTCCTCATGGATCTAAAAGCGCATAATGAGGAAGACTTTGACTAGATTGCCTGGATGTGCAGTCTGACCTGAGTCTTCTCAGCTGCAGAAGCTTTAAAGTAAATGTTACAACTTCTAGGGGAAGCCTTCTGCCATTTTTATTTTTCTTCTCTTCGAAGTGGGAATCAGTTCTTAAAGAATTTGCACCTTCAATAGCCAATTATTTCATTTAAGAGAAGACTTTCTTGGAAGGGTTTTGTTGAAGTCACAAAAGTTGTCTGTCTTGGCAAAAAATAATGGTCTTAGTCACATCAGCTCAAATATTATATCTTCGAAATAATGGATTAATTTTTATTAAAAGAAACCTTTTCATAAAGCACTGACAATGGATTTTACCTTGACATAATCCGGAATTCAATGGATTTTGAAATACAATGTCTGACGTTGATCTCAGCCCGAGACCCTCAGCCAACGCTCGACTAGCAGAGACAGGCGTGCTTGGTCTGAGTACAAGTGCAGTTGAGAATCTTACTATTGTTAGTCCTCATTCTGGGGAAACTCACACCCTTAGCAGCCCCAGGGTAAATCAGAACACCCTAGCAACAAGCCCTCGAGCGAGGGAAAATGTCATTTATGTCGGTCATGGGACACCTGAGAACGATCTCGAGAGAATTAGATCAACTGAAACCCCGGTAGAATTAGTTGTAAGAGGCGATGAGCGGCTTCTTCAAAACTCAAGGTCAAATGATCGAGGTCAAGGACATAGGGAAGACGGGATCGGAAGAAGTGGACTAGTCAATGAATCTGTGAATGGATATGCTAACAGAAATAACGAAACTAACACTTCTAGGACAAGAGAAACAGATAACCGTAGACGACTTCAAGTGATAGAGACACTCAATCAAACGAGGCATGCGGACAGACATACGGAAAGACGATCATTTCAAAATAACGTAAATATCGACAACGATGCATCAAGTGCTAGACGGGGGAATACTGACGGACACACTGACAGACGGGTATCTGAAACAGATACACAGAATGCGAGAAGACTTTACGACAGGAACTCAGATGGACGTCTACCACACGGTCGTGTACACACAGACACAAACGCAGACAGAAGCAGGACACATCGTCGTCATAGTACTGGGTCACGCTCTGTCTCCTCGGGCAGAACTAGGATTAGAAGTGCTAGTAAGTGAACTTTTCATCAACGATTGCCCAATAATAGCAAAATTTGGCAAGAACTAGTAAATTGCAACATCGATATTACTGCCAGTAATAAAAGTTTAAAAAGCAGACATCAAAACTGACGTCTGCAAAATTAAAAACAAAATGCTCTGTCTGAGATATAGGCCTGTCATTACTTAAGGGATAACGGTGTAGATCCAGATGAGGCGACCCATTTAGAGCCGCCTCATCTGGATCTACGTTATTTGCAAATATATCTACTTTCAGTATTGGCACCTAGACGAAGTTGGCAACGACATAATCGAAATGTGTCGATGATTGGCGGAATTTACCGATTTTTTGCCGAATTTTGTTATTAGCCCTAGAGCCTTACTGCGCTAGCAGTGCAGGGTTCGAATCCTGACGACGGCGTAATTTGGTCACTCCGTAATTAGGGTTCCACTGCACACATCCTTCATTCTCAGACACATGTCCTCTCGATATGACTGAAACACTGTTGAAAGAGGCATAAAACACAATTTTATCCATCCATGCTTCCATCAATCTAAGCATAGTATCAAAATGTGTATGCTTTTCTTAAAAGAGAAGTAATGTTACAATAGAATGCACATGCTGTTTGGACATTTGTTCATTGGTTCAACACGTAAGTCTATTTGACTGTGCGTGAGTTTAAAATGATGCGTGTAAGGTAAGGAGGCGCGTGGTCAAGGGGCGCTTGGCTATGATGCAGAAGATAACATGTTTGAATCCCCGTTGGGCCAGCTAGTGCCTGAAGGCTCTCTTTGTTTGCCAACCTAATTAAGTTGTCGAATCTAGGAAAGATACAGGTAGATATAGGAAGGGATAGCCTCCACCTTTCATATGCTACGTGTATGTACAAGGTACGATGGACCTTGATTATATTTTTTTCTTCTGCTGGGCTTTATGCAGAAAAAGAAATAATTAAAAAAAATATGGCTATTTCAGGGACAATATCGACAGAAGAAGAAGAAAAAGATGAAAGATACGTTGTGCCAGCATTACCCATGCCTATCGCCATTTTATGTTGTGTGTTGAATTTTATTATTCCTGGTGTAGGTGAGTTCAAGGTCAACATGTACACTTTCAGGGGAAGCAACTATGTCATTTCCAATTTCGCCTTCCTTTTTAAAGGGCGTCAACACTTAAAGGAAAGAATTTGCTCCCCAATCAGTCAGGTACATAACCTTTAAAAGTTAATAAAAATATAACTTGAAGCAGTTAAAAATTATCCTATTTACCACTAATTTCAAAGTGAGGCTGTAGAAAATAACTTATTTAGGTTATGTCTGAAATTATTTAGGCCAAGGTCAGATTTGCAATCTCCAAATAAATAACTGTTGTAAGTTAAAAAGTAGCTAATTTCCTGATCTTCAAGGGCCTTGCGTACCAATTTCTAGACGATGCGTACAGAATTTTATTGCTTAATATCATAAAGTTATGTAAGAGATCTTTCAGGGAAAATTACCAAACTGTCCATAAAAATTGCTGTAACTCTAGAATATGAAGGTGAAAAAAGACACTTTAACTTAAACAGGTTACTTTTGCTATAGTCACAAAAAATGTTAACTGCTTCAAGTTATATATTTTTTAACTTTTAAAGGTTATGTACCTGACTGCCAATGGAGCAAATTCTTTCCTTTAAGAGTAGACGCCATTTTGAAACAGCTCCGTTTACAAGGAAAACAAATAGGGAGCCATCAAAGGGGTTTCCCATTGTAAGAAGGCCGGAAAAACATGGCGGTGTACCAATACATCTTCAAATGGAATGATAGTTAACAAAATATTCTCAAAACATGTAAAATCAGCAAAGAATAAGGCTCAGCCTGTATGTACGTGCAGTCTGATCATATCCTATACAAGTAAACACCATGCACTGGTGTTTGGTCCGAGGCAGAGTCGAAATAGCTAGCACTTATTAGGTATACAATTTCTCGCTAGTGCTCTTGAAGAAAAAAATAAATAAAAAAACTTATACAAGCATAATAATTCGGGGCACAATACTGCACTTTTGTCCACAGCCTATAAGTTCAGATTCTGTTTAACTTCTCAGCATGACAAGCAGCTGTAACTGTTACTTATGTGAATAAGCACCATCGACAGAGTCGCAAAACTGACGTTAAGATTTTTGCCACAATACTGTTCTGTATACCGAATTCTGCCAGTTTTGCCGTGTTGACAAAAAAAAAATAATGATAATAAGAACGATAATAATAATAGATAAATAAAATCGCTGGAGTTTACTGCAACGATGTTCCCTATCTCATCAACCAAAGTGGCATGTGCGCCCAGCGAAGACTCAGATCAGCCTGGGCATCCGCCCGGTCAGATTAGAGCCTTTGGTGTGCGCGTAAAGGGTAGCTGAGGCTCTAAACTAGCTTCATGCGGACAGTAAAGACTCTGATCAGACTGGGCGGATGCCCAGGCTGATCTGGGTCTTCGCTGTCCGCACATGCCACTCTTGGTTTTGTCGTGTCGCGGCTCACATGAAGCTCTGAGGTTCAAACCATGTCCTTCGCTGGGCGCTTAGCTTACTGTCAGATCCTTATACTTGAGATTGTAAATTATGCAATGTGAACTGATTAATAAAATATTGTTTAAACCAAACCATGTCCTTGCTATTTTCTGCCCCAGGGTCAATGACAGCTTCAGTTTGCGTACTGTGCTGTGCCAAGACTGAAGATATGTCATTGAAGGAGAAATGTGGATCCTGCTGTACTGTCTTCGGAATTGGTGTTCTACAGCTCCTCCTAGTGGCCTGTTTTCTGATTGGCTGGTTCTGGAGTATCATCTGGGGGATAACATTCATAGGCATGTCTGGTAAGTTGAGGGACTGTCCTTTGTAAATTCTAAGCACGCTATGTAACCACGTGACGTAACTGTACAGCGACAATAATGAATTGCTTTCTTGGTAAAGGCTTTGTCTTGAAATATTTATCCTGTTTTATCATATGACGTCGCTTTTATTCAGTGGATGACGTCGTGTATGACCACACGTGTAATAACACTTTGGCGCGTACACGTAACGTCATTGACAACGTCCATGTCAGCAATGCGTTTTCTTATTGAAATCATGTTCAGCTTGAAGGCGTTAAAATCCCAATTTAAAGGGTCATATGATAAACAGAATCTTACACTTGTGGTCATTTCATATGAAATTTACGAAACTCGCCGAAGGCTCGTACCACTCGTGTAAGATCCTCTATTTGTAGTATTATATTTTTGCTCTCTCTACATTTATGAAATTTCTTGCAATTTTATTGGTTGACCCATTTTATCAGTTCCTAGTGAACAGAGAAAAAAAAAGAACACACTGGTAACGGATGCGTCTTCCCAGCAGGCACCTGACATCGAAATGGCGTCACACTGACGTCACATCCAACTGGGATATGTTCCGCGTATTGGAGAGCGGGATGCGGGGGCAACTCATATGTGTAAGTGGTATATATGTACGGATTGTGGAACTAAAGTAACAAAAAAAGTTTAATTTTTGAAAAAGGGGGTCTTTTAGAGCTGCTCAGACTGAAAAAGGATGTCTTTTGTGAGTGGCCTAGGCCGGAAATAGGGAGTCTTTCCGCTGGCGCAAACCCAGTGCTGGTGTAATATGGGCGTCACGATATTTCAAATCAAATTTATAAAACTCGCAGAAAGCTTAGTTTCATAAATTTCGTATGAATAGCCACTCGTATATTATCTATTTCTTAGCTAACTATTACCACACGGACGAGGATGAAGATGTAGAGCTCCCGGCTTGGGAGCGAAACCTGATCGGCCGAACACCACTACCTGCTCCTCAAGTTGTTACCAGTCAACCGTATCCCGGAATTGGCTACGACGATCTACGACGGGAATACGAACGTCGTCGTCGGCACAGACAGGAACACCAGCGGCGAGCCCGGTCAAGAATTTCTCTCACAACCTCAAATTTAATCTACCCAATGAGAGCACCCTCTAATATGGCTTACAGCTCCCCACCCCCTCCTTACGAAGATTCCTCGTCCGAACTTCCGAGTTACCGCTCACTGGATGCCATGGCAGTTAGTCGGGAGGAGTCGAGACGCCATGACCAGTCTGGTCATGACGATAGAGGCAGGGCTGCACAAATACAGATAAATGATTTTAGACCAATGGTAAGTACATGGTGTCACATGTAATAAAAATCTTAAAGACTTCCTTGAAAAGCAGAAAATATGTTCAAAAGAAGGAACATGGGCCATGTTTCGAAGTTTCGGCTACTCAAGCCTCATCATTGACCCTGACAACACTTGGTGATGAAAGCCAGAGGGAAGCATGCTGTATTTTTTATTTCAACAAGACAGTCGATTCAAGACTGATTAGTATCAAAAAGGGTCTAAATGTTAAAAAACAACAACCAAAAAAAAAAAAAAAAAAAAATGATCTAGAATAAAAGCGCGACAACCAAAATTTGGGCCAAAATTTTTGTCTATATCGTCAATACCAATGCATTTTAGAATCGACTACCGAAATTTGGCCGAACTATAGCAGTAAAATGCTTTGCAAGGACACTTAAGATTCATTAAGAGTTGTTGAATGGAACGTCGTTATAATCACTAAATGAGCCGCAACACGACAAAACAATCAAAATAGAATATGCGCCCAGCGAAGACTCAGATCAGCCTGGGCATCCGCCCAGTCTGATCAGAGTCTTTGCTGTGCACTCAAAGTGTAGCTAAGGTGTCTAAGCTACTTCCATGCTGAAAACAAAGACTCTGATCAGACCGGGCGTGTGCCCAGGCTGATCTGAGCCTTCGCTGGGCGCACGTGTTACTTTGTTGGTTTTGTCGTGTCGCGACTCATATCATCCTTATCAGCTTTGTAGCTGCCTAAACCATCACTGGTCATCATCAATACTGTCATCACTGTTAAACAATTTTACCCCGAACTGTCTGTCTGATGAAGTCCCACCTAGAATGCAGGAGAGAACGTTTTACTTCTCGACTGAGAAACGCTAACAACGTACGTAGTCTTCATGCAAAGTCTTATCTCTATTTTAACTCGATTTACCATCAACAGCCAGAGCCAGGAATAATCTTCCAGATGGCACACAAGCAGCTTTATGCTTCTGTTCTGATCGTATTGTTTGTTTCACGTTTATATTGTTATCATGTACAATAGAATATGTTTAAACTAAAGCAGCTTCTTCAGTTATGTCTTTTTGAAATATGCTAAAAAGTAATGTCAGGAAAACACCTAAGTGCTATATAGTAGTACCGTATACGCGGTAATTTTCGCGGGTTCAAATTTTCGCGGTTAAGGGTCAAAAACATAAACATTAATTTTCGCGATTTCCAATTTTCGCGGTTATTAAAATTCGCGAAAAGTAAAATTGCTTCTTTTACACTTGAGCCAGTTCGTTCATTAACCTGCGGCAGTGGCCGCAGGTTAATGAAAGAGCTGGTTCGAGTGAAAAGCACCAAAATTTACCGCAGCCGACAGAAACAAAAACCACTGATGATACTCTCTAAGAAACAGGAAATAATATCGCGATTTTAAAATTCGCGGTTTCTAAGTGACCGCGAAATACCGCAAAAAATGGAACGCAGCGAAAATTATCGCGTATACGGTAACTCGGGTCCTCGTATAGAGCAAATACACCACACTCAAAAAGGGCTTGAGTGTATCAGGACAATGTCGCTTTATGTCTTATGAATATTTCTCTTTTCCTGTATTTTCAGAATTCAACTATTCAAGAAGAAGATCACATCACATGACAGCTTCAAATGACAGAACTGCTCGTTTTAAAATTTTCTTGCCCAGATTTTTTTATAGAATCATCTGAGCCGCGACACGAAAAAACCAACAAAGTGTTTGTGCGCCAGGCAAAGACTCAGATCAGCCTGGCCATCCACCCAGTCTGATCAGAGTCTTCGCTGTCCGCATGAAGGTAGTTTAGACACTTAGCTACCCTTTAAGCGTTGAGCAAAGAGTCATATCAGACTGGGTGGATGCCCAGGCTGATCGGAGTCTGCCCTGGGCGCACAACCACTTTGTTGGTTTTCTCGTGTCGCAGCTCAATTCTATCTATAGTGGCTTGGCGTCACGTTACATTGTACCTTACTGCAAGTGAACAGGAAAGACTAAGATCAGCCTGCACAGAGTCTTTCCTCTTCGCGCAAATGACGAATCAGTCTTCTATTTGAATATTTACATTACGCACATGGCTTAAAGTCCCTCTTCACGCAACGTCACCAGTTATAGACCCATATATAACGTGTCCAATTATAAGCAATTTTAATTCTCTGTTGAAAGGTATATTAGCTTTCAAAAGAGAGTGTCTTAGGAACCCCTCATAAATGGACACCTTTGATTCATTGCAACTGGAGTTTTTTCATACATTTTCGATTTACTGACGCCCTGACTATCAATGTTTATTTTTATTTTCCACCGCCTTTTTGGAGACTTTTGAAGTCTAAAAAGGTATTTGGTATATGGCTAACTAAATGAGCAGAAGAAGACATTATTTTGCTTAGGGTCATGGCCATTCTTTGACTTTTGTTCTAGGTTACAGGGAGTCTATTGTCATCAACATTTTCCATTGAAACATCTTGTGTCTATTGACAGTAAGGTCTCAGGTGAGCTACAGGACCACTGGTCCTCTGGTTTTCAAAGGCAGGATAACATATATTCATCGAATTTGAAAAATCGCCTAGCCAGCAAAATTTCTTACCCAGCAGGCACACAACGTTGAATTCAATGTTGATTAAACGTTGATTTAATGTTTATTCAACGGTTTGTGTCCAGTGGGTAGCGATTTTTATCCAAACGTGTTTGTTTCAAGTAATGAATATCCTACAAACAGTAAGCAGTCATTTGCTCATTTTTTTGTTCAAGAATGTGTAACTCAGCTAGGTAGACCACCGAATGATAACAAGCTCCACAAAATGAGATATATCAAGCTTACTTGTTTTGCAAGGTGTTCCAGAAACCAGCCTTTTTGTGGCAAATTCTAAAATTTCGCAATTTTGGGATCTTCTTACGCGAACCCAAATCTCATGCGTATAGCCACAACTGGCTTAAATCAAATTTCATGACAATATATATGAATTGCTGTTTAGAGGTAGGTGGAAACATAGGTTTGCCTACAGTGTCATCTACAAGTGTGCATATTTTACTTTTCCTACAAAATACTTCTTATTAATACAACTGCTATAAAATATCAGGATACATTATTCTGGACTCTTTTTATGCTGACTTTACATAATAAGGCAGTTTTTGAGGATGCATTTTGAATTACAAAAAATATAAACAACTAAATAACTAGATAGAGAAATTAAAATATAGTTTCCAAGGTTAATAATATGTGAGTGAATTTTGCAGTTTGTCATGGACAAATCGAACTGAAGAAAATAGCAGCCTCTAAAATAATTAAGGTGAATAAATTATAAAAAAAAAGAACCTCAGCTACTGGGTTTGCTTGCTAACAGAGTAGACTGGTATAAAAATATCAATGCAATAAATACAAGCGCGGGTCACTTCAATACATGTAATGCAATGTGTCAATAAGTAGATGCTGACGTTATCTATTTTGGTATATTAAATGTATTTGATTTATACTGAGTTCTATGACTTTTTGTTTTTCTTCTTCGAAATTTAAAAATATTCAAGGTAAGTTGTGTCATGTCTTAAAACAATGTTAATCCAATGAAAAACACTGTTTGATCGCTGTTACTGCATAAATTTTGCCAAAATGCTACAAAAATCAGGAAAGTGTTAAGACCCTTTTTTTCGCACACATCGCCATTACCTAGCAGATACCTACACGCCCTACATATTTCTATCAAAATCCTCGTTTCAGGATATGTTCAGCTATCGTGATTTTTTAAGCATTTAACATCAGTTCACAAGTCAAAGTTATGTTCCTAAAGTTTTTATTCGATGTCGTCTGCATTTCCATTTTCACAATATCCGACTTTGTATACAATAATACAATGTACAATGTTTATTTCTCCAATTAAGGACCCTTTCGGGTAAACAAGCAATCACATAAAAACATTTAGAAGATGATTTGGTGATTAGAAAAAGATTAATAATAATAACAATGTTTCAACAACTTTACACATATAAATATATATACATACATATGAATTCATTATATGTATCTATATACATATATATGCATACACAAATACATACACAGCTATGTATACCACACGTCCATATAAGCGGGCAAACGGGCATATGAACTAAATGCATACATACAAAGACAATATACGATGTCAGGTAATATGTATCAGAATGTCGGAAGACCGGATTCCCAGCATTGTGAACCTTACATCTTACTATGATTTTACACAATCTCATAAGTCTGGGTATTATAAGAAATTTCTTCTTTTAGAAAAACAGGTATCTACATACTGTGCAAAAACCCTTAAAATATTATTATCTTCCTGTATTAATAACCATATTGCTTTATCATTTAGGCTTAAATTACGAAAACCTTCATTGTTTAAAATTACATTCTTGAACAAATTTTCTCTTTCTTTTTCAAATAATTTACATTTCAATATAAAATGCAATTCATCCTCGATTTCATTTAAATTACATTTTGTACATATTCTATCGGATCTCATCAATTTATGCTTGACATAACGTCCAGATTCTATTCGTAAATCATGTGCGCTTATTCTTAATCGACACATAGATTTTCGCAAATTGAAACTTTCTAGCGATAAGTACTTTTCCATTGTAAAATTTTGTTTAATGCTGAAGTAAGTTTCTAGTTTACCAGAGGTGATTGATTTATTCCTTTCGTTATTCCAATATAGTTTAAACTGTTTGACTAGTCTTGTACTTACCATACTTACTAGCTGGTTTTCTGTATAATAACCACATCGGTCTATATCGATACCCAAAGTTTTAAATACAAATACGACAGAACTGTACCATGTCTGTACATTACAATTATGTAGAGTTTTAGTGAGTTTGAACGCTTCCCGTAATAATCCGTCATCACAATTTTGTAGTCTATATAGGTATTTAATCATCGATATAATAATAGAAAAATACATAGGAAACCGACCGTGTCAGACATAACAGCAATATTTGATGAGTATTTATTGACTCCTAAAATAAATTTCAGATATTTTATTTGCGACTTATCAGCAATATTATTTTTATAAATGTTCTGAAAAAATTGAATCATTATTACGATTGCAAACTACACTATCTGTCTTGAAGACCCCCCATATTTCTGACCCATATAAAACAATTGGTTTAATGAGGTGATCAAATAGATGCAGATTTGTTTTAACGCTAGGTTCTGACGATGAGATTAAGTTAGTTAATTTAAATGAGGCTTTTAATGACCTTTTAAATATATCTTCTTGACCATATTTAAATGATCCACTTGCCGAAAAGAAAACACCAAGATAGCGATAGTGCTGAACGCTTTCCAAAGGTTGCTGATTGAAGCAAAAGCTGTCTTTTAGCACTTGCTTCTGTATTTATGGAATATTGGCCTGAATCTTGCATATAAAAAGCCGCAAAGCCGTGTATCAATATTGGGATCAAACCTTGGTTTCTTGGTCGTTCAGGGAGTGGCTGCGGTTGTGCGATGGTGCTTGGTAACACGTCCGGTGCAAGGGCGCCCTACTACTGTGCTTGCAGTAGGTGCGGGTGGGGGTTGTTTGGATATTTTTTCTCGCCTATCATATCTCTTTTCTTTCTGCCTCTCTCCAGGAAACGGCTCGATATAGACTGAAATACTGTCTCAAAGAGCCGTTAAACCCAAAACATGCAACCAACCAATCCTTGACCGTTAATACATATCCCCCCGGTCTGACCAGATATTAGGCCGTGCGCTCAGAGGGTATCTAAGGGTGTAAACGAGCTCCATGCGGACATCGAAGACTCTGATCAGACTGGGCGGATGCCCAGGCTGATCTGAGTCTTCGCTGGGCGCACATGTCACTTTGTTGGTTTTGTCATGTCGTGACTCACAAATCTGCCCTGAGTAAGTTTTGTAATTTCGAAAAAATGTGGCCGAAAAAAACTCTAAGTTGCGTTACGTCACGGAGATAAAATCTTATACGACTCGTCATTAGGGTGGTAGACGCGCAAAATAAAACCCTGTTTGCCAGGCTGGCCTAGTGGCTAGGGTGTTTGGTGTCAGAGCCGGAGTACACAGGCTCAAATCCGGACCGGGTGGGGACGCGCGCGTTTTTTTTTTTTTTTTTTTTTCATTTTTACCTTACAACATCTATCCCATGATGGCTCACCCAGCTTTGACTATACGAGTAAAGGGGCCTGGATGGCGGTTGTTAGCACGCAGATGTTGCAAACGTTCGTGGAAAACGCGCATTACTCTTGCTTACACCGAGGTAATGTGCCCCATATGGTTTCGCACCCTGAGACTGTGACCTCGTCGAATAAGTGACTTCATAGACGATGATTTAAATGTTTAATGCAAAACAATGTATAAACTTCATCTCATATATTTGTTGAATGATAAATAATTTACAGTTTACTCTCTGGACCTAAGAATTATCTAAATGTGGATTTACATAGTGACATATGTTGCATGAAACGTGTGTAATGCAACATGTATCACCATCTAAACAACCGGCCAAAAATATATGTCGCATGACACAAATCCGTTGGAAGCAACATTTCTATCGTCTAAACATAGCATACTGGTTCTATCATGCAGCACGTGTCCCCACGTAGACCCGTCTTAACAGTGCATTTATACGTTACGATATTTTGCCTGCAACAGGTTTGTGTTGATTGCAAAATTTTCACAGTAAGAGCGGCTGTATGTCTGTTGCATGCGAGATATCATATAGACTCTCCCTCTCCAAAGTTTTCAAGCAGGTTAATACAGTCAAACCTGCTTATGTGGTCATCCCCATTACAGGATCACCTGCCTTAAGTAGCCACCTTTACTGGGTCCCTTGAACGAAAATACAGTGCAGATTAACCTGTATTTTAAGGGGTCACCTGTCTTAGCAGACAATTTTTGTCCTTTCCTCGAGTGACCCCTTAAGACTTTAATTCCCCAGAGTTTGAATTATTCCTCAAAGGGTGCCACTCAGCTTAAAGGAAAGAATTTGACCGAAAGGGAGCACGAAGGGAGTCCATTACTTCCAGATCAAGGAGATCTCCCTTTATTCAAGACTTTAATTTTTGTTGGGCCCTGTGACTCGACCAGAGATGTTTCACTGCGTATGTGCCATTCACTGCACCATATCTTTTTGTCTTTTTCTCCAACTTTCTATTCTGTTCATTCCACAATTCCAGGGCGCTTGGACGTTTCAACACATCTACATCCAAACATCTGCGCAGATACTGTATAAAGTCCATCTGGAATGGCGCTTGTCGCAGTTTCATTAAGAAAATCGGCGACGAATCAAAAGAACGGAATGTTTCCAATGGCCAAAGTCTTTCCTCCTCAAATACGCGCAACGGTGGATTTGCGTGGAGTTCTAGACACAGAATAGCAAAGCAGTACATGTCACAATTGGCAACGTATACCCCTCCATTTAGAACTTCTCTTGGAAGATAGACAAAGTCAGATGACACGGAGTCAGCCATGTTATCTGGAAGCTTTGCTGTTCTTGGTACGCATGCGCCAGATAACTTCACTTCACCGTTGTCCGCATTAACCTGAAAATAAGTCAAACTTTAAATGGATTATGAATGCTTTGTAGCAGCAAGAATGACTGGCATTGAGTAAAAATATTTATCATGCCCCTGCTGTAAAATTCTACCTGATAACAGGGGTATGATAACATAATGTGATATCATGTCACTATAGAACTGCGCTTGCGCGAATGTTATCAGGCCATGCCTTTAGGAGCGAGCTTTGAAAACGATTGGCTACATACTGACGTTGGCCGTGATAACAACGTTCAATTGGTTGAATGGTGTCGCCACTTACGTTATAACGCATTCGCGACATCAACAAGTGCGAACAAAACTGTGTGTGCTTTTCGTTTGTTTGACTCTCTTTACACCGTAAATTCTTCTAATGATGCCTGATAAATAGAAAACCATGTAAGTGTCTTTTGATATCAAGTTTATCGGGCTCAACCAGAAACACGTCGGACTGGTTCGTCAAGCCTCGCCATTCCTACGCTGTTTCTGGTCTCACCTGATAAACTTGATATCAAAAGACACTAACATGGTATTCTCTTTACTTTATGGTTTGTGCCAAAAAGAAAAGGCACAGATCAGCCTTACTACATAGGCTTATAAATATTTATGCCAGTTTCCTAATTTTTGTTGATTTTGCAACATTTTAAACCCGTTAATCAAAGTATTCGCGACATCTACTTTATTGTAGGGATCGCTGGTGAAATAAATACCCAGCAGTCACACAACGTCATGATGACGTCGTATTGACGTTGATGTGACGTAATATCGCATCGAAGTCAGTGCGACGTCATGTGCCCACTGGGTAAACGACGATGTTTCAATGTTTACGGGAGATTGTTTCGAAGAGATAGTGAAAACTAGAATACTACAAAATCAGTTTCTGGAGATTTTTTTAACAAAAAATGCTTGTTTACTTTGGTGGCTGATAAACAGATGTAACTGTAATAGCAAGCAGTCAAACTATTTGAAGTTAAAGATTTTGAAAGCTTTTTTTCTGATGCCATCAGAAGCTAGTTAGCCAGAAATTGTAACAGATTTTATCAGATCCTTGGACCAAGGTACTTTGACCAGCCTGTGGCATATAGTAAAGAGGTGGTCCTCACCGTCAGTGTGTCCAGCGTCAGCTCCATATGCACTAACCCTTTGGTATGTAAATACCGGAGTCCGGCAAGGGAGTCGAGTATCAGCCTGTCAAGGTCACACCTGTCCTTGTGTTCGTACACATACCGCCTCAGTGACACCAGATGACCATTGTAAAGTTGGGCTGGGGCCTCAGTATCAGCAGTCTGATAAATGCCGAGAAATTCCGCAATGAAAACATCTTTATGTAAAAGACATCTGAAAATATGTAAAAAAGAGCAATAAGGCAAAATGCAAAGAAATTCCTCGACAGAAACATTCTTTTGCGCAAAGAAATTAACATAAGAAGAGTATTATTAGAATTGTTACAAAGTGTTCAGTATAAAATAAATCTATAAGGTTGTTTTTGAAAACAAAGAGCACATTCAAGAACTGGGGCCGTATTCATGAAGCCACTTAAGTCGTTGCTATGCGGTTGCTAAGGCTAAATATCTATAAAGGAGATTCCCTACAACTATGAAATTTGGTCTGGAGGAACAGTCTTTGTAAGACTGTTCCTCCAGAGCAAATTTCATAGTTGTAGGGAATCTCCTTCAAAGAAATTTAGCCTTAGCAACAGCATAGCAACCACATAAGTCGTTTCATGAATACGGCCCCTGCTGTTCTACTGAGACACTTCACATCACAGAAATTTTGTTTTGCCAAGCTGCATCTTCTCCCTAACGCCTAGTCAAGCGGTACTTGATTTTCAGAGTCAGAAGACTTTGCTCAATGACTCCAAATGAAAGAAAGAAAGAAAAAAAATCTCCATGGTTAAGACCAATTGCGAAAAAGCAAAAAAAGTCCGGATTTAAACCTGTCTTTTTTTTTTTTTTTTTTTTTTTTTTTTTTATCGTTTACTGCACTTTCAAACAAGCTATACTGAACCAAAAAATTAAACCTTGAGAGTTTTATTTTCATCATTCAAACTAATTTACATGTAATAGTAAATCATCACATATTCACCCCTTAGAACGGACGGTAATAAATTACTGAGAGGTTTGGGGTGGGGGTCAACGGGGGCTTTAATCGATATTAAAAGCGCACAATCCTCGCCGTTCATGAACATATAAGGTTACAAGTTAAACCAAGCCTTAAAATGAAACACATACCACGTCTATATTTTTTTAAATGTACTTAGTTTCAATAATAGAAGACAGAAAGCAAAGTAGGCAGCTAATCCGGTGCCCACAATGTTACAATAAAGACACTGACAAGCACACCGCAAGCTCCGTCTCATACCTTATCTTCGCTATTTCTTGACTGACATTCTGTACTCCAGCATTAGGGTTGTAGATCTTCACAGACACAATACCCTCATGTCCTTTGAGATTTCCTGTATGTACTGAAAAATGTAAAAATACATTCATACACTGGCCTGTCATGATAATCGTCCGGGGCCCAGGTTCGCAATCATTCCTTAAACTTAAGGTATAAAATTTCATGTGCAAATAAAAGCTTACAAAAACTATATGTACTTAATTTTTCTTTCGTATTACATTTCTTTGACAATTGTCAGTAGATTCACGCAAAAACTGCAAATTTTAATATGGTTTAAATATGGATTTTCAACCTTAACTCTAAGGTGAAGAAATGTGAACCTGGGCCCGGATCGAACGGTAAACGGGGTTTCATTGTACACAACCTTTCATTATCACCTTCCCATCTTCCTGATACGACTGAAATACTGTTGAAATGGATGTAAAGCCTCAAGTAATTATACAAGGTAAATTGGAAGACGTGTAGGGGAAGCAATTCAACCACAATAAGTTTTACCTTCCTTCGTCATGACGTCATTGTATAATTGAGCCGCGACGCTAGAAAACAAACAAAGTGGTTGTGCGTCCGGCGCAGACTCAGATCAGCCTGGGCATCTGCCCAGTTTGACCAGACTCTTCGTTTAGTGCTCAAAGGGTAGCTAAGGGTCTAAGCTACCGCCATGCGGACAGCGAAGACTCTGATCAGATTTGGCGGATGCCCAGGCTGATCTCTGTCTGCGCTGGGCGCATAATCACTTTGTTGGTTTTCTCGTGTCGCGGTTCAATTATTATACAGAACTTAAAACATCTTCCACTTATACAGAGTGTCCGGATGGTGATGGGTTCGAATCCCGACCGAGCTATATCAAATCAAAGACACTTTACAGTAGGTCGGTAACTAAGGCTTTTCAGTTAATTTTAAAAACAGTAAGCATCCGCCGAAGGGATTATTTTTTGTTAAAAAATTTTCGAAAAAAAATGTCAGCACTTCCGGCATTTTAACCGCAGTAGTTCTGCTTTCTGCTTACACTATGGGCAAATGTAAAGATTTAGAGATAGAGAGCAGCCTTTTCTGTACGAAACAAGCTAGAGTAATGGGGCTAGAAATTGAAAATAAACTCGTATCGACTCTGTCAAAAGAACGCGTCACAGTTTCTTTTCCTCTTCCGGTGAACCCTTGTTTCGTTAATTTTGGCACAAAAAAATGGCCATTAAAAATAACCGCCAATAATTCACTAATTTAACAATTAAATATCAGTCTATCTTACGGCTGAATAGCGAAAGGTGACCAGATCTATTTATGAAGAAAATCAAATTTGAAATGGCATGTATTTTAGACGCTGGTGTGCTTTTGCGCTTGCGCAGTTGAAGTTTTTGCCACATGTGTAAGCGGCATGTGTCCGAAGAAATGCCAAGCTGTTTTCAACGGTCAGCACTTCCTTTCATCGGCTCATTCAGTAAAAAAGAAGCTTTAGGCTTCGAACTACGATTGGGCTGTCGATATGGACCGTTTAAAGATAATGGGATGTCCGGGGTGTAGAGTTGTTAGCCGTGAAACAGACTATACCCTACTACGTAACACCTACGTTGATCAGTCTCGAGTGACGTACTCAGAGTATACAATCAGTTGTGTAGAGATTTATGCAAAATGTTGTAAACCTGTGTGAAAGTTTATAAATGTGGACACAACATTTACGGTATGTATAAAACCTTATTTATTTGCGTAAACATATGAAGAAGCGAATCAGAAACAGATACTGAGTATGTTTACTGGTGATACGTCCAAGGACAATCATTCACCAGGCCCTGTGAATAGGCCAGACAGAGATGCGTTATATGGCACCCAAGTTGGATATTATTTACGTTCAGATTGATCAAATTACAAAGAAAAGTATATGTTCTGTTTTGAGTTTACTTATTTTTAGTGCCTGTAGGCTGTGAGCCAGATCATTGTCTCATAACTGGATGATCTGTTGATGTCTGTTTGTCGCCCTTCAGGACTCCCCCTACCCCTCCCCCCCCCCCCCCCGCCCGCTCCACCCAACACACACACACACGCGCACGTCCTGTTATTTTTTTTTTCATCTCTGTTTCTCCCCTCCTCTATCTCAAACTGAACGGCTTAGAGTTTGGCTGTGAACCTTGGATGATTTAAAAGCTGGGGCGGGGAAGGGGGGGGGGGGGGGGGGGGGAGGGGGAATGCTGAAGGTCTGTAAGACCTTGTTGGGGGTGGGGGAAGGGGGGCATGCCAAAGGTCTGTAGAACCTTTTTATGTTTGTTTACTTTTTATTTGAATTTTACATGTTTAAAAACTCCTATTCAAAGTGCTTGTAGCAGTATTTCTTTTATTATAATGAAATCCCCATGTTCTTATCATGCCTGTGCACATGTAATGGCTTTTTCATTTATTTTATTTTGTATTATTTTTGCCAATGGCATTTGGGAGTCTTTTTATTTCAATAGCAGAAATATACTGCATTAAGATTTTTTTTTTCTTTTCATTGTTGTGTTTATTTCTTTCTTCTTTTTATTGTTGATTATGGGTTATACACATTATATAAGCTATTGGTTTAATTGTTATTGAAGTTATCATGCCCTACCCTCCCCAAAACATATAATTATTATGAGCTCCCACTTACAGCCAACCCTTCCATCATCATGATGAATCCCATTTTGAAAAGTTTATAATTCAGTAAATTTACTAACCTAGAAAGTGAGAAACTTGGCCTAAAATTATAAAAATTAGGTTTGCCATTTCCTAGATTGTACCAAATTATTCACCTCCAACCCCAAAAAATCCTATTGTCTCAGAGTGAGGATTTTGCTAATTTTCATTTCCTCAAATGTCTTCAAGATAAACCAAAACTTGTTGATCTTAGGTCAAAAATAAAATTTTGTTTGTTTGCAATTGCCTACCTACCCACCTAAAACCTCCCTACCCAAAAACATACTTTGGCCATTTGAGGCAGCATTTTTTTTTTTTTTTTTGAAAATGGGAAATTTACTGTGATGAAGATAAAGGGTAAGACAAATAGGCCTGGGAAAACATTGCAGACCCAGATCAGACTGCTCCTAGAGAGAGCAGTCTGATCTTGGTCTACACTGGTTGCCTTTCCACTAGCACATCATATGTACTCCATTTGTGGGTAAATTAGGTTTGTTTATCTGTAGGATACTGTTATTTTGGTATGTAATATGGGTAATTAATATAATATTTTTATTCTGTAAAATTTCATCTCATAAATCAAAGCTCTTATTTTATATAGATTTTCCCCCAGATTTTATACATGTATTTATGTTAACCATGTGTCAGGGGCAAATAAACCAGTGGAACAAATTTTGATCTAATAATTTGTTGCAGGTTTCAGGAAAATCAGTCTGAACTCTTTTATATAGGTATTTAAGAATAATATTATTCATGCATATAGATATTGCTGAGGCAGGGGCACATATATGACACTGGGGGCAAAGTTCTGCTTGAACACAAAGCTTATATTATTTCAATTTTCCATGAAATTTCATCCAGATATGTCAAAGTGTTAAGGAATTACGGACAAACTTCACCTTAAGAAATGAAAAAGGGCTATAAATCAGTCAGAAGATACTGAAATAACCCCATTAACAATATAATTGCAAGCGAGATCTTCCCCAGACCCATGCATACACAATTTTGAGTGTGAAGAATACTCATCAAGTGCTCATGGATGGACAGACAGATGGACAATGGATAGATATGTGATGAAGATACACACAAACAGCTAGCAGAAAATCATATTATCCCATCACTAATGTGTGGCGGGGTATAAATGCACAAAATTTAAGATGGCACTTGTACTTCATATAGATAGTACATCAGTACATGTGCAGCCTACACTGAGAATGTTTCTTTTAACCATGGGCTGTGGAAAGCCATGCCTGACTTGTCCTACTTGTCCCATTTAACTCAGGACAAGTGAAAAATTTTAATTTACCATCACTGGGACAACTTATTTCAGTTATAACAACAATTTTTTTGTTTTAGAAAAATACTAATGCAAACAATGTGGACCCAGATTAGACTGCAGGAGCAGTCTGATCAGGGTCCACAGTGTTTGCCATTCCAATTTCTACAGTTACCTGGAAAAAGTTTTATATGTGAAAAGTAAGGGAAAAGATGCTTGATTTTTTGGGACATTAATAATAGAAAAGATGCCTTTATTCAATTTTAAGGCTTTGAGGCTATTTAGAATGATTGAGAGATGAGATTGTCAAAATACTAATTATTTGAGATGAATATGTTTATGACTGAATATCAATCTTAAAATAATGCAAACATCATAATTTGTGGTTTCGGACAAGTATTATTTTGCTGGACAAGTTGAGTTTGACTTTTTACTTGTCCCTGTGCAAGTAAAATTTTTGCTGTTTCCACAGGCTTGTTTTAACCAATCATACACTCTGTTTTCAGGCTTGCTTTTGGCAACTTGGGTGTGCTTTTTATAGAAAAGAACCCACCAGACATTTATTACTGTATAAATGTCAGAAAAAAACATTCAACGCTGATCAAAGATGCTAAAAAGAAGAGAGCGAAACAGCTATATGATATTTGCTGTCATGCAGGAATTTCCTTCTTCAGTCTTGAGACATCTGAAGGTATGATTTTGCAAATTACACCGGTGCCATAGACTATTGCTTTAGTTAGAATTCAGAGCTCCAGATAAGCATTGGGAATAATTAAGGTGGTGATAATCTTTGATTTGAGGCAAAGATGAAATTCTGCAAAATGCTGATAATAGAACAGATCTTCCCAAAACTTAGCAGATGCCTTCTTTATGTTGTTTTTCTTAATTTAGAATCCAAAATGCAGGATTTGTTGATGTAAAATTGTATTTATATAAACAAAGATCAAAGGGTAATTTACTGCACAGAAATCTCAAAAAGTAACATCCTTATTGAAACTGTACTTAGTGCTGAAGGTACCTTATTGCATCACAAAGAGAATCCTATCAATTTTTTTCAATTCTTTCACAGATTATTAGAGTGAGTAGATAAAAAAAACGTAACCTATGTCCCATTTTTGGTCAAAACACACTGGTGAGACTATTTTAACTAGAGCAAGTGAGCAGGGCCTCACGTATACCCCTGACCAGTGCCACCGCCTAATGAAAGCATACTTTACCACAAAGCTACACTGCAAATACATGTACAAACTTCAAAGTCTGTGGCCTTGACCTTATGTCAGCAGCAGCATTCATGTGTAAACTAGTATGAAATAAACCTAGTCATGTATCATTAGGCTCCATTCATGTACATGTACATAAGAACTATAACCCAAAACTATTAAACAAATGGCAAAGTCCTAGTTTAATATTGATCCCTGGCCCCACCCATGAGCCTGACCCTGCAATGTAGATAGAATGCTATAGAGATATCATGAACAAATATGGAAGAAATCTTCAATGCAGTTACAGAGATATGAGCAATCAAAAAGGTTTAAGGCAAAACTTTTACATAATGAAAATGCCTAAGTCCTAATTACTGACCCTTGGCCCCACCTCGGGGCCTGACCCAGGGGCTAAAATAGTTTACACCAAAGGCGGGTTAGAATAGTTTACACCAATGGCAATGCTCTAGAGATGTAATAAACCAAATATGAAAAGAATCTGATGTGTACAAAAAGGTTTAACCCAGAACTTTGACATAATGAAAATGCCTAAGTCCTAATTACTGACCCTTGGCCCCACACTGGGGCCTGACCCAGGGGCTAAAATAGTTTCTCCAAAGGCAATGCTATAGAGATATCATAAACCAAATATGAAAAGAATCTGATGTGTAGTTACAGAGATATGAGCAATCAAAAAAGGTTTAACACAAAACTTTGACGTAAAGTTGACGAATGGACGGACAAACAGACAAACAAATGGACGGAATGACAAAAACTATATACCCCCTGACATACTTCATATGTTGGGGGTATAACAAGGTTGAACGATCTCATTTACACACCTGTCTTAGTATCAGTAATGTATTATTTATATTGTAGGTGTTACATGTATATAGGTATGCTTGCTTACCCTATATTTAGTGAATGCATTCAGTGTACATGCACCATATTTGAGAATAAGCTACTGCTTTTAGCTCACCTGAGCCATAGGATTAGGGTGAACTGTTGTGATCACCCACCTTCTTCTCTGAAACCGCTAGGCCTAGGGCTTTGATATTTGGTATGAAGCATTGTCTAGTGGTCCTCTACCAAGTTTGTTCAAATGGTTGCCCCAGGTCCCAAAATGGCCCTGGGACAGGGTGTCTTGGGTTCGAAACTAAAAAGTACGTAAAAATCTTCTTCTCCAGAACTGCTTGGCTCAAATGCTTGAAATTTGGTATTTAGCATTGCCTAGTGGTCCTCTACCAATTTTGAACAAATGGTGGCCCCAGGGTCCAAAATGGCCCTGGGGCAGGGATCTTGGGTCTGAAACTAAAAAATACTTAAAAAACTTCTTCTCCAGAACTGCTTGGCTCAGATGCTTGAAATTTGGTATGTAGCATTGCCTAGTAGTCTTCTACCAAGTTTGTTCAAATGGTTGCCCCAGGGTCCAACATGGCCCTGGGGCAGGGGGTCTTGGGTTAGAAACTAAAAAATACTTTAAAATTTTCTTCTCCAGAACAGCTTGGCTCAGATACTTGCAATTTGGTATGTAGCATTGCCTAGTGGTCCCCTAGTCTATACCAAGTTTGTTCAAATGGTGGCCCCAGGTCCCAAAATTGCCCTGGGGCAGCGAGGCTTGGGTTCGAAACTAAAAAATACTTAAAAATCTTCTTCTCCAGAACTACTTAGCTCAGATGCTTGAAATTTGGTATCTAACGTTGTCTAGTGGTCTGCTACCAAGCTTGTTCAAATGGTGGCCCCAGGGTCCAAAATGGCCCTGGGGCAGGGGGTCTCTGGGTTCGAAACTAAAAAATACTTAAAAATCTTCTTCTCCAGAACTGCTAGGCTCAGATGCTTGAAATTTGGTATGTAGCATTGCCTAGTGGTCCTCTACCAAGTTTATTCAAATGGTAGCCCCAGGGTCCAAAATGGCCCTGGGGCAGGGGGTCTTGGGTTTGAAACTAAAAATACTTTAAAATCTTCTTCTCCAGAACTGCTTGGCTCAGATGCTTGAAATTTGGTTTGTAGTATTGCCTAGTGGTCCTCTACCAAGTTTGTTCAAATGGTGGCCCCAGGATCAAAAATGGTCCTGGGGCAGGGGGTCTTTGGTTCGAAACTAAAAAATACTTTAAAATCCTCTTCACCAGAACTGCTTGCCTCAGATGCTTGAAATTTGATATGTAGCATTGCCTAGTGGTCCTCTTCCAAGTTTGTTCAAACAGTGGCCCCAGAGTCCAAAATGGCCTCGGGGCAGGGAGTCCTATGTTTGAACCATAGAAATACATGGAAAAATAATAAAAAATCCTCTACTTCAGAACCGCAAGGCTCAGATGCTTGAAATTTGGTATGTAGCATTGCCTTGTAGTCCTTTACCAAGTTTGTGCAAATGGTGGCCCCAGGGTTCAAAATGGCCCCGCGACAGGGAGTTCTATGTTTGAACTATAGAAATATATAGAAAAATCTTCTTCTGCAGAACAACTTGGCTCAGATGCTTGAAATTTGGTATGTAGCTTTGCCTAGTAGTCTTTTAACAAGTTTGTTCAAATGATGACCCCAGGGTCTAAAATGGCCCCCAGGGGGTCCTGGGTTTGAACCATAGAACTACATAGAAAAATTCAAAAATCTTCTTCTTCAATAACACTTGGCTCAGATGCTTGAAAATTGGTATGATGCATTACCTTGTCCTTTATCAAGTTTGTTCAGATAATGGCCCCAGGAGCAAAATGGCCCTGTGGCAGGGAGCTCTGAGTTTGAGCCTTAGAAGTAAATAGAAAACTATTAAAAAATCTTCTTCTTCAGAACCACTTGGCTCAGATGCTTGAAATTTGGTATGATGCATTGCCTGGTGGACTCTTACAATGTTTGTGTAAATGGTGGCCCTGGGATCAAAAATGGTCCTGGGGCAGGGAGTCTTGGGTTCGAAATTAAAAACCTTCTTCTCCAGAACCCCTTAGTGCAGATGCTTGAAATTTTGTATGATGCATTGCCTAGTGTTCCCTTACCAAGTTTGTTCAAATGATGGTGACAGGGTCAAAATGCCCCCCCCCCCCCTCCCCTCCAAGGGAGTCCTGGGTTTGAACCATAGAAATACATAGAAAAATATTCAAAAATCTTCTTCTTCAGAACCACTTGGCTCAGAGGCTTGAAATTTAGCTTTAAGCTTTGCCTAGTGGTGTTTTACCAAGATTATTCAAATGATGGCCCCAGGGGCCAAAATGGCCTGACCCCAGGGGGCTCAGGGTTTGAACCATAGCAATACATAGAAAAATTTTAAAAAATCTTCTTCTTCTTCAGAACCATTTGGAAATGGTTGCAAAATATCAGGTTTGTTCAAATTATGACCCTAGTTTGACTTTTAACCTTTAGTTTAGGTGAGCGATTCAGGGCCTCTTGACCCTCTTGTTAGAATTTTGAGAAAGAGTTGGAACAAATAATTGCTAGGATGCTCTTCATAATGCAGTAACATACCTTCAGCCCTAAGTAAATTTTCAATAACAATGTTAGATTTTTAGAATTTCGTGCAGAAAATTACCCTTTGATCTTTCCTTATAAAAAAGCACCCTTTTAAGCAGCATGCACCTCCATTTTTGTCGCACCTGCTTTAGCAAGGTGCGATATAGGCGTCCGGTTTTCCGTCCGTCATTCCGTCCGTCCGTGTGTCAGTCCGTTCACATTCACGTTAGCCCTGGGGTTAAATATAAATTTCTCCAAAACCACTGCACCAATGGTTCTCAAATTTCATGCGGAGCATGACCAGACTGCAAGACTGTTCAAATGATGACCTTGGGTTTGCCTTGACCTTTTTTGCGGCATTGTCAAATATGAATAAATGCTAGGACATAAGATTTCATGGAAAGTTTTGAAGATTTTGGCCTAAAAGTGGTATATATGGTTGTCTTAATGAGTACATGAAGATTTATGAGTACAAAAGGTCTTGGTCATTCTTTGATGTTTGACCAAGACTCATATTTTGACAATATCAGACATAAGAAAAGGCCACTTTGCCAATTGCTCAGGTGAGCGATTCAGGGTCTCATGGCCCTCTTGTTAGCTCACCTGAGCACGAAGTGGTCGGGGTCAGCTATTGTGCTAGATATTTGTCCGTCGTCAACAATGTCTTCAAACGACGTCTCCTCCTAGACCAGTAAGCCAATTTCAAAATAATTTCACACAGATGTTTCTGTTATAGCCCTGAACCAAACTTGCTAAATGGTTCCCCTCCGCTGAACAAAATGGCTGCCAGAGCTAAAAATAGAAAAACCTGTGAACGACATCTCCTCTGAAACCAATGGCTCAGTTTCAAAATAATTTCACAGAAATGTTTGACTCATGGCCCTGAACCAAAATTATTAAAACGGTTTCGCTCCGCTGAACAAAATGGCCGCCAGAGCTGAAAGAAGAAATCTAAAAATAGAAAAACCTTCAAACGACATCTCCTCTGAAGCCAATAGCTCGATTTCAAAATAATTTCACAGAAATGTTTGGCTCATGGTTCTAAACCAAAATTGCTAAAACGGTTCCACTCTGCTGAACAAAATTGCCACCAGAGCTAAAAATAGAAATAAATCTTAGAATGACACAGAGGTCACAGTTTTGATCCAATCATTATGAAACTTTGTCAGAATGTATATCTTAAAATCTAGACCAAGTATGAAACTGGGTCATGTGGGGTCAAAAACTAGGTCACTAGGTCAGATCTTAGAAAAACCTTGTGTACACTCTAGAGGACACAGTTATGATCCAATCTTCATCAAATTTTGTCAGAATGTTTATCCTTATACAATTTAGGCCAAGATGGAAACTGAGTTATGTGGGGTCAAAAAGTAAGTCACTAGGTCGAAGCTTATAAAAACCTTGTGTACACTCTAGAGGGCACAGTTATGATCTAATCTTCATGAAACTTTGTCAGAATGTTTATTTTTATACAATCTAGACCAAATTTGAAACTGGGCCATGTGAGGTCAAAAACTAGGTCACTAGGTCAGATCTTAGAAAAAAAACATGTGAACCATCTTGAGGGCACAGTTTTGTTCCAATCTTCATGAAACTTTGTCAAAATGTTTATCTCCAACAAATCTAGACCAAGGGTGCAACCTGGTCATGTTGGATCAAAAACTAGATCAGCAGGTCAAACCTGAGAAAAACATTATGTATACTATAGAGGGCACAGTTTTGATATGATATTCATGAAACTTTGTCAGAATGTTTATATCCAAGAAATCTAGACCAGGTTAGAAACTATGTCATGTGGGGTCAAAGACCAGGTAATTAGGTTAAATCTTAGAAAAACCTTAGGTACACAATAAAGGTTTCGTTTTCCATTGATTCTTAGTGAAACTCTGTCTGTCGTACGTATGGATGTCTCTGAGGTTAAGTTCATAGGATACTCAGGTGAGCGATTCAGGGCCATCATGGCCCTCTTGTTTTCAATACCTTCTGTTTTTGTTATCATGGTATATAAATCATATACGACAATCACGTTTATGTAGAAAATTTATGTTATTGCAGTCTGGGATACTGATTTAAATAAGTCCCTGAACTGTCTTCTCATTTCCATTTGTATGAATTTGGTATTCTTTGTACTGTGTTTGTTGTACTGTATATGATTATTATACGAATAAGATAGTGTTTATTAAACCAAATGTTTTTTATCTGTTTCTTTACACTTACCTTAGCTGAGCTTGATTTCTTCTTTTTCAGCGTGGGCTATGGTGAAACAGTGGAATCAGAAGAATATAAATAACCAGATTGGGTCATAGTTTGTTATTCAATGTGAATTTGAGAATGAAAAAAATAAATACCCTAATTTTCCAGAAGGCTTTAGTTTCTTTTATAAAAGTACCATAAACCCTTAAGTATTTGGGCAGTCAAGCGGCCTATGCAGGCAGTACAGACATGGAGCAGACTTATCAGGGCCTAAAAGTTTTGTCATTCAGTCATCCTTAATCATATAACAAAGTATCTATTTATGAATAAACGATCTTTGTAAATGGATGAATCTATTACAGAAACGAACAAATTAATAATAGTGCCCAAAGACATAGGGTTATAATGGTGGCCCTCTGCTGTGAGTATAGGTTGATGTCCATAATAGCAAAGAAGAAAATGGTGACTGACTTCATCTTGCAGGAAATAAGCCAGAGGGCGATGTGGGAGATTTTACCTGACATCGCCCATTATTGTCTGACGCCGTGGGTTCAATGCCTAAAAGCAAATTTTGTAGTAGCTTCCATCAGCTATTGGCTCCAGAGGAGCTTATAGAATAGGCAGTTGGTTGGAAGTCCCTCGTCCGTCGTAAACAATTTTCAAACATATTGTCTCTGAAACTACACGGCCTATTGTAGCCAAATTTCATATTATGTAGCAGTAAAGGCTACCTTTTTATGTCAATTGCTCTAAATATTTGGTTGTTATGGCAACTTAAAGTTTTCATTGACTTTCTGTATGAAAATTAAATGATTATGGCTTTAACTGCTTTAGCATTGAAGATGCAACAATTACTCTTTTATATTTAGATGGATGACTTGCGATTTTACGTCCTTTTTAACAGTTTTTCAGTCGTATCAGGACGTTGGTTGGGTGATAATGAAAGGCTGTGTGCAATGGGACTCCGTTTACGATTGAAAAGATCCACCCCTACAGCGGGGCTCGAACGCGGGTGCGTTAGATCAGCTGGCCAGCGCTTCACTCTTTTACAGAGGTAGCCCTTTATCAGACATGAGCAGCCGATAACTGAGGAATTTTATAGTTCCCATGTTTATGTTATTTCTGCAGCTTGAAGGAATGCCGTTGAGGGTGGCCTCCTTCTGGTCTGTAAATCACCTGACGACGATGGCCGTCCAACAAAACTTATAACTGATATAACTGCAATCACAAAATCTCAGTTGAACGATAAGGACTTTCTTGGTCTTTTTTTATCTTATGCGTGAAAAGTTGATAACAGATGAATCTAGTGTACAAATATCAACACCAAATTAGCGGTTTTATAAGTTTTACATGAATACACTAATGTTACGCACGCAAGTTGAGCCTCCTTCACACGACCAAAGTTGATTCTCAGAAACTGTCAAACATTTTGCGTTCACATGGAGCAAAAATGGACTTGGACATAAAATGTTACAAAGTCAGCAGCCCTTGAAATAAAGTTCAAGCGCAGAAGGAAGTGCAACATCCTTTGAGACCTTTTTAGCTCCACAGTGTACGAAAGTACAGAGCTTTTGTTGTCAGTTGGACGTCGGCGTTGGCGTCACAATTTAAGGCCTTACTATGAAGACATATTTTGTCGGGTCTGATGACTCTACCCAGCAGGAACATGACGTTGAAATGACGTCGTACTGACGTTATGACGTCGCATCGACGTCAGTACGACGTTATTTCGACGTGATGTGTCCGCTGGGTAGGTATCATACTTTCAGAGAAATGGACTTGACAGCTAGGGTCAATGTAATTTTTGACGATCTTTTACGAATTCAGCTGAGGGTTAAATATACGCCAAAGGTAGAAAAAGTGCAACATGGCTCGGGAGCATTCTAGGAAAATGCCAGGTTTAATGATTGTAGGTGTCATAGTTTGAGAGAAATGGACTCAAACACTAGGGTCTAGGTAATTTTGGAAATGAAATTTTACGAAGTCAGCACAGCATGTCAAATAGGTTAAGGGTAGAAAAAAGTGCAACATACCTTGAGAACAGTCTATGAAAAAACTTGATACCAGGTTTAGTGATTGAAGGTGTCATTGTTTGAGAAAAATGGACTTCAATACTAAGGTCGAGGTTATTCAGGACATTAAATTTTACGAATTCAGCAGGTCAAGTGTAGAATAATAAGTGCAACATACCTCGAGAACATTCTAAGAAGAAACTTTATACTAGGTTTGATGATTGTAGGCATCACAGTTTGAGAGAAATGGACTTAAAACACTAGGATCAAGGTAATTATGGACGGACGGAATGACTGACGGACGGACAGAAATGAGCTTGGAATTTCATGAAACTTAAAATGAATATGTATAACCCTAACAGCTGTGCATTTGAAGTTTCATCAGAATGGTATCAGTGGTGTGACTTATAGCCCTTGAATCGGTGTAAAATTGACAAGTTCAGCCATAATGGAATTCTGTGAAACTTAAATAAATATGTATCACCAATGTACGGTAATTGGCCAGTTTGGCTGGAATCACTCGAGTTATGCACGAGTTATTGTGTATGGATCACTTTAAAAGCAACAAGTTGAATCATTAAAAAAACAAGGCATCACAAGTGATTCAATCCCCTCGCACTGGACCATTCATCATACTGGTTTCATAGCTGGAAGGGTACTCATTTGCTGATTATTATATCCCAAGTTAGTGTACAATTTAACATCTCAAAAACTAGCAACTGTGACCTTGACCTTCAACACAGACCATTAAAACGTGAGCTTGTCCAATATACCTTCATACTTAATATTTGTGTTAAGTTATATATAAATTAGTCTACAGAAGAGAGGGTCAGAGCAATCTCAAGTTTTTTTGAAAATTGCAGTTGCGCCCTTGACCGCAGCCCTAGAATACTGAAACGCGTACTTGCCCAAGATACTCTTGTACATTAGCCTACATTTGTGTGAAGTTAAATCAAGTCGGTTAAAAAATCTGTAATTCTGTCAAAATTATTTACCAAAAGCCACACGCGCATCTTCATTATTTTCTCAACATGTGTACAAAGTTTAAAACTCCATATCCTATAATTCGAAAAAAAAAGACCCAACTTCAAACGCTCGTGCTTCGGTTACACATCGAAATGCCATATGCACATCTTCATCATGCACCAAACATGTGTGCCAAGTGTGAAAAAGAATCCAATAAAAAGACCATAGTTCCGTTAGAATTATCACAGGGTATAAACCAGTCAGCCAATTTTCGCTTCTTGCAGAGACCGTCCGTTATATTTTGCTTCCACCGAGACTGTTCGCGATCTCTTGCTTCTTGTTGAGACTTGTAAATGATAAATGGCTTCTGCAGAGACTGTCCGCGTGATTCTGCTTCCTGCCGAGGCTCTCGGCAGGAATCAGTCACGCGGACAGCCTCGGCAGGAAGCCATTTCTCGAGGACGGTAGTCCCAGCAGGAAGCAATAGATCGCGGAAGTCTCGTCGGAAGCCAAATATGACGAACAGTCTCTGCAGGAAGCGAACATTAGCGGACTGGTTTTCTGCTGCATCACAACAAGTGTGCAATATCTGAAACAGATCCATTTAAAACGCAGAGGAGTTAATTGCATTTAATTTGAAAAGTTGCCCACTATAACTGAGTTCTAAAAGCCGTAAGTCTGTCAATTTATTTCCATCAGAAATTCACATTCACTTCTTCATTAGGTCAACAAAAATTATTCAGTGTTTGAAGAAAAATCCATGAAAAACTGGAGGAGTTATTGATTACACAAATTCTGAAACGTAAAATGTGACGAACATACAGAGAGACAGACGGGCAAATTTTAATCGTCACGTGAGCATAAAAAATTAGAGCTGCTGCTTCGTAAATGTTCGAGTTCAAAACTCGGATGATCCGCGTGATACAGGAAAACAGGAATGTACCTTACTTTGGACACGCGACGTTGAATCAATGCCAGACAAGATTGGAACAACGGTGATTCAACGGTGTGTATCGAGATTCAACGGTGTATGGTATTGACCACAGTGTAGGGACGCATCTGCAAACGCTTTTTTCTCTCTCAAAACAAGGGTGACTACCCCCGTGCAGTTTAAATGTATAAGAAAGGTTTATTTCCCATCTAAGATTCTGCCTTATTGGAGTCCCGAGAGCCACTGTAAGTTAGTGAAGACGTATAAATGAGCCGCGACACGAGAAAACAAAGTGGTTGCGCGCCCAGCGCAGACTCAGATCAGCCTGGGCATCCGCCCAGTCCGATAAGAGTTGCAGTGAGCTTAAAGGGTGGCTAAGGGTCTAAGCCATATCCATGCGGACAGCGAAGTCGCTGATAAGACTGGACGGTTGCCCAGGCTGATGTAAGTGCTCTTGGCGCACAACCACATTGTTGGTTTTCTCGCGTCGCGGCTCAAATGACAAACGGGTACCAGTTGAGTATGTTGTATTATATACTCGAATGAGATATTACATGTAGCAGGGAGAGATTAATAAGTAAAGTTCTTTGGGGAGGGCGGGCATTGTGTGTGTGTGTGTGGGTGTGGGTGTGTGCGTGTTAAGGGAATTTACAAGAGGTGGGGGGTGGTAAGAAAACCTGGTAGCGCAGTGTTGAGCACTGGCCTCTGTTGATGTAGAGCTCCCGGGTTCGATTCCCGTAAACGGAGAGCCAATGCTCACAGCCTTTCATTATCACACTCAATGGCCAAAGAAGAAGGGAGAGTTTGTCGTGTGTTAAACCGTTAAAACTGGTAGTTGTTTAGGAACCGTGTTGTTTGTTATTAGGTACGGTGTATTGCGGTTATTTTTTTTCCATTTAAAAATTTACAAGACCAAGGCTGCGGGGGATGTGTGTGTGTGTGTAGACAACCAGGCCGATTGGAAATGGAAGAAGAAGTATTTCTATTTCTACTTATTTCTACCTCACGAAAACTGGTCGGAATGTGAGCATGTGACTGTTTTATATTAACAAATTGGTGCAAAATCTTTTCTGACAGGTACAATGTAAAAATTCCGTAGATTTTACGGTAGAATACCTGAAAACCAGCTGCCAGTCCATTTTCCGTTATTTTTACGGGCGTTTGCCATTTTTTTTTTGAAATCCCGATATGTTAGAATTATGCTAACTGACCACACTCGAAATTACATTTATACTGTTGAAGGGCTACATGACCAAAACAATACCTGTCTTATTCTACTCTACTCTGCATGATGATTCCGCCAATGTTTACTGGCGTCCGTAATAATAACGGGAAATGGACTGGCAGCTGGTTGCCAGGTATTCTACCGTAAAATCTTCTTTTTTTTTACAGTGTACCCGTCTTGGCCAAGAATCAATTCAGATATATCAAGGAAACATTTTGCAATAAACACCAATTGGAGAGACATAGAGAGATTGAGTGGGGTTACTGTTCTAGCGGACCGGGTTCGAGCCCCGGTTGAGGCGAGAATCTTCCCTACCGTAAACGGGGTTCCATTGCATACAGCCTTTCATTATCATCCTAACATCGTCCTGATATGACTGAAATACCGTTGAAAAGGACGTAAAATCGCAAGTCATCCATCTATAACCGCTATCTCACTCACTATCACGTGTTTACACTGCAAAAATAAACGGTAGATTTTACGGTAAAATAACTGGCAACCCGCTGCCAGTCCTTTTACCGTTATTTTTACGGGCGCCCGTAAAAACTGCAGGAATCATCAAGCAGAGTGGGACAGAAAAGAGCAGATGTCGTTTTGGTTAGATAGCCCCTCAACAATACAAGGTTATTTTCGAGTGCGCCAAATTAACTTAAAACTTCCATTTCGTGACTTCCAACAATGTCTTACAGGCAAAAACCCGTAAAAATAACGGGGAAAGGACTGGCAGCCGGTTTCCAGTTATTCTACCGTAAATTCTACAGTATTTTTTACAGTGTACGTATCTATCCATACGCACGTGAAAAATGATATATTTCTGATTTATATTTTCAGTTTCCGGTATAATTTGAAGCCGCTACTTCGCTTACTTAACGGCTCATCAATTACTCGAACGATCGGCGTGATTAAACGAGGCCACACAATGTTCAATCGACGTGGAATTAACGCCATACAACGTTGAAACGACGCCGAGCCATCGTCGATTCAACGTTATGTGTCCACAAGGTCGGAACGCCTGTATAACACTATACAGAACCGACAAACAGCGCAGACCCTGATGAGATGGCACTTCTCCTGTAAGAGGAGCAGACTGATGCGGATCAGCAGTGTCAGGATTTTTCTTAAAACAAGGGTGACCACTTTCTCACACTTTAAATCATAACAACCACTGGAAGTTTAGCTTATTACAACATATGGCAAAAGGTGGGGGTGGGGGAGGCTGGGGTTGACACTTGAAGTTAGCCTATTGGAGCAGGTGTGAGAAGGAAAAATGGCGTCAGACATGAAAATACAGGGGGTGGGGGGGGGGGGGGGAGTGCGATTTTTATTGTGTTTTCTTTCCTTTTTTTGTATCATAACCCAACAACATAAAGTCTCCTTCAAAAGACGGAGAAGCGTGGAATGGAACCTGCAGCACCCGGGTTGGTGATCAAGTGCATTCTCCTGACGAGAGGTGAGAGAGAGAGCGATTGCTGAAAAAATGCAGTCATATAGTAAAAAGGAAGTCAGCCTATGTGAGAATCGTGTTTTTCCTCTCTTTTTTTTTCGTGGCACTTGCCCCTTATATAGGCATCGTTAGTTTTCTCTCTCTTGACATGTAAAACTGGCAGGGAAATATCTTAAACTCTGTCAGTCGAAAAAATGGCCGAAATTTTAACGAATTTGTTACAAAGATTTCCAGCAGGTGCCCGTTTTGATTTTGAAAAGGCAAACCAACAATCCAATGATGTCATCGAAAGTTCTCGCAACAACCACCGATTACAGAGAGGGAGCTCTAGTTCTAATCCAGCGCTTTTTTTTTTTTTGGTCAAAAAAAAAAAAAAAAAAAAAAAAACCTTGTTTGCTTTTTTAATTGCATGCACTTCAGCACGTGCTAAAATTTAGAATTAGTACCATCCTTACGGATATGGGACTCTAACACTGACAGCCGGCACCTCGGGACGGAGGGAGTTGGGGTCGCTAAAAGTTGGTGGGGTGTCGTAGATGTGTGAATGAATGTAACCGGTAAACTTTGCAGAGTCGACTTTAAGTGAAAAATGCAATTATGCCGTGAACTTTGGCACGCGCCCTAACTGAACATTCGTTGAAAATTAAGTAGGCCTTACAACTTAAATATCGATTTTATCCGCAATAACTTCAGTTTGTGAAACAGACTTTAACTATTTAAATCGTGTCAGCATATTTTGACGTCATTTAATTTTATGTTTATGTTGAAATGTGTAATACACAAAAGGTCAGCTGTGAAGGATTTTGCCTGGAGAAATTGCGTTGATTCTAGTTCACATTAGATGCTTTTTAGCATGATAAAATAAATAAAAACTTTTATCATCCGATTCTATGGTTGATCTATGGTTGTTTTACACGAGGTTTGAGTGGTATAACAGCAGATACCGAGAACTGAAGGCGAAACGGGTAAGACACTGCAGTTTGATGACTCAGAAAACACTGCCATCTTTGATCTCTCCGAGAGAAACTGCAACCGGAAGTAGTTAGTTAATTTTGGCACAAAAAAATGGCCATAAACAGATTTTGCCCAAAATTGACATAACGAAAGAAAAATCTATGCCGGATTTGATGGAACTAGTGAGAAAAAGTGACCTTGTCGCTTATTTTATGTATTTTGTAGTTTTCTGAACCCTCTCAAGTTGTTAAATTTTCGCTATCTTTAGCATGCAGATGCGATCCTCCGTTGCGCCGTTCGCTGTTTGTCTGCAGTATTTTTGACAGAAATCTTTATGATCTTTGATTTTTATGCAGTATTTGACATTTTCTTCATCAAATAACGGCAGAAATAGAGTGCAAAGATGGGTAGTGGCGGTTGCTAGCCATTTAAAAAAGTAGTGCGTTAGAACGTTTTCTCGAGAAAAATGTTTTTAGATTTCCTGCGCTGGGCCACTATTCAGGCCTACTGTTAAGCCCCAGAAATGAAAAAAGCTGATTTGCAAACAGTGTAGATCCAGATGAGGCTCATATTGAGCCACCTCATCTGGATTTACACTGTTTGTCCTCTGGTCTTTGAATTCTCAGTATGACAAAGCTTTGACGAAATATGTTTTGAAATGTTGCAGCTTTACATTTTGTCGTCTGGTTTTTGGCGCTTCGAGGATTACCATAACTAGCTGTTCACTCAAGTATGGTGCCCAGCTCAGACATACCTGATGTCCAAAGACCGTATGGAGATTTCATAGTTTCCATTTCCTCTGAAGTTGATCCTCTTTTTATTATGTCCTTCAATGAATCTTGCCTGTGAAACAACGTCACATCATCTGCATCAAAATCATTTGCAAATACGTAATTTTCTCCATACTCTAGAAGTCCACGTCGAATACATTCAATTTTTGTCATCATGTCGATGTACTGGCTTCTAGACGAAGCCTCTGCTATGATTTCCTGTTCAAATTTATTAAGCAGCATTTCATTTGACTTAATCATGTTTGGAATTTTAGTTTCAAGTTGTCGAATATAGTTAAAAGGCCTCTGCATGAGTTGAACAATAAAAGTTTTAAGTTCTTCCTTGTCTTCTTGTAAAGCTTTAAGTCTTTTGTCAGCTCTTTTCTTGGCTACACCGGCACTGTCTTTTAAGTATTTCTGAAGTTTCTTCTCCCCTTTCTTATCAGGGAAAAATGGATTCAGTAATTTTCCAACCATGGTCATAATCTTCTTTGGTATTGTTTCTTCTGGCTCTTCAATCTCCATCAAGTCTGTGAAATTCGCAACTGATCCACTACTGCTGAGAAATGCCGTACTATATCCAATCGACGCTGTGTCATCCTGAACATTATTTTCTATCTGAAGCCGTGTTCATGTGCACATTTTGCACCCGGGTGCAAATTTGCCCCCGGGTGCAAATTTACACCCGGGTGCAAATTTACACCCCCTCATGTCGCGTTCATATGCCAATAAATTATATCCATACACATCTAGATTTGATTTTAGATTTAATACAATGAATTCAGTTTTTATGAGAAATTGTGCTTGCATGTTCTATATGACAATAATTCTTTATCATGTCGGTGTGTGTGTGTGTGTGTGTGTGTGTGTGTGTGTGTGTGTGTGTGTGTGTGTGTGGATGGGTGAGTCGTCCTCGAATTTGCTATTGCGTGGTGTGCGCCCGAAACTTTTACACTCCATTCATATAAAGGCCAAGCCCGAAAGGCATAATATTCATATAATTTGACTTGAAAATCATATCCATTCGTATGATTGTATTTCAATCAATTACGTTCCTCAACCCAACCAAGCCTGCCCACCCCACACACTGGCTGCAAACTAATAAGCCCCCTTGACGGGGTCGCACAGAGGTAAATCCTTGTGTCGTGATGTTCACAATGCACACTACTTACAAACCTCTTGTTAATCTAATATTCTCTCAGCAGCACTTACAAGAAACTTTGTCTGCAGTGTAAACTAGTTGCACGCAATTGAAATAATCAGAGGCTGCTCATAATTAGAATTTAAAACTTATTTCATCATATGAAACGCGTCATGAATAAACCTGCATTTTGCAAAAACATAGCCACAGATCAGCGCAACTAAGCAGCACCTTTAGTTTCGCTACAAGGATAGTAAAATCCCTCTCCTGATTCCGAAATTTAAAGCCTCTGGCCATCTTCTTGATTGTACAACAGGGTTTGTGTCGGAGTGTCGGACCTGATACATGTAGGAAACCCCGAAGACAGGTTTTCTCGTGACGCGGCTCATATAATATCAGAGATTTCCGAACTCACTTATAAAGGAATGGTGGCGATGGTGTTAACTATGTTAGTTTTAAGTTGCGTCCCTCCAACAGTCCAGGTTATACATTTACGTAGACGGGGCCTCGATTTTAAGTCTCGCCAGAGGTGTGTGTGTGTGTGTGTGTGGGGGGGGGGGGGGGGGATGGGGCAGCTTTTCTACTGCACCAGGGAAGCTTCCTCACCTATAGAAGAAGTGCACTCCCTCTCGCGTGTACTATTTAGCTGGGACGTCAGAGGATCCTCCTCAACCAAGTCTATGTGATTGAATGTGTGAAACGGGTTTGCTTGATTTGCGTTGACGACCCTTTAGCAGCCTTCCTGAAAATTCAGGAGGTTGACAAGGAGGAGGGGGTGGCGACCGACGGTACCCATTCAAGTTAAGATATATTGCTTAAGAATGGCCAAAATAATACTCTCATTAATTTTGATGTCTATTCTGCCAAAATATGCAGCCCGACTTTCAATTTGATAAAGACAATTTAAAATGTATTTTATAGATGTTTATACAGGACCGTCATAGAAAAGGTCTGCCATATATCAAAAGCCCCGATCAAAATGTATAGAATTGAAACATTTTGCATTCATGTGCACAATTTGCACCCGGGAGCAAATTAGCACCCGGGTGCAAATAAATTTGCACCACCTCAGAAGTAGGAGCAAATTTGCACCCGAGTGCAAATTTGCACCCGGGTGCAAATTTTTAAAACACCGTTCACATGGCCAAAACTACACCCGGGGTGCAAATTTGCACCCGGGGTGCAGATTTGCACCCGGGTGCAAATTGTGCACATGAACACGGCTTGAGACAGCTCAGTTTCAAGTTCACATAAATCTAGTTTAGCGTCACGGCATAGTTTGCTTTCAAGTTCAGGAATGCAACGCTCAACTTTCTCCCAGTCTTCCAGTAGGTCTATAAGCCTCGAGTCTATCGCACCATCAATATGTCGCTTGACCCAGTCCCAGCCTCCGGAGCAAACGTGAAGATCTGGTAGTTCATCCTCGTTCCTCCCCCAACCGGTGGTGAGTTTGAGACCCGCTTGTGGGGTTTTCAAGTATTCCCTCACCTGTAAGTACCGTAAAAAATCTAAAATTGGAAGACCAATAATACATATATAATATATTTCAGCCGCGACACCACAAAACCAACAAAGTGGTTGTGCGCCCAGCAGAGACTCAGATCAGCCTGGGCATACGCCCAGTCTGGTCAAAGTCTTCGTTGTCCGCATAGAGGTAGCTTAGATCCTTATCTACCTTTTAAGCGCTTAGCGAAGATTCTTTTCAGACTGGGCGGATGCCCAGACTGATCTGAGTCTGCGCTGGGTGCACAACCACGTTGTTGGTTTTCTCGTGTCGCGGCTCAATACCCATGACGGAGGTTTTTGATATCAGTGGACCATGGACTGAGTGATTCTTTTCTTCAGTAACTCTTGAGTTCCAAGTGTTTTAAAACTCTCCCTTCATTCATCGCATCATACATGTATATCATTTACATGCATATCCAAAGCATATCACAGCTTGTTGTACCGTCTAGGCCTACTTTCGAATACAGCTACTTGGTTTGCTCGGAGGAAGCCTACAAATGAGCCGCGACACGAGAAAACCAACAAAGTTGTTGTGACTCAGATCAGCCTGGACATCCGCCCAGTCTGATCACACTCTTCCATACGCGCTTAAAGGGTAGCTAAGGGTCTAAACTGCCTCCATGTGGAAAGCGAAGACTCTGATCAAACTGGACGGATGCCCAGGCTGATCTGAGTCTGCGCTGGGCGCGCAACCACATTGTTGGTTTTCTCGTGTGGCGGCTCAAATAGAGGTACTGCATAGCTGTATTCGTACATTTCGTACATTGAGATCTATTGTGCTGCAGAGAAGCTGTATTCGGGCATGATATGTTTGATTCCGTATGAAGCTACCAGGATGTGGTATTCCTAGATTACTAAGACAGTAAAGAGTCAGTACCACAGACATGTTGAATAAACAGTTTGAATGGCCATGGTTCATACGTCTGATGGTCCTTTTGTTCAGTCATCTCTGATTGAAATATAAATACATAAGTAATCAAAGTTATGGATATCTCTGTTTCAAATAGAAACAGTGATAAATGCATTTAAAATAGATATATCGGTGGTTCGTTTACCGATTTCATTATTTAAAGGACTAAGTTTCATAAGCCTAGCCTTTAAGAGATATCTCAGGATACAGATTTTCTCTTTTGTTGCTATAACAACCAGTATTTCACGCTGACAGAAAAAGATGCTGACGTTCATTTTCTTATCCACATTAACAGTTGTATAAGTTTATCTTGGACGCCTTTCACAGGATCTAGTATTTCTGGAAGGACAGGGGCTTACTGTACCCATCGTTCCCTCCGGTACCAAATCCATCATGCTATAATATTTGTTGCGACGCATGTTTGTTAAAGATTTACTCCCTTTGAAATAATAAAAAAAATGATTTGGTGAAATAGTTCATGCAATACCTCTGACATGGTCTAACTGTACAATTGACATAGAGTTTAGATAATAATATTTGATAAAAGTGACTTTAAACGATCGCGGACCGCGCTCGAAATCGCATTATTGGACAAAAATAATTTATTCATACGTCACAATCACGAGCACGAATAGGAAAAATACCTGTACATGATCACTTGACACACGTGGTCAAAATCGATATTATTACAGGCCCTAAGGAAATAGGTAATTTGCATTTTAATTTGAAGATTATTTTTCATTCCACATTTATCGAAAAAATGCATTTCTCAAAACTTGTACGGTTTATTATGAGATTATAACATATTGTTTAACAAAATGTTGTTAAAATATTTGTTTCTGAAAACATGAAATAAACGAGGGAGACAATTTTTGACAAAAACAGCCACTCAAACATACAAAATGTAGTACATGTATTATAGCTGTGTTCGTACAATTACATCTAACCGAGCAGCATATTCGAAGGTTGTCCGAAAAGGTAACACAAAGCCTACCTTTTCACAAATATCATGGACCGCTTTATCGACTTCATTCCTTAGTTTCTTGGTAACAGCTTCAGCTTTTGTCTTTAAAGCATGCAATTTCTTCTTTGTTTTCACTTTCTTTGACTCCCTTTCATGTTCTGACATATCAATACCTCTTACAATAGTCCGCAAGTAGTGCGACGTACGCTGCAGCACTGATCCCAACCATCTGTAAAACAAGCACACTGCTGTAAATTCTAAGAAATAATTACTGTAATTGTCCTAAAGATTGATCAGCTTGATATGCATCTAATATATGCAGATGGAATGGCAAACAGTGTAGACCATGATCAGACTGCTCCTAGGAGCAGTTTGATCTAGGAGCAATCAGGCTTGGGTCTGCACTGTTTGTTCAGACCTGCCTGTCCCAATACCTAGAATTCTTACAGCAGCCCTTTCACTCCTGGTTAACTATGTTTTCCAAGGATGTTATGAATCGAAAACAAGCTGTTACGAAACGAAAATGAGTCATAGTTACCAAACGACTTGATGACAAGCTGTTACGAAACGAAAATGAGTCACAGTTACCAAACGACCTGATGACCAGGTCGTTTGATAATTATGACACATTTTCGTTTCGTAACAGCTTGTTTTCGTTTTGTAACAGCCCTTGTATATACATAGTTAACCAGGGGTGCTTTTGATTAGGCAATTCATGTTGAAACTGCATCGTATCAAATCGGTGCAGCACTTAAAGCCAGTGTATGGATAATCTTAATGTCTTTTTTTGCATTTCAGTCATTTTACGAAGATTGTAACTGTTTTGACTTTAAGTCTGCATCTCTGGAATACCGTGATATTCCAAATAGGGTTCTTCTCCTTAAAGAAAGAATTCGCTTAAAAAAAATTACCCCAACGAGAACGGATGCAAATATGAAATTGACAGTTGTTTCATCTTAAACTGAAACGACGATACTTCTTATATTTTTGGACCTCTCATTAAAATGATAGAATAAACTAGACCCAGAAAGGCGATGACAATTTTGAGGAACGATATGTATATTTTCTTGGCGGTGCTCATGAGCAACACAACATATGATTTACGATTAATGACCGAAACTGATTTTTTTTATTCAAAATCATCATAAAGATACAAACTATAACGACAAAATTTGATTGAACACTAGCTCACTATTTCAACTCTCTTCTTCGAACTGGAGAGTCGGTGCCAGGAGGCGCATGTTTATGTTTAGGAGGATTCGCTCCACTGAGCCTCCTTAGGAACATTTTTCTGAGAACTGGGACGACAAACAGCCAGTTCACTCCTACTCCAGATGAAATATAGAGTGAACACAGCAGGCACACAACATTGAATCAACCTTCAATCAACATTGATTTAACGTCATGACGTTGAATCAATTTTAATTCAATGTTGATTCAAGGTTGTGTACCGGTGGAAAAATAATTCGGAGATACGTTCTATTCCTCCAGAAAAACACACACGCAAAAACAAAAAATTATAGGCATCACACGGAAAAGTACCTCACGGGATACACAAATAGGAACGACTCAGATCAGCCTGTGCATTTGCGCATTCTGATCAGAGTCTGCCATTTGCGCTGTGGGATGCGCAGGCTAATTTGAGCTTTTCTCTATGAACTTCGTAAAGATCTTTTTTACGCGATCTCAATCAAATATACGTTATAACAACCGTCTCATCGAGGTCACAGGGTATGCTTTTATGCGGAATAAATAGAAATATCTTAGAATTATTATTGCAACCCAATCTTTTGTGACGTTATAAAATGAGCCGCGACACGAGAAAACCAACAATGTGGTCGTGCGTCCAGCGCAGACTCAGATCAGCCTGGGCATCCGCCCAGTCTGATCAGAGTCTTCGCTGTCCGCTTGAAGGTAGCTTAATCCCTTGGCTACCCTTTTGAGCGCTTAGCAACGAGTCTGATCAGACTGGGCGAATGCCCAAGCTGATCTGAGTCTGCGCTGGGCGCACGACCACATTGTTGGTTTTCTCGTGTCGCGGCTCAAATAAGTAATCTTACTTAAAAGAGGCTTTGATTCTGCGATCCATTGCAGTTGTTGTCAACTTGCTCAGAGCATTCAGCAACTCTGTATAGTCCGCAGTGATATAGCCCGGATTCACACCAAATTCCCGTTTAGCATGGAACGTTGAGAAGAATACAGCTTGTGAGGTATGGAATTCCGGCCAGACTCGGCCTAGACTCTGGATGGCGCACTCCGCAGCTGCCTTCTTGTCTTTCACCATGTCCCAGCGGTTGCAGACAAATACGGCTGCGTGGGGATCGAACTTGACCAGCTGTGTTGACGATTGTTGGTGTTTTAATATCAGACTCATCAGAGAAACCAGCTGGAAGCACACAATTAGCTCACATCTATTTGTTTTCCTACGATATATATATATTTTTTTGAAATTCATACATGTATACATTTTTATTTATTTTTTATTTTTCGGACCGTCAGAAATCATGTTTCAAGATGTTGGCCATGTAATTTACGCCTATTTTATTGTCTCTGCAATTTTATTGCAAGAACTGTTCAATTTAAGTTTTTTTTTTTGTTTTTTTTTTTCAAAAATAAGCCGAGCTATTGACACTGAACATTTCAGGCAGATGAGCAACACCGAAAACCAAGGCCACCTGTAAGTTTTAGTCCAAGCTATTGTTAACTGAAATTTTGTTATATTAGGCCCAGCATGTTGCTGCAAACTGTCATTCGAGTTTTAAAGTTCAGTTGTTTGATTTCTTTCGGTAATAAAGGATTTAACCGTTTGACATAAAACATTGCCCCTTTGGAAAAAATGAGATGGGCGTTAGGTTATTTTAACCAGTACATGTACATACATATGCATGTATATTATGAAGCGTATATGTCAAGGCGCAGTTATCTCCCTTCTTTTTAGCTGCTGTGGTGATTTTATTATACAATTATGTAGAATCGACAGAAGACAATGAGTCCAGAATTAACAGTAAAGCCCATCTATCTGGCACACAAAATTGAGCCACGATACGACAGAACCAACAAAGTGGCATGTGTACCACGCGAAGACTCAGATCAGCCTGGGCATCCGCCCAGTTTGATCAGAGTCTTTGCTATGTGCTTGAAGGGTAACTAAGGCTCTAAACCACATCTATGCCGACAGCGAAGACTCTGATCAGACTGGGCGGATGCCCAAATTGGTCTGAGCCTTCGCTGGGCGCACATGCCACTTTGTTAGTTTTGTCTTTGCGCAGCTCATTTAACACTTACCCGATCCTCTGCAACACATTTAGCAGCATCTGACATAATGATGTACAGGAAGCCTAGAATGTGGTGAGATTTTATGTAGTCCATTAGATAGTTCTCCAAAAACTCATTCTCTCCAATCCCGGGCGTGTCAATAAGAACCAGGCCCGACTGAAAACAAAACAATACATTAAAGGTCAATTACAAAGAAATTGTATAAATGCTTAATTTTGAAGCAAATTGATAGTGGACAGAGAGAGGATTATAATGCTACAAACGGCATAGAAAAATTCCTATCCGTTCAAAAGTTATGCCAGTTTAAAAATCCCACGGCTGTTTTTTTCCTGCATGACTTATCTCCCTTACTTTTTTAAGTATTTCTAACCACAATGCACTATTCTGTGATGTCATTGATGATTTTAATTTTTTAAATGAATTTTTAAACTTATTAATAACCTTTTATCTAAAGAGTAAATGATTGTTATCTTACAGTTTTGATTATTTTAATCTTTGATTATTAGCTGGGTAATTTATCGGAAATGTTCATCCACAAATTTAAATTTTATTCAAAATTTAAATCAAATTAAAAAAAATTTAAAAACAGATTTTAAAAACATTTTCTTTTACTTCAGTACATAAAAGACATTGTCAGAGACCTAATTAACAGATCTAAAACTACTATGTTCAATTATATATACTGATAAGAATGTAAATTGAAATTTAACAAATTTTAATTAAATATTTAAATTTTAAAATTTAACTGCTTAAATTGCAAATATAAGCAATATTTTGAATTTGGGCAGTTGTTATTAGTGTCACCAATAATACAATACGATTTTTACCATTTTAGAATGTTCAACAAGAAAATATCTGACAATTTAAAAATTTTAAATAAATTTAAAATTTCAGTGTTCATCGATGACGTCATCGAAGGCCTCATGAATATTAATGAGGCAGCTCAAAATGATTGTCAGATGTCATAAAATTTACAAATTCAACTCTTTATATCTCGCAAACTATTAATGGTAATTTGATGCGGTGTTCGATACTCAGTTGCTTAGAGAAAACTGCTTTCATTTCTGTAATAAAAAAGCACCTTAATAATTGACCTTTAATAATTTTAATGAGGCTCAGTAACGAAGTAGGCATATAAAATACATATTCTTATCATCAATCTAGAAAATTTAATTGTTAAGAGAGAATATATCTAGACGGCACATATCGTCTTAAAAGTCGCAGGCACGTCATTGCGACGTAATGACGTCGCAGCGACGTCATTTAGATATTTTATGCCTGCTAGAATAGCCTCTCTCAGTCCGACAACTGAATTTAATCGCTAACTGAAAGGTAAAAATCTGCTAAAAGAATAGTGTTTGAAACCACTTACAAATCTACTCTTTTTATTATTTTTTTCTGATTTAAACCAGACTTATAAAAACTAGTATGTTATTCTGCTACAAACATAATACTTAAAGTTCTCTATTACATCTTAATATATAATATGCCACTCATTCACTCCAAGTAAAGAAAATTGTAAAATAATCAATTTGTTAAACTTGCATTCCAACATTTTACATGAAGTGCATTCTGCCATTTTACCTTTAAAAACGTGAGTGGCAGGTAAATCTGAATTTCCACGATATCATGACCATCTCGTCGCTTCAGATTCACATCCTCTAATGTTGACTCAGCGTTCTCTTGGATATACGCAACTTTATGCAGTTGATCAAGGCCCTCTTCATCTAGATTAGGTATGCTAGTAGACCGTCCGTCCCTGTATAGGACTCTAGCGTGTCTTGTAACGTCATATTTGATGACGGTGATGGCTGACGTACAGGGTAACGAGTGCGATGGGAGAAGTTCCTCCTCGAACAAGAGGTTAAGAAGACTAGATTTGCCCGCACTGGTTTCTCCTGAAAGTTCGAAACATTACTTTTTGTTACTTTAGATATATCGGCACATCTTCAAGAAAAGTAGAATCTAACTGATGAATCATGGTGATCTCCCCTGAAGAAGTATTCATTTACCGTAATTTCACTGCCCGTGACGGTGTAAGGGATGTCACTGCGGCGCAGCATATACCTGTTCTATTAGATGATTTCCCTTGCTAGCTGTTCTCATTTGTTTAGAATGACATGATGATTTTACTAATTCAACTCATCAAAGCCAAAGAGATATTGCAAACAGTGAAGACTCAGATTAGACACGGCATTACACGGTGTCTGATCCGGGTTTAACCTGTTTCTAAAAGAAAGCTTCTCTTTATGATGAAATTAAACTAAACCATACTCCCTCTATATGACTAATGGTCTCACCCAATATACCAGGGCAGAAGAGTCCTACTGGACATAAATGGGTAAATAGAGAATACAATGTTAGTGTCTTTTGATATCAGGTTTATCAGGCGAGACCAGAAACAGCGTAGGAATGGCGAGGCTTGCCGAGCCAGTCCGACGTGTTTCTGGTCGAGCCTGATAAACTTGATATCAAAAGAAACTTACATAGTTTTCTATTTATATTGCATCATAGGAAGATTTTAAATCCGTAAAGAGAGTCAAACGAATGAAAAGCAAACGTACTTTTATTCGAATTTGCTGACGTCGCGAATGCATTATGACGTAAGTCGGTGACTTCATCTAACCAATCGAACGTTGTCATCAGGGCCAACGTCAGTATATAGCCAATCATCTTCAGAGATCGCTTCTAAAATGCTTAAGGCATCGCCTGATATCGCGCATGCGCAGATCTACAGTTACATGATATCACGTCATGTTATCATACCCCTGTTATCAGGTGAGTTTTCAGCAGACGCATAATAAAATACATACCTGATACAAGAATACAACATTCGTTATCCCTGAGCATTTGCATTCTGTCAGCGCAGTCTTTTCTGATATCCTTGCTTGAACCGTCCTGACTGAGTAAACCTTCTACCATATGTAGGCGAGCAAGGTCGTCGTCATTTGGGAAAGTGCTCATCACATCTTTAACTAGCCTGTATAACTTCTTTCTTTTAGCTTTATCCGCTTCTCCAATAACCTTAATATTGGTATCTATCTGTAAAGGTAGAAATTTCAGCTTCATTCCTATAGACATAAAACTGGCCCAAGACCTTGGTAATACGATTTTGCTGCTTGAGACAAATAGGGTCAAGTCAGCTCACTTCGGACAGCAGGTAAATTCGGACAGTCACATTGTTTCCTTTATATGTCAGTTTTTTTTTTTAATCAAAACAAAAATAACTGTGCAAACAGTGGAAATCCTGACGAGACGGCTCATCTGGATTTTCACTATTTGCGATGGTATGTCCGAATTTCCTTCCTGTCCGCCGTTACCCGACTCTACCCTAAGACGCCCCGGCATTGAAAGTTACACAGCATCATCGCCCTACCCGACCTCCGCGTGCATTAGGGTAAAGTCGGGTAAATTCGAACAGCTGGCAAATTCGGACAGTGGCATTGTTTCCTTTATATGTCATTTGTTTGGAATTAAAACAAAATTAACAGGACAAACAGTAAAAATCCTGATGAGACGGCTCATTATGAGCCGTCGCAACTGGATTTTCACTGTTTGAAATGTTATGTCAGAATTTACCCGTTGTTCGAAGTAACCCGACTTTGACCCGCTGTCCGAAGTTACCCGACTTTAACGGGCATAAGACCTTATTTTAAAGGTACAGGTAATATGATTTGCTGCATGGGACAAATAGATATATGATATTTTCATATCTCGTGGCTCATCTGTATCAACACTGTTTGCCCTTTTTTCTTTCAATTCCGAATCAGACATGGCTTGGACAAACATTTTTCTTTTCTTTTCTATTTTCATATTTAACTGAAGTCAGTTTTTTTTCTTCCGGATTTTGGTGCTTAAACGTTTAGGGTCAAGTTGGGCTACCCTGATGCACGGGGAGGTCGGGTCGGGCGATGATGCTTTGAAAATTTCAATGCCGGGGCGTCCTACTAATTTTGATAATAGTTGGGCTTGCAGCAGGTGCGGGATGGTGGCTGTTTTTCTCCCATACATCCTATCCTCCTATCCTTTTGTCTTTCTTCCTCTCTCTTGGAGACGGCTCGAAATAAACTGAAATACTGTCTCAAAGAGACAATAAAAAAAAAAAAAAAAAAAAAAAAAAAACCACCAAACAACTAACCAACCAACCAACCAAAGGCGAATGCTGCCGACAAGAATTGTAGATGATTTATAAAATTGTAAGACCCTACGAGGCAATTCAGTAGGGCGTGGAAGACACAATCTCCAGAAATAGTAAAAAGAAAAGCCTTATCTAAGATGTATATGCATATATAAAGAACCCGGTAGCTCAGTGGGATAAGCTCTGGCCTGCTTATTTACAGTTGTAGGCGGAAATCTTTTCAGCTGTAAACAGGGTTCCACTGCACACAGTTTTTTTTTTTGTTTTCACCCTAGCTCCCACAGTCCTGTTATGACTGAATTTATACTGTTGAAAAGAACGTAAAATCGCAAGTCATTCATCAGCCATGTAGTTTAATCGTATGAAGCCGCTGTTATTCAGTGGATAACGTCGTGTCATAAAATCGTATGGCCACACATGTAATAATACTTTGGCGCGTTTAACGTAACGTCATTGACAACGTCCGTGACAACAATGCGTTTTCTTATTGAAATAATGTTCATTTTGAAGGCGAAAACAATCCCATTTCATATTCTAATGACTCTTAAACTCGTTGTCATTTTATATGAAATTTATGAAACTCGCCGAAGGCTCGTTTCATAAATTCCATATAAAATGACCACTCATGTAAGATCTTCTATACATGTCACTTACTTTCAGTTTATATGAGCCTTCTTCTTGCAGTCGTAGGTGGCAATTAAGACGCTCTATCATCTCTTTTAATGTATCAAGACCGGTCATATCAATGCCATGCTCAATCCCTGTTACAATGGCCTCTCCAGCATCAGTGATTCTATCTATCTCTTCTTTTGTGAGGCCAGACATGGCCCTGGTATTACTCTTTAATAAAATCAGGGACCGTTTTTATAAAACGACTTAAGTGGTTGCTATGCTGTTGCTAAGGCTGAATTTCTATGAAGGAGATTCCCTAGAACTATAAAATTTGCACTGGAGGAAAAGTCTTTTTCAGACTGTTCCTCAAGAGCAAATTTCAGAGTTGTAGGGAATCTCCAACATAGAAATTTAGCCTTAGCAACAGCATACCAACCACTTAAGTGGTTTTATAAATACGGTCCAGGGGCTCTGAAAAGACGAACTGCATAACACTGATTTTCAAGGCAAATCTGTATATTTGTATGTTTTTTTCGTGTTTTTTTTATCTTCTTCTTCTTTTATTCAGCCTTTTTTTCAAAGAATAAACAACTTTGTGACTTCTTATTGGCTTCTCGGAGTGATGAAGTACTTTCGAATGGGGATCTACTCTAAAGCTAAGAATTTGTTCCTATTGGAGTAAATTCTTTCTTAGAAAGGAGAAAGAGAAAAAAGTAGAAATGTCCCCCTTAAAAATGTAAAAATGTACCTTTTCATGTTGGAATAAAAATCAAACGTTAAAAACATTTTAAAATGTGAACTTTCGTAAGAGTTTTGTTTTTGCATAGCCAACAAAGTTGAGACTCTTGACACATATTGGCACATATATTCAATATGCAACCAGTTACAAGTAAATGTATGCAAGACTCATCACTGCGGCGAAATTCTGAAGAAGTGTGCATGTATATAACCGTCCGAGGCTTATATTACACTGACTCTGAAAAGTATTTATCATGCATCTGCTACAAAATTCCACCTGATAAGAGGGGTATGATAACACAAGTCACTAGAACTGCGCTTGCGCGAATATTATCCGGCGATGCCTAAAGAAGAGATCTCTGAAGACGATTGGCTGTATACTGACGTTAGCCGTGATAACAGCTTTCGATTGGTTGAACGACGTCACCGACTTACGTCATAACGAATTCGCGACGTCAGCAAGTTCGAACAAAACTGCGTTTGCCTTTCAGTTTTAAGTCACTTTAAACCTTAAAACCTTCTAACGGTGCATGATAAATAGAAAACCATGTAAGTGTCTTTTGATATCAAGTTTATCAGGCGAGACCAGAAACAGCGTAGGAATGGCGAGGCTTGTCGAGCCAGTCCGACGTGATTCTGGTCGAGCTTTATATCAAAAGACACTAACATGGTATTCTCTATATAACAGTCTGAAGCAGACAAACGAAAAGACTTTAAAATGAAACACCATGAAAATAAAAGTGACTGAATTACGAGTACACATGTAACAAGCTGTATCAAAATGATTATATGAGCCGCGACACGAGAAAAACAACAATGTGGTTGTGCGCTCAGCGCAGACCCAGATCAGCCTGGGCATCCGCCCAGTCTGATCAGAGTCTGCGCTGTCCGCATGAACGTAGCTTAGACCCTTAGCTACCTTTTAAGCGCTTAGCGAAGAGTCTCATCAGACTGGGTGGATGCCCAGGCTGATCTGAGTCTGCGCTGGGCGCACAACCAAATTGTTGGTTTTCTCGTGTCGCGGCTCATATTATTTTAATATTTAAACTTCATTCCTCCAATCAGACTCCTTTAGAAATGTATATGTTTATTCAGCGTCTGGCACTGGAAGATATATGCAAGTTATCTATGTTTGAAATATTTATGCTTTGTAAAAGTTTAAAACCAAAGAAAGAAAGAAAGAAAGAAAACAGTGATTAGTGGCATTTTATTTAATATGAAACTTGAAAAAAAACTCTTTGGCGTTTCATGACGAATAATTGAACTTATTAAGTACTATTGTAGAAGATCGGAATATGATCTATTCATTGTCAACCGATATATTTGCCAATTCTGACATGTTTGCCAATTTTAAAGCTATTCAATCCGCACTTCCTGATTTTATTGTTACTTGACGACCTAATAAGATACAAAATACACTACTATACCATTTTAATACATGTATATGACCCAGCAAAAACAATGTCCTTATAGCAGTACCCATACTTATGATAAATGGGTATACTTTTAGGGGAAGCAACTCTGCTATTTTCAATTTTCCTGCCTTCTTTATAGGGATCAGCTCTTAAAAGAAAGAATTTGCTCCCTGTAGAAGCAAGTTTTTTTCTTTTAGAGCTGATCCCATTTGGGAAGAGATACATCACTCCTAACAGCAAACAGGAAGTCGCAGAATTGCTCCGCTTTGTACAAATGAAGAGAACAAACATGGTGTACTCATATACTTTAATGGGTCGAATTAAGATCAGCATGTGCATTTCCATAGTCTTTTCAGTCTTCCCTGCTCACTTCTATGAATCTGATGGATCTGAATCTGTCTACTGATCCCACGTACTGCTCCGCGGATATACATGTAAACGTTTTTAACACGATTTTTTTATTAGATACTTCATTATAAACGATTTTCAAAATTTATTGAAAGTAAATCCCTAAAAAATTTATGTCTGAAAACAGCATTTTTAAACACAAGTTGTTATTTGATCTGATGTCCACGAAACTTGCCGATGGCCTGTTTCATAAATTTTTTATACCGGACATTATTTAAAATCATCATTTTTAAGACGATGGCCCGAATAGGCTTTCGTATTTTTACTATTTGATATCTACAAAAATAATAATGATGATAATAAATAAATAAATAAACAAATGATTAATCAGATAAATAAATAAATGAATAAATATTAGATACAGTAGTGAGTAGGACGTACATACAAATTTCAAAATCTGATGCAAAATTGATGAAATAAAAATAAAAGTATACACATTTTCCATCAAATATTGATATAAGCTTACATGTATTTGATACTTCACAAATCCAGTTTTAAATGCCAGGAAGGACAAGTCTTGTAGGAGGTCTAGCAATTATCTACAAATGTACCGTAAAACTATAATTATTAAGGCACATTGGTCTGAGCAAACAGTGCAGACCCAAATCAGACTGCTCTGTGAGCAGTCTGCTCAGGATCTACACTGTTTGCCAGTCCACCTGCATCTTTTTAGACGCGTTTCAAGGCTGAAAAAAATACAAGCTGTTAATTTTAGGACAGTTTCGGTAATTATATAAGGTGTCTCAATTTTTTTGATTTTTTGCGGTATTCACGTTATATTGTATATAGTTGAATAGCGTTAGACATACTATCCCAATAATGAGCCACATCTTAGGAAAATAATCTTAGACATACGCCAACAACGCATGGCCAACAACGCATGGCCAGACAAACATGCGCCTATGTGAAATCTCAAATAATCCACAGTTTTGATCATTGGAAATTAAAAAAAAAAAAAAAAAAAAAAAAAAAAAAAAGACGAACAGCATTTCCTGACCGAGTTGTGAATTTTTGGTTGTACCGTCTTCAGGTATCTTAATATAGGTTTTCTTAGGACAGGCCTTTCATGAAGAAAAAGATCAATATATTTTTGCTAACTAATCTTTCTATGCAAATGACATGTTAATTTCATAATGTTGTGTATTGAATATGAAAAGGACACCTGACAACTTCATTGCGAATTAGCCTTTTTTCCACAAATGACCGTCGCTTAATTCCTTGTGAAGACAATGTTGAAGATTCTGGCACTAACCGGTAGAAGATGTTTAATGATGATTTTTTTTTTTAAATTATTGGGTCTGCACACTACCTCCAGATGAGTCGGTCGACCAAATATTTACCATTTCATTCTTCCATTCTGCTGTTCTGCTAACTTTGGTTAAAACAATATTTTTATTCAAATAAGTTGCTATACAATTGTACATAATATTATATGGTACAGGATCTGATAGAAAGCTGAAGCTTGTTTAAATCATCTCCTGAAACAATATGAATACAGCAACATACGTGAATGGTGGAAAGAAAACAAGTAAATCAGGTGAAAGGAATGAAAACAAAAAATGCTAACTTTACCATTTTATTCTGTCATTCTGCTGTTCTGCTAACTTTACCATTTCATTCTGCCATTATGCTGTTCTGCTAACTTTACTACATTTCATTCTGCTGCTCGGCTAACTTTACAAATTCGTTCTGCTATTCTGCTGTTCTGCTAACTTTACCATTTCGTTCTGCCATTCTGATATTCTGCTAACTTTATCAATTCGTTCTGCTGTTCTGCTAACTTTACCAATTCGTTCTGCTATTCTGCTGTTCTGCTAATTTTACCAATTCGTTTTGCTGTTCAGCCAACCTTACCATTTCATTCTGCCATTCTGCTAACTTTACCATTTCATTCTGCCATTCTGCTGTTCTGCTTACTTTACCATTTAGTTCTGCTGTTCTGCTATTCTGCTGACTTCTTGACTTTACACATCGTTAAGTCACTTGGGAGAATACATTCTTTTCTTTACGAGTTGAAAAGAGAGGCATATAAGAAAGTAACAGAGTTGACTACCCTGATTGAAGGTGTATCCATTCACCTTAAAATAACAGGATTATCACGCATACATCGGCTATGGTGGCACAATATTATTCCTAGTTACTTTGTATAGATTTGCCGGGCCGGGTGGCGCAATCGGTAGGGCACCTGACTCGTAAGTCAGAGGTCCTGGGTTCGAATCCCGGTCTGGCCACATACTTTCGTTTCTCCTTCCGCTGATTCAAGAAGGGCAGTTGTCAGTTACTGGCGAAAGTATGTGCACTTAGTACTGGTTAACCGCTTAGGAGGTCTAAGCCTGCCCAGGAATAGTGTGGTTAGGTTAACTGACCGTCCCGACATGACCTTAGTTGTTTACCGTGGACGTTAAGCATCAAATCAACCAACCAACCAAAATTGTATAGATTTAAAATTACCCCTCCGACTTTCTTTATCCGCGGACACATGAAAAAGCCCTGTAGTGATAAAAACCTGTCTTGCAGTGGTGAAAAACATGTAAACTGAGCATGCGTACATATGCACATATGCAGACTGATCAGGACAGGAGCTGTCCGCAACACTGGAAAGACTGTGCATGTTTGCCGTTGGGGATGTCGGGATTATAGACTTTAACAAGCCTTATGGCTCGTTATGTCTCGACGCGGTCCATGAACTTAAGTATGAGGAAGTACCGTTATTTGGACGATTGAAAAATTAGGTTCAAAAGCATTTTTTATTGGTTCCTATAATTAGGCCTCAACAAATGCTTATTTCAATACTTTTGTAAGTGTTGTGATTTTCAAACATATTTTGTATCGGTGCCATATTGGGTACGATCGAGATCGAGACAGTGTCCAGACATGCGTTAGTCTCGCCATTTAAAATGATCTGGGCCCAGGTTCACAAGCATTTCTTTCATTTTAAGACAACCTTAAATCTAAGGTCGAAACGTTCGCTGTCAGAAAGTTTGTATTTAAATCTTATGGAGAACCACAAGTTTTGCATGACCCTAAGTAGTACTGACAATGTTCAAAGATGGCCGTCACTAGGGGGCAGTTCTGATTTGGTTCTTCTTGGTTGTTTTATGTGTTTTTAGTTGCTATGTCTGTTATTGATATATTGCTTGTGATGTTTAGGCTAGCCCGGTGACCACCTGCATGAGAATCTCTGTTTACATGTACATGGCTGCCGATGGTGTTGTCTTTTGTGGTGTCTCTTTCCCACATGGTGTCTTGTGTTGGATCTGGAATTGAATTGTGTCATTTCCTGAGAATTTTCCTACTTACTTTTTCACAGGAGTTATAAAAAAGTCGAATAAGCTTTAGGCCTTTTTACAAATGAAGTTTTCTACCTTACGTTTAAGGTCGTGCTTAAGTTTAAAGAATGGATGTGAACCTGAGCCCTGGTAAACTTTCAGAAAAGCAACTGCTATTTTCAGTTTTGCTCAGTGGCGGCCAATACTTAAAGGAAATATCTTAGAGCATTGTTTTCTTTTCAGAGAAGACCCCCTTTAGAAAGGGCCCAGTCCTTCAAGAAAGCAAACAGGATGCCCTGAAAGTCGTTCTTCTTTGAAAAATGCGGAGACACACGGAGATGTACCGAAGTACCTTATTTCATATTTAGACAGCTATATGCAGAAGATATTTGCCTACTATCAATGCACCTTTTTTGTCCTTAGCCATAAGAGGGTATCCATCCCACTCTCAAAGCTTGCTTTAAAGTAAGATCAGAGCACTTACACACAAGCTAATTGAGCAGCGACATGAGAAAATAAACAAAATGGTTGTGCGCCAAGCGCATACTCAATCAGCATGGACATTCTCACAGACTGATCACAGTCATCGCTGTCCGCATGCAGGTAGCTTAGATCCTTAGCTACCCTGTAAGCGCTTAGCGAAGAGTCTGATCAGACTGGGCGGATGCTCAGGCTGATCTGAGTCTACGCTGGGCGAACAACCATTTTGCTGGTTTCCTCGTGGCGCGGCTCAGATGGACAGGTGCTGACAACCTACCAGAAGCACTAGTTAAAGAAAGGGCAATATAATTTTTCTGACAACGTTCTCAGCTAAGAGAACAAGGGAGACAGGAATGGACGCAGCCGCTGGCTATCGCGCTCCTTAGAAGAAGAAGTCTTCAAAGTGCGAAAAAAAATCAGCCCCATCAACCTCCATAGTAAAATGAGCCGCGACACGACAAAACCAACAAAGTGGCATGGGCGCCCAGCGAATACTCAGATCAGCCTGGGCATCCGCCCAGTTTGATCATACTCTTTGCTAAGCGCCCAAAAGGTAGCTGAGGGTCTAAACTATCTCCATGCTGACAGCGAAGACTCTGATCAGACTGGGCGGATGCCCAGGCTGATCTGAGTCTGCGCTTGGCGCACAACCACTTTGTTGGTTTTGTCGTGTCCGGCTCAAATAAAGTAGTTGGTCATTCTGAACAGTATCAAGCCATAAATAGAGAAGACCGTTGCTGAAACCAAGCAGGTTGCGGAGCTGGACAAAACACCGCAAAACAGATGTTCGTCCTCAGAATTTCGTATGAGAAATATCATCAACACAAACAAGACCTCTAGAATGCATTCTTAAACTTCAAAAAGGCTTTCCATTGGGCAAACTTTACGCAACATCGAGTCAACGTTGTATCTACTTTATTTCAACGTCATGACAATGAATCAATGTTGATTCTCTGTTGATTCATCGTTGCATGCCTGCTGGGTTGTGACATGGTATGACATTGCAGTTTTCTTTGCTATCATACGACTATTTATCAAAGTGCGTCTGTCCCAATATGTACGGTGATTCCGGGCACTCCTCTATTTCCAACCAGGAAGACATGATCGCTAAATAGATCGTACTTAGCTATTCAGTGATTCTTTTGTACAGATCATTAAAAGTATCTGTACTTAGTTTTTAAGTTTGTAAAGCATTAGGTCTATCAATATACAAGAACACAAGGGCATTACCAAGGGCATGCCGACTCACAAAAAATGCTTAATTTAGCAATGTTAACATTTTAATGATACTCGGTATTTATCTAAACTCTTCGGACACTTGCCAACTTCTCTGCAGGACTCTTTTGCTAAAAATGTGGAACGTACAAGAGACTGTTCTAAGATAAACAGTGCAGACCCAGACCAGACTGCATCCTGGGAACAGTTTCATCTGGGTCTACGTCGTTTGCTCAAGCAGGTGTCCGAACATTTAAAGAAAATACGATGTTTTATGCCAGTGTCTGCATGCCATATATCTAAAGGTGCATTTACAGTAATCTTGGTTATCTTTAAGGATGATCGCAGCTGGAATGAATAACCTTTTCCTCATATGAGCCCAGATATGACTCAATGTGCCTTACAGACAATTTGTGGCTATTCCAAAAAGCCCTGGTAGCTCAATGCTGGCCTGCTGATCAAGCTGGAGGCGAAATCTTCTCAGCCGTAAACGGGGTTCCGTTGCACACAACCTTTCATTATCACCCATCCATCATCCTGATATGACTGAAAGACTGTGAAAACGACGTAAAATTGCAAGTCATCCATCCATTCCAATGGATACAAACCGCTTTTTGTAGATTTTTCGCTGTTTTCTTATACTTTCTTTTTGCTCTTTTTCAAGAACTTCGAGCAGGAATGTGACTTTATTTTTCACCACCGAAAAATGGTTATATGAGTGATTGGTATACAGAGGACTTTTCAGCTCTCATCATGTATGAATCTCCGACCCCCCAAATCCCCTCCACACGCGTATTGTCATGTACTTTAGAACTACTCACGCCAATAGATATGAATACAATGACATCACATCATTTCTTTTTCAAAGGGTATAAACCAATCTGCCAATTTTCGCTTCCTGCAGAGACTGTCCGTCATATTTGGCTTCCGCCGAGACTGTCCGCGATCTCTTGCTTCCTGCAGAGACTACTGTCCACTAAAATGGCTTCCTGCCGAGACTGTCCGCGTGACTCTGCCTCGGCAGGAAGCAGAATCACGCGGACAGTCTCTGCAGGAAGCCATTTATCCTGTACAGGAGTCTCTGCAGGTAGCAAGAGATCGCGGACAGTCTCGGTGGAAGCCAAATATGACGGACAGTCTCTGCAGGAAGCGAAAATTGGCGGACTGGTTTATACCTTGTGTTTTTCTTGCTTGGCAACAGCTGTAAAAGAAAAACCTGCAATCCTTTATTGACAAACTGACAAGTGTGCAGACAGATGCACGAAAATGATTGGCCTTATCTTATACTCTGAAAAATTACCTGTTCGGTGGCATTTCTGCCTCACGCCACGGCCCTACCAAAAATATGACTATTTAGCGAACGTGGAGTGCGGGGGGCAGCTACTATCTGACAGAAACTAAGCTATAGATAAATGTTAATCCGAAAATTGGGCTTCCGCGATATCATCAGGATTGGCCTTATGGAGCTGCATGAAATTATTGTCGCCGACGTCATCTAAACAATCAGCGGGCTAAAAGACGTCTGACGCCATGTTTTATTGCCGCACGTCGACTGGTTGAAAGTGGACACGCTGAGGCTGTGTTGTCTGTTCTGATACCAGAAAATCCTTTTCGGTACGTTGTATTTTGTAATTTGAGCCATTTACGATTAAAACACCTAAAACTTTTGTTGTGTTTTCTTGATTTTATACTCAGTTGTTCTTCCAGCTGAAAGAAAAATGGCGCTCGTCGACCATGATCTTCCGACTCGACTATCTTCTATTATTTCATCCTTATTGAAACAAAAAAAAAAAAACAAGTCGCCCAATGGGCAACGATCGCTCATCTGAGTTCTAGTATGCATTATGCCCAAGACAAGGTCAAATAAGTGCTCAAGGGCAGGTCACTCTCTAAGCCAATAGTAAACTAGAACTGTCAGAGAATCTGACTACAGCCCCGCTGCACTGCTTTAGTAACAAACTCATAGTAAAAAGAACAATAAATATTGAATTCACCTAGTCAAGCTGAGAAAATGAGTAAAAGGCAGAATAAGAGCCAGGATCCTCATTCCCTATCATAAACAGTACACCAACTCATTACTTATATGTCTACCAAATTTGAACAGGATAGCTTGAATGGTTGCAGAAAATATTGTATAATTTGCCTTAGAGAAATTTACCCTAGAGTACTGAGGCTGAATGGACGTGAGCTACAGGACCAATGGTCCTCTTGTTCAGCCTTTCCCATTCAAAAGCATAAGAGACCAAATTTGACCTTGCAGCAAAACAGGTCAAGGTCATCCCAATGTCATCATTTATATAAACATGGTAGTACTTGAGTCCAAGGTGCTACTTACAACGTTTCAAGGCGATTGGCCCAGTGGTTATGGAGCAGAAGAGTTTTTAAGGTTTTTGCCATATATGGGCATGATGGCCATGTGACCTGGACCAAATATATAAACTTTGTTTCCCGCTTTGCCTGAAGGTTGCATATGAAATTTAATTGAAATTGGCCCAGTAGTTTCAGTTGATAAACTTTAAAATGTTGACACATTACAGACAAATGACCTTTAGCCAAGGTCACTAAATGACCTTGACCGCTAGAATTCCTAGGGGTTCAAGTTGTCTCCATTTCCATATCACAGAGCACTAGAGCAACAAAAATGTACTTTCTAAGGTTTTCCCATTCAAAAACATTAGAGACCAAATTTGACCTGTGGTAAAACAGGTCAAGGTCAACCCAAGGTCACAATTTATATAAATTTTGTAGTACTAAAGTCCAAGATGCTATATACCAAGTTTCAAGGCAATCGGCGCAGTGGTTCTTGAGGAGAAGATTTTTAAGTTTTTACCATATTTGGGCATGGCGGCCATCTTGGTCATGTGACCTAGGCCAAATATATAAACTTTCGTTCCCCCATCCTGTTAAGGCTCCACATGAAATTTGGTTTCAATTGGCCCAGTGGTTTCTGAGAAGAATATGCTTAAAGATGTGAACGACGCCGACGACGGACGACGGACCAAGGCTATGCTATAAGCTCACCTTGAAAGAAAAGGATATTGCCGGTTGTTTTGGTCCCAGCCCTGATCTCAGCCCTCGGATCGTATCAGCCTTCGTCCTTCGGGCTGAGATCAGGGCTGAGACCAAAACAACCGTGTAATAACTTGATCTCTATAAATATCATGGACATCGCGAAGGTTAGTTTGATGCATACCTTTGATTTCCAGTTCGCGTGCAACCTTAAATTTCTCAGCTTGCAGGAGCATCGAGTCAGATTGATGACTTCAATAATCAGGATAAGCTTTAACTGCTAGTCGGACCGCGTGGAAGCTTCATCACTTGTCATTGAGACAACACAATAAAACACACAAAATCATCAGAAACCTATGCTGAAACAAAGTTGAGGATTCTCTGTAATCCGAAGACAGAGCGAAAGGAAACCAGTTGGATCACAAAGAGCCCGACAAAAGACATGATGATCAGGCCCCAACCTTCCGTAACAGATAATTCTGTAATTAATTTAGGAGGGTGATGTCCTTCAGTTCGAGGCCCGACTCACCGTCGCGAAACTGAAGAGCGACACAAAGCTGTCGACTCTCAATGGGTTAAAAGTAAAAAGTATGCAAAGACCAGGAACTGAAACAATCAAAATCCAAATCCAGCCCTCAAACCATGGTTGGAAACAACTAAGATTACAACTAATCAAGATACAGAGAACATATGGCCAACCGAGTGAGCAGCTTGTTCCCAAAAGGTGGCCACTCAGCAACCCAAACCGAACCAAAAATAATAATAACATACATAAGGTAAAACATCACAGAAACTCTGACACCAAAAACAGGCAACAAAGAACCACAACAGAACTACCGCCTTGGAACGGTCAGTAATGAATTACTGGGGGGCTTAAATCGATTTTACAGGCCCAACCTCACCCTAAGTTTCTGAAGTGGTACAAAACATTTAGATTTAGTTGGTTGTTCGGTTCGCATGATAACCCTCTAACTCGTCAATGAATCATCACGGTAAACACATAAATCAAATTTCAACACCATGAAGAAGCTAACTACATGTTTACCGTGCATGCAGTTTGTCGTATAACATTAACTTTGTAATCGTTATTGAGCCGCGACACGAGAAAACCAACAAAGTGGTTATGCGTCCAACGCAGACTCAGATCAGCCTGTGCATCAGCCAAGTCTGATCAGACTCTTCTCTAAGCTCTTAAAGGGTAGCTAAGGGTCTAAGCTACCTCCAAGCGGACAGTGAAGATGCTGATCAGACTGGGCGGATCCCAGGCTGATCTGAGTCGGCGCTTGGCGCACAACCAGTTTGTTGGTTTTCTCGTATCGCGGCTCATATACACTTTTTTAATAGTTCCAAAAAATCGGGGCTACCAGTAATCTCTCTGAATTTGTATACAATGTCACTCTTAAAATTCAGGCTCCGATAGGCCTTGTTGATGGATGGATGGATGACTTGCGATTTTACGTCCTTTTCAACAGTATTTCAGTCATATCAGGACGATGGGCTTGTGATAATGAAAGGCTGTGTGCAATGGAACCCCGTTTACGATGGAAAGAACTCCGCCTCCAGCGGGGCTCGAACCCGCAACCGCTAGATCAGTAGGCCAGCGCTTAACCCACAGAGCTACCGGGGCTCAGGCCTTGTTGACTAGGTGTTTACAGTCTAGCGAACTTTATTCTTGGACCTCAAAAGTGAATGTCGGCGATTTAAAGTAGAACAAGCGATATCTATAGTCTAGTTTAAGAAGTTTAGCCTTTCTTGTTTTTTGCGTTAGAAGAGAGTGGTTATGTGCATAAAAGCATCGAATTTGTGATATCACGATATCGATTTTGTGATATAACTAATACATGTAATTATGTGAAACTACTAAATCGATCAGGTAATATAACAAAATAGATTTTAAGATATCACATAATCGATCTAGTGATATCACTAAATAGGAATGAATGAGTGATATCACAAAATGAAATTTGTGATATCAAAAGGTCGATTTTGTGATATTAAAAAATAAAAGGAAACCGAATTGGTGATATTACTATATAAATAGCTTTTGTGATATCACAAAATCGAATTAGTGATATCACAAAATAACTGTGATTTAGTGACATCATAAAATCGGTTTTGTGATATCACTTATTCTATTTTATTGATAACGTTTCTTTTTTTTCAGCGACTCCGGTGAGTTATGCTTTGTGACTGAAGCCTTGTCAGAGAGTAGCTGCCAACATCCGCCCCCTGCACCACCCCTCTCCCCACCACACACACATATTAGTCTTTCCCCACTAAGAAATGATGATTAAGCTTTTTTTTCTTTCATACTAAATGGCTAAATGGTAGAATTTCTCCAGAAAATATGACTATTACTATCAATTCTCCCCAGAGAAAATCTGCTATATGTGCTTTTATATAGCCGCCCCTCCCCTCTCCATCCTCCCTCACCCTCTCCCTATAGTGGAGCTTGCTTTATAAGAAACTCGGGTCTTGGGGGTTTCTGGTAAGTTGATAAAACGCAAAACGTCAATGCTCTGTGTTCCACAGCACGCCAAAAAGTATTCAAGGGATTCAAATGAAACTTGTAAGAATGGTAAATAGCAATCAGAGAGTAATAAAAAGGTGACTTGGTACACTTTCAGGGAAAGTAACCCTGTCATTTGCATTTTGCCGCCCTTCTCAGTGGAGGCCAACTCTTCCATGAAAGAAATTACTCCCGCACAAGCAAATCCTTAAAGAATAGATCCTTTGTGGAATGTTTATTCGCCAGGAAGTCACAGAAATTGTTTCTCCTCATAAAAATGGCGAAGAAAAATCGTGGAAGTGTAACCATGCACCTTAAGATAGTGCACATAGGTCATGTTGTTATTAGTTTCTTGCTGTAGAATCTTTTGGTAGTTGAGTTATTGCCTAAGCAATAACTCAACTACCAAAAGATGCTACTGCAAAATAAATTTAACTTAGGACTCTGCTCTGAGCCCTGCAGTATGAACATATTCAAGGTAAAAGTTACCCATAGCCTAATAGCCGTAGGGGCAGTGGGGGTTAGAGATCCACTGTATCTTGGGCAGAGCTGATGAAAGGCGGCGCCCATCTCTCTCCTTTCGCTGCCTTATCCTTCCCTGATTCGAAAAAGGTACCCATTTACTGCTGGGTTGATAGAGTTTTCCAGTCGTAGGATGGCGACAGTGAGCCGCGAACTCACGACCTTCCGGCAACTTTCTGCACCATAACCGAGTCACTCTAACCACTCGGCCACGGCGACATATTCAAGGTGGCGGCCTCTAAAAGCTTAAGCAAAATATAAAATATCAAACAACTTTATTCTGCATCTAAAAGTTTTAAATAACAAAACAACATTACTTAGTACAATTACAAAAAAGAGCTGTCAGAGGATCTGACTATAGCCCCGCTGCGCTGTTTTGGCAATACATTGCTTTTGCTAGCAAGCAGTTAATTCTTGAGAAAATGACAAGTAAATGGAAGAATAAGAGCCAGAATCCTGATTCCCAGTCACAAGAGGCTTATACTGTACCTACTCACACGTGAAAATACATAAGCCTCTGAAGTCACATATTTGCAGATCATTACTCATATGTCTACCGGGTTTGAACACCGAAACATGAATAGTTGCAGACAAAACTGTAATACAAATTCAACTTCCGGAATACAAAAGAAACACTATGGATGATCCTGCTTGCAACAGCTCATTGTTTATTTGTATACCGCACTTTAAGTGTCTAGTCTAAATGAGCCGCGACGCGAGAAAACCAACAATGTGGTTGTGCGCCCAGTGCAGACTCAGATCAGCCTGGGCATCCACCCAGTCTGATCTGAGTCTTTCCTATGCGCTTAAAAGGTAGCTAAGGGTCTAAGCTACCTTCATGCGGAAAGCGAAGACTCTGATCAGACTGGGCGGATGCCCAGGCTGATCTGAGTCTGCGCTGGACGCACGACCACATTGTTGGTTTTCTCGCGTCGCGGCTCAAATAGTTCTAGATAAAACTAGGACACAAATTTACTGTGAAAATCATGAAAATGGACAAATAAAAGGAAGAATAAGTGCAATAAGCCGGACTCTTAATTAGAAAACTGACAAAATTGAAATGTACTTGGAAAGAAATCAGAAAAATGGACAAATAAAGGGAAAATGTTAGAGCATTGAGGCTAATTATCTATCCAAAAATACAACAACTCAATATCTATATCGTATAGTATATATGCAAAGCTTGACTATTCTAACTTGACTAGCTCCTGAGGAAATCTCAACAAAAATTTAATGTGCTACACAGGAAAGTAAAACTCGGTGCTGGGTGTGTGCAACTATGGTTACATACCACTGAGCCTCTTGGGGAACTCTTGGTTAGGAGAATTGAACTGAACTGAACAGGAAAGCAAAAGGAAGAAAGAGAAATATATGAGAATTAAGTCTAATTCTCAATCCCACGATGCACTTCATACGTACATTATCTATAAAGATTCTAGCGTAGTTCCTGAGAACATTGTGAACCATATTTACCTCGAAAAGACAGAAAAATGGCAAATAAAGGAGGATTAAGAGCAATCAGCCCGATTTTCAATCCCAGGATACAACATCCCACTGTCCAGCGCTTTCGTAGTTCCTGAGAAAACTTACCTTTGTAACAGAAAAATGGACAAATAAAGGGAAGATAAAGCAAAATACAACAACTCGTTGCTCATATATACAACAAATTTTCATGAAAAAATCTTAGGCCTATGGAATTACGTGCAGACCAAATCCAGTATAGCCCAACATTTCCATCCAAAGCTGGGCCATGATAATAAATAGTATGCTGTTTAAATATTGACTGTAATTTAAAGAAAAGAATCAGAAAATCTAAATGAATCTAAAACAAAAACATGTACATGTATTGAATAATGCAATACACTAGGTTTAATCTGACTACACTATCAGCAGCTGTATATAAACAAAAAGTACATAACTTCAGTATTATCTAAGATGTTAACATTTCCCCCATTATTTCAAGACTAGATCATATACATGTTACGACCGAACAGCTGGTATAATGACGAAGACTAGAAATTATTTGACAATTACATAACTGAATCCGCTAGACAAAGCTGTTGCCCTGTGCCTTGTGTCTGTCGAAAACAACCCCACGACTAATTACAAAGCCCCTTGTTTTTTCCCTTAAAACCTATGGTTTATCATACAGTCTGATTCTGTTTTCAAAAGTGAGGGTACGCCAAAATACAAATCTTTAAAACACATGTACCGTCTGTATGAATTGTGAGCTGAAAAATGAATTCATAGCACTTCTTGATAAAGTTACAGCATCTAGAAAAAATGTCAAAGTTCAAAAGCTGCCATTTATGGCAGAATGTATGTACATCATGCCTTTTCTGAATTTCAGAATTTCATAACACTTAAAGGACATACTCTTGCTTATAGGGTGCCATAGTCCTATTATGCAGCAGTTCAGTAGAACTAATATTTGATTAAAGGAAATAACCAATCTCACAGCAGGAGACATAGGGTTTGTTCTATCTAGCAGAGAATAAATGTCTTTAAAGTGCAAAAAATGAAATGTCATGATTGATTGCACTCAGTCTAGAAACAAATGAAACAAATAACTTTTCACATTATTGTGTTTTTGCTTTTATATAACGTATCTAACAAAACATCTGAAAGTAATTTATACAATGACAAAAACTGACAACAATTAGGTCGGGATGTCGGGGATGATCCCCGACACTGCCATATAACACATGTACATGTATAAATACAAAGGTATAAATTTAGAGAAAATGAACAATAATTATGGTGGCAAAGCTTGATAGATGCTCTTCGAAACTGCCATAGTCATTCCTATACATAACGTACATGCTTAATATAGATACACGGATGGATGGACGGATTAGCTGCGATTTTACGTCTTTTTTCACAGTATTTCAGTCATATCAAGACGATGGCTGGGTGATAATAGAAGGCTATGTGCAATGGAACCCCGTTTAAATATAAATACAAAGGTGTATTTACGAAAATAATGTCAAAGGTAACTCCACCAAAGTTAAATACAAGGTATCTGCCAACCTAGTGTATGTGACAGAAAAACCTCCCCAGCGGGCACATGACGTAAAAAATGACATTGTACCGACTTCGACGCGACGCCTTTACGTCGCATCGACGCCAATACAACATCATTACGACGTCATCCGCAAACTGGGCCCTTGTTGACAAATTAACAAACACATGAAATATGTCAAGCGAGTATCTACAGTCCACAATGTATAGTATGCGGATGACAGACGCAAAGTTTGTATGCTTTGTCATATTGAACATGATAAACAGTCTCAGTATATGTTTGCCTTTTGATTATTTTTAATGGTAAAGTCATCAGTCGTTACGCAAAGGCAGCGTAAACCATCAACGGAAAAAATAGAAAAAAATGGCTATTGGTATCAAATGAATAACACCAGTTAGTTATCAAATGGCGGTATCGAGCAGCAGTCATCATCACAGACTTGTTACAAAACTTTTTCTCTTAAAAGACTTGCGCCTAATATTTGTCGGGGAGTGGTTTCGCCAAACCCTTTTCGTCTGAAGTCTTTGATATCGCAAACATCGGCTTCAAAATCAAATGATCCAATGTCTTTATTCAAGCACTTCTTCACAAGTCGTATAGCATCTTCAGTCAGAGACAGAGACGTAAAACCTCTCAGCAACATCCTTTCTGCTCCGTCGTTGTCCACCTTTTGTTGGAATTCTTGAAAAGACATTGTCGTTTTCTCATGTTTAAACATAGTTTTCTGAGTGACAAGCTCCAGCAAGAAGATGCCGTAGCCATACAGATCTGCGGTTGCTAGGTACAGTTCACCACTGAGGACCTCTGGTGCAAGATATACAAACTCAGCGACGGCCATGTTGGTATCTATGGGTAGTGTAGCTTTTCTTGGTAAACAGGCACCAGTGATACGCACCTCTCCCTGTTGGTCCACCTGCGTGAGTAAATAACCAGCAAAGAGGTTGACTAATTGATTATACGAATTAAACAAGACTGTTTTAAATGTCACATATTAATCATAGCATAATGTTTTATCATCCTGTTACAGGACTAACAAAAGCCGACGATCGCGAATATTAGGAAATGTGTGTCTGGTTTTCTTACAAATGCTCCCGAATATTGGATGAATAATAATGAAATCTAAATAAAAAAATTGAAATCAGTAATATTCTCTTTATTGGAATGCTTAGTTTAATGTCTACAAGAAGCCCATTCGAGTTTGGCATCTACGCAGAAGTTTTCATATATTCTGAGAAATCAGAAATGTTTGGTTGGTGTAGACTTTTATTCTAGATCATAGCTCTTTAATCATTAACCCCCCTTTTGGATACTTATCAGACTTTGAAATGACTGCCTCATTAAAATTTAGAAATAACGGTATGTTTTTCTCTGGCTTTCGTCACCAGATATTGTCAGGGTCACTGATGAGGCTTGAATAGCAGAAACTCCGAAGTATGGCCCATGTTCCTTCTTTTGAATGTGTTCTCTGCTCTTGAAGGAACTCTGTTGGATTTTGATTTTTATGAAAGGGTAAAAATCATTTCAATCCTAAGGTAGAACTGCAGAGTATTTGAAGCACGTACATAATCAGATAATAATTGAGCCGCGACACGACAAAACCAATGTGGTTGTTCAACCTGCGCAGACTCAGATCAGCCTGGGCATCCGCCCAGTTTGATCAGACCCTTTGTTTAGTGCTCGAAGTGTAGCTAAGGGTCTAAGCTACCTCCATGCGGACAGCGAAGACTCTGATCAGACTGGGCGGATGCCCAGGCTGATCTGAGATTGCGCTGGGCGCACAACCATATTGTTGGTTTTGTCGTGTCGCGGCCCAATTACAACTTATTGTAATGCTGTAGAAGTCAAACAGTGCGACAATATATACAGCTATTGGAACACAAGATTGAAGTAGAATTATATAACGGAGTGGCTATTTACAGTTAACTGTAAATAGCCAATAAACGTTAAAATGGCTATTTACAGTTGACTGTCAATAGCCAATAAACGTTAATATGGCTATTTACAGTTACGTTTCCCCAAAGTCCTTTCATTGAAGCCCGTCCGGACATATTTAATTTCAAGACGGACGTTAGATAAAAAATTACACAGTCATTTAAAAAAAAGGGAAAATTTTGTCGCTTGATGACATTTGATACATTTGAAGTAAAAAAACAAAGTCTGCGTAGAACACAGAAATTTGTGAGTTAGTGAATGGTTTTTTTATGGAATACAAATTTTCTGAATCTGCCTATAATCGTATGGCCCATGTTTCTTCTCTGCTCTTGAAGGAACTCTTCTAGATTTTAATACAAAAATATATTTAAGATCCAGTATAGTTTGTAAGATGTTTAGAGGAGCAGCTGTTAGATAAAGGTGTGATGCCAAAGCCATTTACAAATAGTTTTATTTATGATCATGTGATGCGGTACGCCTGAGGTATTGAGTTTGAGCCCCAGTCGGGCCACGAGTTTGTTTCTTCCAGAAAGTAATGAATTTAAAAAGGTGAAACATTTATGTGGTTGTTACTTATTTCTCGAATGATTGTGAAAATTATTACACACTTTGCATTATCTAATCTAGTAGATCTGATAGATAATTTATAGCCAAACAGGCCTTTCCACAATAGCTCAGTCATGTAATAGAAATAACGAAAAGGGTCAAACAATCCAGAGACTAGACATCAGATGAAACAACGAACCTAGCTGGCCCTCGGGATTACGTGTCCAGAGCATTAGCCCCTTAGCCCTTTAGCCAACACGAATGAACAATATTTCGTATGATTTAGCAGCAAAAAGGACATTAAATAACATTGAACCTGAATCTTTGTCCTAGCGAAACGCTGAAATAATAAATTGACTACAAATACCCATGACTCTAACTATAAGGGCGCGTTTACACGAGCAAAGTGTCTATGTCACAGAAACTTTAACAAAGAAAGTATGACAAACAGTTTGCGTTTACACGGAGCAAATTATTTGTTAAAGAAAATGTGCCATAGAATCTTTGTCACATAAACTTTGGCAATGAAATATTTGCTGCAGTGTTCACACGACCAAATATTATTCGTCAAAGTTACCTGCAGCGATGAAACAAAACTTTGTCACATTTTCCACGCTTGTAGCAATGTTCTTTGTTACATAATATTTAGCAAAGTTCTCCGTTTACACGGACAAATTTAATTTATCGAAGTAACTTTACCATATATATTTGCCAAAGAAACATTGTCATATTTTGGCATTTACACGAGCAAATGTTTCTGTGACAAACCTACTTTGTCATAGAAACTTTGGTCGTGTAAGCGCGTCCCAAATTGTAAAAAGCTTTATGTGCAGTCGACTGTAAAAAGCCATTTAAACTGTATTTGGCTATCTACAGTCAACTGTAAATAGCCAATTTAACGTTTTTTGGCTATTGACAGTTAACTGTAAATAGCCATTTTAACGATTTTTGGCTATTTACAGTTAACTGTCAATAGCCTCAGCCATTATATAATTGTAACTTTCTGAGAATTATAAAAGCACTTAGAATCACCATAACGCAGTATGAAACTGCAAATTACGAGAAAGAAGAAGGTTTGATAAAAGTCAGGGCCAAATTGTTCAAAGCATCGTTACTTAAACGAGATCGTTAGTCAAGAAATCATAGTCTTCTGACACAAAAACAATCATGTGCTAATATTTGTGCTGGAAAACTCGAGAGGGAGCTGCAAAAGTTCCTAAGATTTTTTGGTATAAAATACAATTCTTTTTTTGCATACAAAATGCTTGAAAATATAACGTGTTGTTGACTTACGACGCCGCTAGTTTGAACAATTAGGCCCAGACCCTTTGTTTATTGAGTTGAAACAGAGCTCCAGATAAGAAGGGGTATTGAGGATAATTCAAAGATAATTTTTCTTATTTCTCAACGAAAACATATGTTGTGACCCCTCATTAGAACCGTCTCGACGAGACGGTTCTAATGATGGGTCACAAAATATGTTTTTGTGGAGAAACATGGCTAATTATCCCAAAATTATCTCTGTTACCCCTTCTTATCTGGAGCACTGTTGAAAGCTTCTAAAAATCCAAAGTTCTTACCGTCAAAGAGTTCTTGGTCAGTTCCATGTGAACTAGACCTTTTGAATGAATATAGCTGATTGCTGTTGCTACTTGGGTTAAAATTCTTCTGAAGTGCTGAGATGGATCAGGACATTTCCTGATAAAGTGGGACACAGACTGAAGGCGCCCGCTGTATATAAACGCTGGGGTGGCAGCATCAACATGATGTATTCCGAGAAACTCCGCCAGATTTGCTTCCGTACGGACCAAACACCTGTAACATGTATAACTTCTAAATAATAATGACGACACAGCGCTTTATCGTGACCAAACATTAACCTTATTATGATGTTACCGAAATCAGCAAGAGAGTCCTTTTTATGCTTTGTCTTTATTCTAAATCTGTGAAAGCAATTGATTTAATTGTAAGTTATGATGATCCCATAATGGCGTTACCGATACATTTGTAACTGCTATAAAGTCATTGTTGATTACAGCAAGTTATGTCTAATATTGCTAAATCTCTATCGCACAAGCACGTTAGAAATTAACTAGAACTGTCGAAGAATCCGACTATACCCCCGCTTCACTGCTTAAATCAAATGGTGTTATTTTCGTTACAAAAAGCATTGAGACAGAACTCATTGTCACCATGTATACCAAATATCAATATTCTACATAAATCCCTTTCTATGTAATACGGAATAAAATGATTTCCAATTGACAGAAAGGAAAAATAATATATACATGTAAGACATAAGTCTTTATCAGTCTGTATACCAACATTCAAACTTGAATGGTCGCTGTAAAATCTGTTACAAAAAATTGCATTATTCAAAGTCAGGAGAGAAAGAAAGTGGGGAAAAATATAGGGAAGAATAAGCAAGAGAAGGCTGGTTCTCAATCCCACAATACAACAAGTTATCATCAACCTGCATACAAAATATCCCTACTCTAACTTACAGATGCATAGAAATCTTTTGCAAAAATTTCATTATTCTAAGTATGGAAAGAAAGAAAATTGGACAAATACAGGGAAGAATAAGTGGAAAAGGCCAGTTTGCAATCCCACGATACAATTAGTTGTCATTAACCTACATACCAAATATGACTACTCTAGCTTGCAAGGTTGTAGAGAAATCTTTGATGAAAAATTTCATTATTCAATGTATGGAAAGAATGAAAATTGGATAAATACAGGGAAGAATAAGAGGAGAAGGCCGGTTTGCAATCCCACGATACAATAAGTTGTCGTTAACCTACATACCAAATATGACTACTCTAGCTTGCATGGTTGTGGAGAAATCTTTGACGAAAAATTCATTATTCAAAGTATGGAAAGAAAGAAAATTGGACAAATACAGGGAAGAATAAGAGGAGAAGGCCGGTTTGCAATCCCATGATACAATAAGTTATCATTAACGTGCATACCAAATATGACTACTCTAGCTTGCATGGTTGTGGAGAAATCTTTGACGAAAAATTTCATTATTCAAAGTATGGAAAGAAAGAATATTGGACAAATACAGGGAAGAATAGGCAGGAGAAAGCTGGTTCTCAATCCCACGATACAACATGTCACAATCAACCTCCATACCAAATATGACTACTGTAGCTTGCATGGTTGTGGAGAAATCTTTGACGAAAAATTACATTATTCAAAGTATGGAAAGAAAGAAAATCAGACAAATAAAGGGAAGAATAAGAAGGAGAAGGCTGGTTCTCAATCCCACGATACAACATGTCATCACCAACCTGCATACCAAATATGACTACTCTAGCTTGCAGGGTTGTGGAGAAATCTTTGACAAAATTTTTTATCAAAATGGGTTACGGAATTACGGAAATCGGAAGGACGGAAGGACGGACGGACAGACGGACGGAAGGACGGACGGACAGATGTAAACCAATATACCCCCACTTTTTCAAAGCGGGGGTATAATGAAAATCTTAATATGCAATTGAGTTCGATCATATGAAAATAAAAATCGAAATTTCTTAGCCCAAATAAGCCTAACTTAACCAAAATCTTAAACCACAATGGTCAGAGAACTAAACTGTATAACATACAAATTTATAGCAAGCAAAGAGTCGTATAAAATATGCAGTTTTGGTGTTATTCCTGATTTAAAATATAGCCCAGGGCACAATATCGGGGATGTGCATTTGATAGATATAATTTCATGATCATGTGTACATGTGTATAAATTAAAGAACTGGTTTCGAAAACCCGTATATCAAAACAACCCATATTTAAAAATACAGACCTTAATTTGGCCACTTCTTGGAAAGTGTTATCCATAGCCGATGAATGGAGGTAAACTCTTATTGTTACTGGCTCATCCCCGTTTCCTCGAACAACCATCCCTGGAGACGAGATTGTCCAAAGTCCTCTAGGGCTGTATAGAACGCCTGAATCACTTTCATTCAAGGAGTTATTAACTATAGCCTCTACGTCCCGATATGTTTTCGAAATGCTTCCTGACGGCGTTTCTTGCAAAATTTTCACCTCGTCTGATTTGAAGTCATGCACAAATATGTAGCCTTCTCCATAGTTCATTAGGTGTTTTCTAAGACCATCTATGTCTTCAACCATAGTCACATACTTTGCCACATGTTGCCTTTCAGTGACGTTTAAAACTTCTATGTCATTTAAGAGATTTTCATTGGCTTTAATAATGCTTGGTATTTTTTCTTCGAGTCTGTCTAAACATTCTAACGGTCTTTGAAATAGATGAGTAACTAATTCTTTCAATAAATCACCGGCTTTTGACTTTTTATTCAGCAGTCTGTCAAAAAGTTTCTGAGCTCTAGCCTTTGTCATTTTCTGGGGATTCTTCCGAAAAGCCTTCATTTTAGAGTTCCCTAACAGCGACGGCGGTTTTGATGGATTGGGAAAGCGCAGGTTGAGCTTCATCGGAAGTTTTACTTGATCAGTTTCAATTGTGCATTTTGGTCCTGTTAAAGTGAATCTTCTAGATGAAGCCCCGATTTGCTGTTTTGATTCCGTTGAGTTTGTTGAACCAGATAATTCATTTTCCACATCAAATATTTCATGTTCAAGAAGTCCTAGCTTCATTTTGATATCTTCAATAACTTTGTCCTCGATTTCATTGATTCTGCAGTCATCATTGTCCCATTCTTCTAAGATGCCACAGAGTCTTGAAATGCAGAAAACCTCAGTAAGACACAACAAAAAGAAAACTTTGACAAAAAACTTGAAAGCACCATAATAAAAGTATACTGAAAAACCTGGGTTTTCAGCTTTCTTTTATTATTTTGATTAAAATTGGCGATTATTTATTATCTCCACTTTTGCAGGTTGAACAATTCGCGGAAATGAGTCATCAAACATTTTAATTCTGTATATTTTAAGAATTAGGACGACAAAGAATCCTGCAAACATTTTTATCCCTTTGAAATTGAGTGCCCTCTTTAAACGCTGATATTAATAACCGTGAATTTAAAAATGCTATCAGTAGCTTCTGAATAGTTTATATTTGCATATCAGAGCTGTTGTTTTGTGCAGAGCTGCGTCCCTATTACCTATAGGGTCTAAAATTCATAAATAGTATTAAATTTTGCAGCTGCAACCCTTAAGCCAATGCCCCACAAATGCTTATAGTGCGTTTATACTATCATAAAGAAAATGACTTAAAAGAATCAGACATCAAATTTTACGTCTGCTAAATTTCAAAAAAAAATCAAGCAATATCATACTGAAAACTCAAAGACTAGAAGGTAAACTGCGCAGATGAGCCGACTCATAAAGATCCATACTGCTTTCAAATTCATTTGTGTGTGTGTGAGTGTGTGTGTGTGTGTGTGTGTGTGTATGTGTGTGTATGTTTGGCGCTCTAAGAATTAATTTGTCATCATATTGTAATTACCTGTCATAGAAAGCTACGTCAATTTTGCTTTTGAGCCAGACCCATTTCTCTGAGGAAGTGATGTCAGTGTCTTCATCTAGAACTGGTATTTCGTCAGGTCTCCACAGCGCTGTCAACCTCATCTGCACACTGTGTTTCTGAATGTATTTTCTAACTTCATCACAAACACTTACAATAGCCTCTTGAACCTCAACTCGGAGACCTGCAATAACCTGTTCGGACTGGGTTTGTAACTTCTTTAACTTGTCTCTCGATTTCATTAGAAGACTGTGCCGGTCTTTCTCTAACATATCCAACCGCTTCACGACACTCTTCAGAAAGTGCATTATTCGTTTCAGAACATTTTCCATCCACCTATTTAAAACAAATGATAAATTGTTGACTGTTAGTGTATTAGCACCAATTCTGTAGCATAATCTTATCTTGTAGTTAAACAATTTGACTATATAGTGTTCACCATAGGTAGCTTCTTTGCAGGTACAGATCGTTGAATCAATATTGAAACAATGTTAATTCAACGTCTTGACGTTGAATCAACTTTGATTTAATGTTGATTCAACACTGCGTCTCCTATAGGTTAGACATTTGCATTTAAGGTGGACGTATACGGAACGACTCTGTTCTGACTTGTTTAAAAAACGAAACAGAGTTATTGTTCATCATTAAATCGATTAACTGTGGAGTACATACAGTTATAACACACACTAACAATATCTACCGTAAAGATCCTAAGTTTTCGAGCACATAGGTCTGTACAAACAGTGGAAACCGAGCTCAGACTGTTCCTTAGGAACCAGAATGATCGAGATCTTCAGTTTCCATTCCGTCTGCACATTTTTGTCGACATTACTCAATGGTAGAACCAAATAACAGGAAAATAAATAGTAGGGCAAGGACCGGCTGTGCTTGCAGCAGGTACAGAATTTGGGCAGTCTGTTTTGGGGATATTTTTGAACTTAAACATTGTTTTTCTAGGAAACAAAACGGTGAAATGTTGTTTTTTTTTTGTTTTATTCTTTAACATACAATGTAAGCTTTGCTAAAATAATATGCCTAAGCATCCCCATCGATTGAATATATTTTTCATGACGTTTTTCATGAAATTCAGTTTTCTTGCATTTTTTTTAAAGAATGTAAAAATATACTTATTAACAAGAAAACTGCATTTTTTTGTTACCAGTTTGTTTCTGATATCCTGTATTACAGATTATATGATTTGCTGAAATGAAAGTGCATTCATGTGCTAGAGATATGAATTTTAATGGAAATGTTTAAAAAGAAGTATGTAGAAATACAAAATATTGTTTTTAGGAAAACAAAACGGTGAAAATTGTTTTTTTTTCTTATCCAAATGTTTTATAGCTCTTTGGGTTATTTAGACGGTATAATGGTTTGAATTCCCCGCCAATAGTTCTATTCAGTATTCGTCTACTTTAACCAAAACAATTAGAATAACGCTGAAAAAATTGAAATTGTTTCACATGCTCTGGTAATACATATTTACAGAACGCCCGGTTTTGTACATTCCTCAGACATAGCTGAGTCCAGCTAGCACACAATATAAGCATGCACTACGGAAAAGTTTCATTGAATGTTTGGCTTTAGCAACGCTTATATATACAACCTAAAATAAAACAGTCAGCTTGAAATGCTTCAGCAGTGAATTGTTGAATAATAAATCACTTTTCAGAGACCATTTGTGAAATAAATCATATCCGCAGCACGGGAAGCGAGTGAAACATCTACTTATGACTAACCAACCCACTGAGAAAGGAGTTAAAATGAAATTAATATAGGTCCTCCTCTAGAGGTTGTGCCGGTTGACCTAAATTTAAAGGAACTAACTGAATCAGATCCCAAACCCTATCCCCAACATCAAAGGGAAAGATTGACAAAGACATCCCAACAAACAATAAATTACAAGTGATAAGCCGAGCCAGCAGCTCTTTCCCAAATAGGCGGCAACTCAGCTATCTTTATTAAACTAAATAATTTAGACCAACAGAAGGGTTACAACCGACTAAGCAAATTATATGAAAAACATTTTACAACTATTTTTAACTATTTTCTATTTTTTATTATAGAAGGGTTAAAATGAGCACTCAATGAATTAAACAGCACCGAACATAAAACAATTGCAACCGCAACGAAAGTAAAGCTAGCCTAACAAGGCACAATTTGAGTGAGAGGGCACTTTTGCATATCTCCTTACTTCTGCCAGCATTTTACAGAGGAATTATCATTAATAATGCTTACTTGTATGATGATCGTATGCGCCTGTCCATTGCTGTTCCATACAGTTTCTTCAATCCCTCGAGTAATGCTTTAAAATCATCGTTGATATAATCTGGATGTGCCTCAACATCACGCATAGCGTTGAGTGTGGACATACATGCAACGTTAGAGTCATCAAATTCTGGCCAACATTTATCCAGTTGTTCATATATTCTTTCCTTGACTGCTGGTCGATCTTTTTCAGGAATGGCATCAAATCGGTTACAAATAAAAAGGGCTGCTTTGGGATCAAATTTCAAACCATTTTTGTTCTTCTTCTGTTGGTCAATTATACTCTTTAGAAGAAGCATCAGCTATAAAACAGGAAGACGCCAAACTGCATTAAGTGTCATGTAAACAAAGTACTGTACTTCTCTCTTTAGTATTCCATTTTACATTATGAGACAGTTAAACGCGGTAGATCGAAATGGAGTATCTACATAAAACGCATGAGAGAGGAAAACTTCTGCTTACTATTTCACTTGTATTTCTAAAGATATTTCCTACTGACTGGTGTCTTGCAAGTCACTTAATTCTCTTCAGCAAATAACACACAGTCTCAGCCTTCTTTATATTGAGATAATTTATTGACAAAATGCGAAATGATTGTTTACAAAAGCAAATAATAATGTTTTATAAATTAAACAAGCTTGATGAGTCAATTACATCAATGATTCATTTTTTTCGACAATAAATAATCAAACCATCATGAAAGCTGCATATTTTCTGGCTAGACAAATGAAAATTTCTATGAGTTTTACTCACCCTATCCTCCTGCACGCCTCCACAGTGATCGGACATGATAATGTACAAAAATCCCAGTATCTGGTTATGCTCTATGTAGTCCATTAGATATTTTTCTAGGAACTCATTTTCTCCTATCCCGGGTGTATCAGCAAGGACGAGACCTGACTAGATAAGAACGCGGTACAATGGTTAAAAATTCTGTCATGACATTTTACAGTTTATGGTAAATAGTTACACCTGTACGGGGAACAGTTCGGCCTTTTATTCCTCACTTGAAAGAAAAAAAGTTGAACAGCTGTAGCTGCACCCAAAACAGCCTTACAGCTTCCTTTCTAGTCATAGTTTACAAATTGGACCTTCGAGGTACAAACTGGATATAACAACAACATTTGTCAGCGTGTAAGTTTCGTTTAAAACAGGCCATGATTTTTTATGCATAACTATGTTCTTAACAAATGCAACGGAGTTTGAACAAATTAGGCCCAGCTTCCACATATCTAATCAGATTATGTCCAGCCACCGTATCAACGTCTGAGATCTATTTGCTTGTAATTAATATTACATACAATTCTAAGGAAAAGAAATTGTTTAAACAAACAAAATAAAAGGGACCCAGGTTGTTCACAATGCCAGTTATAGACTTTATTGAAAGTCAAAAGGTTGGTTTTTTTTGGTTGGTTGATTTGATGCTTAACGTCCACGGTAAACAACTAAGGTCATGTCGGGACGGTCAGTTAACCTAACCACACTATTCCTGGGCAGGCTTAGACCTCCTAAGCGGTTAACCAGTACTAAGTGCACATACTTTCGCCAGTAACTGACAACTGCCCTTCTTGAATCAGCGGAAGGAGAAAGTCAAAAGGAAGTTATCGATATATACTTAACAAAAATAAAAACTTGACGCTTTTTATTACTTAATTCCGGCCAACCTAGCAAACATGTAACGTATATATCATTTTTTTAGTTAGATCATGAAAATTTATTGGTTAATTTTTGTCCTGTCCGGAGTTATCTAACTTATTCCAATTTTAATCATTCATAACACAAATTTAATTTGCGCATGCGCAGAAGAAAGTTGTCTTGTACACAATAAACTGTAGTTCCAGTAAGCACAGAAAACACTTTTAACACTTATGTTTATTGTAATCACAACCTAAAAATAACCTTTAAAGATTCAAAACTTTCAGATTATCTCCCTTTGAATTAAACATATTGAGATTTTTGAGATGCCATAGTTTCTATACCAGTGCTTCTATTTTGTTATTTTCTTCGAAATTAGTATACCTGCCTTGCAAAATCAATGTCTTCATTGCCAAATTTATTTGAAAGCCGTTTCCGAAACTGCCATAAAGACTTTAATGTGTAATGGGAATTCCATTGAAACTGAATTTTTGACTTTATAATGACGTGACGAGGTTTTTCGTCTGGTTCTCAGGGCCTCCTAGTTGACTGTGCATTGGCATAATTTTAGGTATTGAGTCCATACAGATTGGATTTAATAATGGAAAGGCATTGCTAACAGATTTTTTTGTCATTTAAGCAGACTTCAACAATTTTGAATTCGGTAGTTGTTTGGTTTTGAGCGTAGAAAACAGAAAAGTACCCTTGTGCCGTTTACAATAGCCCCAATATTGCTGTATCTAAAGAATCTTGAATTTTGTGTGACTATGCTATTACAAAATAATTACTTTTTCTTAAATTAAAACAATTTTCATTTCTCATCTTTTCCCGACTCACGTAGGACGAAAAATTGCGACTGTCAAGTTTTTATTTTTGCTGAGTATATTATCATTATTTTATATAGTTATATGCTTCTTATCCCGTTTTGGAGGATATTTCTTCTGTATTTTATATCCTTTTGTTTTTCACTTATTATTTGCTTCTACTTACTCACTTATATTAATAACTAAGTATGTATAAATTGCTTATTTTTTTATCTATCTACGTGTATATGTACATGTATATGCACATGTGTGTATATGTGCAAGCAATTGCACGTATCTATATGTGTGCAAATTTATGCATACGTATGTGCATATTTACATGACTGTAATATCTTCATCCATATATTGACTAATTTATTTACTCTGTACTCTCATTTATAGATTTTGTCCTCCGAGGAAGAAAACAGGAAGTCACAATAATGCTCTCATATATATGTAAAAATAGCTGGAAAACATGGAGATGTAACAAGAAACATTATTAATACCAACCTTTAAATACCATAGAGGCAGAAACACTTGTACTTCTTTGATGTCGTGTTCTTCCCTTTCTTTTGACATGAAGACAATATCATGAAACTCCTTTATGCCATCTTCGTCAAGCTTGTTAATCTCATATGGTTCTCTATTGCGGTATATTACTCTCACCCTCCGCTGTTTACCGTACCGTATAGTGGTGATTGTTGTGGTGCAGGATTTTGCGTGCGTCGGCAGCAGATCTTTTTCCCCGAATAAAAGATTAAGTACACTCGATTTTCCAGCGCTTGACTCCCCTGGAATATGTTTGATAATGTTGTAATAGTTATGCGTTGTTGTGAAAAAATAGTAAAACTATCAAATGTTCTTCTAGAAACATTTGACTGCTTATGGAGATAAACAGTAAAACATATCAAGAATTAAGTTCATAGCAATTTAGTTTTATAGTAGAGCCGATGATATATTTCAAAATTTTCATTCACAACATGTCATTGCTGAGAAATAAAACAAAGATTAAAATTTCAATCGAAACTGCTAGTGTGTAGAAATTAGAAAAAAGTGTCAAATTCAACCTAACTGAAAAAAGCTAACGTTTGGACACCTAATAACAATTACCGCCATTGTCCTAAAATAAAACAGTTCGAAGCAGTAATGCATCAAAATTCTGGGGTCGTATGTATTATTAAAATCTTAAAGATTTCCTTCAAAAGCAGAGAAAAACACTTAAGTCGTTGCTATGCCGTCGCTAAGGCTAAATTTCTATGTCATTTGCTCTTGAGTAACAGAGTTTTAGACTCTTCCTCCAGAGCAAATTTCCTAATTGTAGGGAATCTCCGTTATAAGAATTTAGCCTTAGCAACAGCATAGCAACCACTTAAGTCATTTTATAAATCCCAGATCTGGTCCAGCACTGTTGGTTCAGTCCATCTGTCCCAATACTTAGATTTTTATGGTAAAGTATTGATTTCTATTACATGCATATTAACAACATACCTGCTACCAGAATGACACATTCCTTTCCTTCAAGATTTGTTATTCTCTCTGTGCAGTCGCCTTCTAAGTCAGCGGTGGTACCTTCAGTTTCTAGAAAGTGTGCAACCATCTCTTGTTTCTTCGTCTCATCCTTCATTGTCACAATATCTTTAAGATGTCTGAGCATATCAGTTAGTCTTTCTCTTTTCTTGCTATCGTTATCTCCTGATTCACAGATTGCTTGGCCGATCTGAAACAAAAATGGCGATGATTTTAAGACAATATTGAGGGCAAATTTAAAATTCGTTTTGACGTTGTAATCATGAAATGTATGATCTTATATAAAACCTCTGTTCTATGATGAATGCATTGCTCCAGAAGTACATTCGATATTTATGCGTGTTTAAGCCAGTTATTGAAAGTCACACTCTTCGCTGAAGCTCATTTTAAGACATCCAATGCACATACACTTTTAATGGTTCTGTGTATCTCATTCTTTTCCGTTGTTATTTCGTTATAAAAAAATTTTTGTTAATGTTTTTTTCATTCGTTTTTTTTTTTTTTTTTCTTACTCGAGACTGTCAGTAACTATGCTACTATTTGCCTGTAGATTGTCGCTACCTGATAGACACATAGCAAAACAGTCAGACATGGTAAGGTCAAGTCAGATAAATTCGGACAGAAGATAATTCGGACAGTGGCATTGTTTCCTTTATATGTCAGTTGTTTGGAATTAAAACAAAATTAACCGGACAAACAGTGAAAGTCATGATGAGACGGCTCATCATGAGCCGTCTCATCTGGAGTTTCACTGTTTGTAGTGGTATGCCGGAATTTACCAGCTGTCCGAAGTTACCCGACTCGACCCTATTTTATTATTATTATTATTATTTTGCATGCTAGAATAGCTTGGGCTAATAAGACACAGATATATTGCAATGAGGTATAAAAGAAAAAAATGAGCTTAATGTCACAGCCAGAAGCTGTCCTGAATTGGCTAAAAAAATGTTTTGAAAGCGACATCAAAGCAGACACACACGCATGCTCTCACAAACACAGCAAATACTATCTTTTTGCTACTCGGAGACACTGCAAAACACACATATTTCATCAATCTTGTCCTGATGAATTGGAAAAAATTATAAACAAAATACATGTAAAAATACAAATAAAACCAAAAATATGCAATAATGAATACACATGAGCCGCGACACGACAAAACCAACAATGTGGTTGTGCGCCCATCGCAGACTCAGATCAGCCTGGGCATCCGCCCAGTCTGATCGAGGTCTTCGCTGTCCGCATGGCGGTAGCTTAGTCCCTTGGCTACCCTTAGGGCACTTAACAAAGAGTCTGGTCAAACTGGGGAGATGCCCAGGCTGATCTGAGTATGCGCTTGATGCACAACCACCTTGATGGTTTTCTCGTGTGGCGGCTCAGTCATAAAAAATAACGAAGTAAAGAATGAAGGAAATTTCTACCATCTGTTTATAATTCCCATGCTTCTTAGACCACACGTGCATCTTGATTCGGTCAAGTAATTCCTCAAATGATTCCAGTTCTTTCGCAGGGATATCATGATCTTCCATTAACTCTAATACATCTACAATATCATCTAACTCAGATATTGTTTTATCGTCCGGTAAATGTGCAGAACACACATCACAATTGTCCTTCAACACATGCATTTTCAAGATGCTTTTTTAATTAATAAAGTTATGGACTTCAATTTCCTTGCGTATTGTTAGTACGCCCAGTCGTTAATATGCCTCTGCTCTCAGTCAAGTCAAATAAACGGATTTCTTAATTTATTAAAGGTATCTTTTAGTATTATTATTATTATAATTTTCTATTTTTAATTAATTTACTTATTATGATTATTATTACTTTATATTCTTAATCAATTCGCTTATTCTTTATTATTATTTTTTTTTATTATTATTATTATCATTATTTTTGTGTCAACGTTTTATGACAATAAACTGCTTAGTTCAGTATATAAAGTTTAAAGATCCAGTTGTAGTGAAATATATATCCTAATGGGTTGATCTAATCAGTTCTAAATATACATATCTTTTGATCTGAATATTGAATTTTGATGCATGCGCCACGTCAAGCTAAAACCTGTCTTCTGAATTTGTGATCTGCGCTTGCTCATGCGTACTCTAGTGTGGACCTGTAAAGTTCGTAATTTGCTGTTGTTTTAACGTACAAGGTATGTGGAAACTGAGTAACGTATGCCATGAACAGACTGCACTTGCACCAGAGGATAAGTTTTACTCAGGATGCAACCCATGGAAAATTGGCAAGGCTACATGCGAACGTGCCGGATGACTGCTGTTCCGCGATACTATTACATTGCATTACTATCAAACTTTATAGCAATTCAAGCAGGGTGAGACTTCTTTTGTTGGTATGATAATAAAGCCTAAATATAGATTGACTTATTTCATCTATGCAGGGTGGGAGTGCACCGTCTTCCTGGTTGAGAATTCGATTTTTTTTTATGTGAGACGCCATGTGAACAATAAAAAAGTACTGAAGACCAACACTAGAATTTGCAGCCATTCGGTCTGCTTTAGGGACTAATAGAGTTCCAAACCAGTTGCAACCCTAGACAGAGCTACAGACGTTCCAGTAAAATCTTATTTTGACCCTCTCCCACCCTTAACACACACGCATGCACACAAACAGAGACACGCACGCACGCCACACACGCACTTGCTTATTTTACATATCCGTCCTTTCTGCTAACATTACTAAATGGACCAAAAATGTTCTTGGAATATTCCGTCTAAAACCTTTTTTTCTTGCCCGTGAATCAACTAATTTTAAGTCAAAATAGTAGGTTATGACAGGGGAAACACTTTTTCATTGCAAACATGTCCACTGTCGTTTTAAACATAACCGCGATTTCCAGCAAATAGAGAAGGGTCGCGCGAAATATGATCGAAAGAAAAGTTTTCTAGTTTTAAAGCATGGGAGGCTTGCGTCTTTTGGTATGCTGTGGAGGTGAACAGACAAGAGCTGGAAGTTGTAGTATCATAGTTAATAGAAATTATATATGAATCCATAGCTGTAGTGGGCAAAGCAGTTCTACGATGGTGTAAGCACGGAAAGAACCTTTCTACGATGGTGTAAGCATGGAAAGAACTTATCTACAAATGTACAACGGAGTAAGCATGGAAGAAGTTTTCTACGACAGAGTAAGCATGGAAATAACTGTCTATGACGGTGTAAACATGGAAAGAACTTTTCTCCGATGGTGTCAGCATGAATAGAACTTTCTATGACTCTCTAAGCCCCGAAAAAACTTTTCTAAGCTGACGGTGTAAGCATCGAAGAACTTTAAGTAGGCAGCATGAAGATTTTGCTTGTACAGGTCCTTGGTTGCAGAAAGGGAATGGCTCGCGACTGTCGTACACTTCAACCGCGACAATTATACAGAAAGCACGAGTATACATATCGGGCTACAGCTGCGATTTGCACCAAGTTTGGAATTCAGCACTGAAGATCTGTTAAATGATTGCTAGATTGAAATTGCATGTGAGGCTTTTATCATGCCTGTATGAGTAAGCGGTTTCTGTATTTAGTTTATTTTGCGATCAAAGAAAAAGATATTTTTGCCAGAATTATCACCAACAGTCATGTTTCGTAAAGATTGATTTAGACATACTAATTCCAGAGACAAGTTTTGTTAAGGTAAAGTCGATACACTTTCAGAGGAAGCCACTCTGTCATTTTCGAATTTGCTGCACCTGCAAATGAGGTTCAGTCCTGGGCGAAATTGTCTCCTTTAATAGTAGATCTAGGGTCGAGTCTGGTAACTGCGGACAGCCGGTAACTTCGGACATACCACTGCAAACAGTAAAATCCAGATGAAGCGGCTCATAATGAGAAGTCTCATCAGGATTTTGTGTTATCCCAGTTAATTTTGTTTTAATTCCAAACAACTGACATATAAAGGAAACAATGCCACTGTCCGAATTTACCCGCTGTCCGAATTTACCTGACTTGACCCTAATCTTGGAAAGGCTTTGTCGCCCAGGGAAGCAAACAGAGAGTCACAAAAGTTTTTTCCCCTTGTAAAAATGCCAAATACTCATGGAATTGTACAAATTCAACTTAACTGAGCCGCGACACGAGAAAACTAACAAAGTGGCATGTGCACCCAGCGAAGACTAAGATCAGCCTTGGCATCAGCCCAGTCTGATAAGAGTCTTTGCTGTCAGCATGGAGGTAGCTTAGACCCTAAGGTACACCTATCACGCACAGCGAAGACTCTGGTCTGACTTACGGAAGCCCATACTGATCTGAGTCTTTGCTGGGTGCACATGTCACTTTTTTTTCCTTCTTTGTGTGTGTGTCGTGATTTATCTGTTAGTTTTGCAATTGATGTCTTGTAACCATATGCTGTGTGCGTGACAATACCAATCAGGTGGGTAATGTTTTTGGCACAAATCTAACTTCCTAGAGTTAATGTTAGTCAAAAGACGGTGAACGGTGCCAAAAGCATATTTGAGCCGCGACACGAGAAAACCAACAATGTGGTTATGCGCCCATCGCAGACTCAGATCAGCCTGGGCATCCGCCCAGTCTGATCAGAGTCTTCGCTGTCCGCATGGAGGTAGCTTAGACCCTTTGCTACCCATTAAGCGCTTAGCAAAGAGTCTGATCAGACTGGGTGGATGCCCAGTTTGATCTGAGTCTGCGCTGGGCGCACAACCACATTGTTGGTTTTCTCACGTCGCGGCTCATTTCATATTTTGTGCTGATGTGCATTACTATTACAACAGGTTCGACAAGGGCACGGGACCCTGTATTTGCACTGGTAACCAATATCAATCAAGTAAATAGAAAAAAAAAATCTTATGAAACGTTGAGTGGGCTTCCTACCCATCTTGTTTTAAAGATACATTCCTATGTTTTCCACGATTCTTTAGGAACCCCGGAGGCGGAAATCATTTCAATCGTAAACGGGGTTCCATTGCACACAACCTTCCATTATCATGCTCCTATCGTCCTGGTATGACTGAAATACTGTTGAAAAGAACATAAACTCGCAATCCATCCATCCAGCCATCCAGCCAGCCAGCCAGCCATCCATCCATCATTCTTTTCAAAGGAAGGCATCTTTTGTAGCATGCTGTTTCCGAAAGAGGGGTCTACTCAGAGCATTTTTGAAAAGCCAGAAAAAAATCGAAAAAATGACTAAGCTGTTCCCCTTGAAAAGGTGAGTGTGATCCATTCTCGTTATACCGCCCGCTCATCGGGGCTATGCTTACCGTAAAGATTCCAAGTATTGGGTCAGGTAGGTCTGAGAAAACAGTGCAGACCCAGATCAGACTGCTTTTTAAGAAGCAGTCTGATCAGGATCTACACTGAATACCATTCCACTCGCATCGTTCAGTTTAGGACAATTACTGTATTTTTTAAAGAGTCCTAATTTTTAGATTTTTTACGGATCAGTGTATGTATTGAAAATTTGTCCGAAAAGTGCAAACATGGACGGACACTCGGGTTGACCCGTATTTCAAAAATACGGGTCGACCCGTATCGGTGCTTTTGACCCTTTTGATACACCATATGAGCCACTTGGGGAACGTCGATACGAGAACTGAAGCAGAACAGAACAGAAAAGTGCAAATGTTTGCTTTTATGTAAATGACAAGAAGACACTTATTTGGAATTTTTTCAACAGAAATTCGAGCTTTTTTTTATTTCTGAAAAGTTGATGAAGTGTGAGGAACATACCAAAAAAGGAATCGTCCAATCAGATTAACCAGGAAGCGTAGGGAAATTTTGTAGACGCTTCTTTTGAGGTCTCTTTTCAAATCTATTGAACTGTATAGATCCGATTGTAGGCAAAGAATGACACTGCACTTTAATGAATAAGTTATTTTACCTGACTTGCGAAATTGATAGAATTTGTACCATGTATCCAAGGTACATGTATCTCAGTTCAGAATGACATCAGGACGCTCCTAAGAATACATGACAGACTCAGATGATAAGGATCTGAAATGTTTGCAATCCCACGTGTTTTTTTTTTTTTTTTTTTTTTTTTTCTTCTTCTTCTTTTATATTTTATAAGTTTAACACAAGTAGTCGGTTAGTAAAATTACCGTTTCTTTTTTAGCGACTTACTTTGATTATAACCAATATTTAGCCAGCTTTGTTAAGGTGGGTTAACATGGAGACAAATGTTGCGTCGCCGTGTAAATACCCCAAAAAGACATATTGCATGACAGAAAGTTGTTGCATGCAACAAGTCCCATCAGCTTGTGAAAAATGGTTGCATGACACATGCGTCATGCAACCATGGTTCGAGGTTATAAAACTTGAGAATAATCTCAAACTCAAAATAAAGCACACTGATCGGCTGCTTCCGAGCATGTGCTCAGAAGCAGCCAATCAGTGTGCTTTATTTTGAGTTTGAGAATTTACTCAAGTTTTATAACCTCGGGGCAATGTGTCGCCGTCTAACCCCCCCCCCCCCCCCCCCCCTCATAATCAACTTTGGCTGACTTTGATATGCTTTCTTTGTTTTTGTCATTACTATTATTTCTCATTTATTTATCTATTTATTTATTATTATTATTTTTCATATATTTTACTTGACTATCCGATTAATAAATTCGATATTCGATATTTATATTATAATATATATTCAAATATTCGGAGCTATTACTAAGGAAAATAATCTTCGCCGCCTGCTGAATGGGAACATACGTGTGCATACATTAAAATTAGCAGATTGGATATATCGCCAAGGGAGTTCAATCTGGCATAGAAATATTTGTCTCGCATCTCAAAGGCAGATGGACTGTTCTTAACAAGTGAACTAGCTCTCCCTAAAAAGAAGACTCCGAAAGAAAGGCTTTCTTAATGGGAACTCAGAAAAGAAGGTCATCTACATGTACCAGCAAATAACGTTTGCTAAAGTCGATCCTATTAGAGCCCACTGGTCACACAACGGTAAATCAACACTGAATCAACATTGATTCAACGTAATGACGTTGAATCAAAGTTGATCCAATGTTGATTCAACGTTGTGCGCCTGTTTGCAGAGTAGTTCCCTCCTTTTCCCGGCCCTAGAAAAATGACTGGAGGAACGACAATTATATAGTGGAATAATAGTGGAATACCCCCACCTCAGAGAGTCACTTTTTTCCCATAGTCCCTCATTCCAACCAGAAAAAGATGGTTATATGAGTGCCTGGTATAAAAGTGGTTATTCCACTTCTCTTCATGGCGGGGATTGGCGGGCTGGGCGATGGTACTGGGTAACTTTTAGTGACGGGACGTCCTACATGTACAAATTTGGATAGTAATATGGCAAGTGTCTACTGTGCTTGCGGTAGGTGTGGGTCGAGTTTGTTTGGACATTTTTTCTCACACCTCTTTCTCCCTCTCTCTGGGAGACGACCCGATATAGACTGAAATACTGTTTCAAAGAGGCGTGCGTTAAACCCAAACCAACCAACCAACCAAATCTCTTCATAGCTAAATACCCTCTACCACACACTTGTTAGCACGTACATAAGAACAGAAGTATGAAGATAAAGACCAGAAGAATTCGTTTTCTTTTATTTATCCTTATTTCTTCCCAGGCAAACAGACGGGCAAGCATAACCACAGACGCACGAAAGTATACATTTCCCCATACCCTTTCGAAATATTCGATGTTGGTAGTGTTCTCGTCTTAACAAATGAGCCACGACACGACAAAACCAACATCCGCCCAGTCTGAGCAGAGTCTTCAATGTCAGCATGGAGGTAGCTTAGATACTTAGCTACGATTTAAGCGTACATTGAAGACCTTGATCACACTGGGTGGCTGCAAGGCTGATTTGTGTCTGCGATTGGCGTGCAAGCCACTATGTTGGTTTTGTCGTCTTGCGGTTCAAATAACGTTACGTGTAAATAAATGCCAGACAGACTGATCATACACATGCTTGCGTTTCGTTGCTCATCTGATCCGCCGGTGTTTTTGTGTTTAATTATTTTTTCGGACAACATACTGACATTTGTTTCAGTCATGACCCTCATTGTTATGTGAGGGAAGTTAGCTAATGCAACAATTAGCATATTTTCCGAAAACCAAATCACATGTAGCAGAGAGACTCCACTATAATGGGTAAACACGTGTATCAGATTTTCCCCGAGGAAAGTTGGCTGTATAGTCATTTCTTGAAAGGTGGGGGGGGGGGGGTTGGGTTCTACTATTCAGCCATGTTTTTCGGCGGAAAAATTCATTATGGAAACTAATTATGAAAGGCATAGTCAGTTCTCCGGGGGAAAAGACTACTCGGTGGTAGGTGGGAAACTGAACTCTCTGAAAGCCCCCATCGTAAAACTGGTGGCCAAATCATGTCGGTGTACAGTAGACAACCGAAGGTACATGTATCTGAGACCTAAAACATATGAAACATTGTACTCACGGTTTGTTTATGTGAGGCACGTCTTTGTCGCCAATACTCCATGTAATTTCTTATTTTAAATTCTTCGACTGAGTCAAGTCCTTCATATGGTATATGGCGGGCTTCCATGAAGTCCATGAGTCCAACTATGTCCTCCTCCTCTACCATAGTCTCAACAAGCTTCATGTCCTCGTCTGTTAGTGCAACCTGGCTCTCACCAAGTAAGTGTGGCCTGTCAGCTATGGGTGAAGGCAGATACTCCATTTTGAAGCTGAAGTCTGGCTGGAGCTCTGCAGTGGAACCAATATCCAGAGAAATAAACGACTGGCTTGAAAGCGTTTTCTACTATGGTTCTGATATAAAGCCTCTGTGTGTCTGCACTGTAACAAAGTGATCATTAAGAAGCAGTACGAGAGAATTGCAGTTAATACATTTATGATATGTATATTATGGGTACAATGGCACTTCTGAGTTATAACGTAACTTGATTATTATGTAATAAACAGTGATCCAAAATTTGCCACGTCTCCGAATGACCTATGTGCTGGTGGCACCTTAAATCCGAGTTCAGTCACTCACTCCAAAATTTGGATCATTACGGGGTTTCCAGCAAAAAATTTTAAAATTGAAAAAGATACACTGAGTATTCTGTTTTTGTCATCCAAGTTAACAAGTCTTTGCTCTTTTCCATGTTTCCTTACAAATATTACTGCACGTGTGATTCGTGTATTTATAAATATTCTTGCGCTTGTGCGCGCGTATTTTCCAGTATTTTGCACGTGTGATTAGTGTGTTTACCAATATTATGGCACGTATGCTCATGTATCTAACCAGTATTATTACACATGCGATTCGTGTATTTATTAATATTTTGCACGTATTCGCGCGTATTTACCAATATTTTTGCACGTGCGATTAGTGTATCAAAATTATTGCACGTGTGCGCGCGTATTTACCAATATTATTGCACGTCCGATTCGTGTATTTATTAAATTAATACGCTATTAACACGATATTGGTAGATACGCCTGCACACGTGCAATGATATTTATAAATACGGTGTGCTTATTTACCAATATTATTATAAATGCGATTCGTGTATTTACCATTATTTTTGCGCGTGTAATCCGCATATCTACCAAAATTATCGCACGTGCGTATTTATCGATATTATCACACGTCTACGCACGTATTTACCAATATTATTACACGTGTTATACGTGTATTTACTAATATTACTCAAGTGTAATCCATATTATTACCAGTATTACTGCAAGCGTGATTCGTATTATTGCACGTATGCGTATGCACTGACCAATATTACCGCATGTTGTGATTGCTTATTTACCCATATAATTGCACGAGTTCTCTCGTCTTTGCAATACTTTTGCAGCTGTAACTCGCGTTTTTACAAATATCATTGCACATGTGATTTGCTTAAAGACAAATATTCTGGTTTATTGGCTGTCATAATCCTATTATGCAAGAGGCCAGTGACACTGCTATTTCATCAAAGGAAATATCCCATCTCATATAGGTAATGACATAACAGGGTCATAAAACCAATAAAGACTGGGGATGTGTTCTATATAGTAGAGAATATTTGTCTTCAATTACCAATATTATTGCTCTAGTGTGCATGTAGTTATTAACATTATTTTAAATGTGACCCGAGCATTTGTCAGTATTTTTGATCATTGGATCGCCGTATTTACCAATATTATTTCACGTGCACCAATATTACTAGAAGTGTGATCCACACTTCCAGTTATATTGGTGCACGTGAAATAATATTTTATTTCATATATTATGTCACGTGCACCAATAATACTGGAAGTGTGATCCACGCATTTATCAATATTGTTTCATGCTATCGGCTATTAGTTATTTCTCACACGATCGGTCTCCATCTTTGTCTAAAAGGTATATAATTAAGGAATATGGGTCCACCTCCATGTTTGTCCGCCATTTTAACGAATGGAGACTTCCTGTTTGCCTCTCTAAGTCTTGATGACGTAGCTCTTCCAAAATGGGTTCTACTCTTAAAAGAAAGAATTTGCTTCCATTTAGAGTTGAGTCCCATTGAGAAGGGAGGCAATAATGAAAATCAAAAAGTTGCTTCCCCTGAGGTGTATACTCATTTTATTTTATGTCATTTTAAATCTAAAGATGTTACTTACGGTCTTATTGCGGTGATGATTTTTTTTTCAACGTCAGATCATGTTCATTTTCTTTCGCACCATATATAGTGTCTCATGCAATAAATGTCATTTTTAATACGTTTGTCACTAGGAAGTAAGAGAAACGGCTTCAAACTATTGTTCTTATGCAGAAATGCTCTGCAGGACTGGTTTTTATAGGAAACCTTTTATTTCAACAAACTGAGGTCATACTGGCATACAAAGAACTTGCGCGATTCTTCTTGGCATAATTCCATATCCTGATTTGAAAGCGTAGAAAAGTCGAGGGCTTGACTTCTCCTAATACCGGTATCATCCTAAGTTTGGGCACACTGTAGCAAATTGAGCCGCGACGCGAGAAAACTAACAAAGTGGTTGTGCGCCCAGCGCAGACCGAGATCAGCCTGGACATCCGCCCAGTCTGATCAGAGTCTTCGCTGTCCGCATGGAGGTAGCTTAGACCTTTAGCTACCTTTTAAGCGCTTAGCAAAGAGTCTGATCAAACTTGTCAGATGCCCAGGCTGATCTGAGTCTGCGTTGGAAGCATGATCACTTTGTTGGTTTTCTCGTGTCGCGGCTCAATTATTGTAATTATTATATTCCTAGAATGAGGACAACAGTATTGGCAAGCAATGCAAACAGAACAATTTAATCCAGATCTAACAATGTAGACCCAGATCAGACTGCTCCCATGGAGCAGTCTGATCAGGTCTGCACTGTTTGACATTTTTCAGCAATCGAAATCTTAGCTTAAATACAGTAATTGGTAAATAGGTACACTTTTGGGGGAAGCAACTGCCATTTTTAACTTTTGGCTCCTACCTTAATCGGGGGGGGGGGGGGGGGGGGGAGGGGGGAGGGAATTAACTTAAAGGAAAGACTTGGTGTCCCTCGGAAAAAAATTCTTTAAAGGTAGACATTTTTTTGAGACCCAGAAAGCAAACAGGAAGTCGTAAAATTTGTTTCCCTTGGTTAAAAAGGTAGAAAATATGGACATCCTTTTAATGTCTCAATATTTAGGAAAATTACAGTAGTTATGAAAAGCTACATATTGATTTAAACTCTTGTAATTTTCTAATATATAATAATACCATTATTAACATAGAATCAGACATGTCATATGATAATGACAATGAAAATATGAGCCGCGACACGAGAAAACCAACAATGTGGTTGTGCGCCCAGGGCAGACTCAGATCAGCCTGGGCATCCGCCCTGTCTGATCAGAGTCTTCGCTGTCCGCATGGAGGTAGCTTAGACCCTTAGCTACCCTTTAAGCGCTTTGTGAAGAGTCTGGTCAGAAGGGATGGATGCCCCGGCTGATCTGAGTCTGCGCTGGGCGCACAACCACATTGTTGGTTTTCTCGTGTCGCGGCTCAATTATATGCAAATAAATCTTTGCGTGTGTTAAGGACATCGAGTGTTTAAATAATAAAACAAATTAAAAATTTAAATCTTTTGTACTTAAATGTAGCACCAGCTCTAAGGATTCTTGAAAACATCCGGGTATTGGGTTTCAGCTACGTTAGCCAGGACAAGTGTTTGTCGCATGTAGTACGAAGGTAATGCTCAAGTGCATGTCCAGCTTATTACAAATATGCTAGACCTTAAACAAGGATACTGAATACCTCCAACAAGGCTCCGCAAACTAATTACAATTTTTCTGAAAACTCATTCACTAAACTGTCTGAATTTATATTAGCATTGTATTGCAAGAAAGACAAAAAAAAAAAAAAAAAAAAAAAGATTTTTTTTTAGCACTTATCGAAATTTCATGTAGGTTCATGAGGTTCAGTACCCCGCCTCCTCCCCGCACCCAAGTTACTTGTACATGTAATTACTGACCGTTCGTTCCAAGCCTGTACATTGTGGTTTATTGATGATATTCCTTGTTGTGTTCGCTGATCTTTACAATGTAGTCTTCGAAAAATCTTTCTGTTTGTTTTGTCTGTATTCTTTTTTATTCTGATGTAAGTGCAGAGGTTAAAAAAAGATGTTTTGTATGCTTAATATATTTCTGTCTGGTACAATGAAAATGTAGCTTTGTAACCACCTACATGGCCTTATTGGGCAATTTTTATAACTGCAACATACAGAGCTCTAGATAAGAGGGAGTATTTGATGATAATTAAGGATAATTTTTCTTATTTCTCATCGAAACCATATGTTGTGACCACTCATCTGAACCGTCTCGTCGAGACGGTTCAGATGAGGGGTCACAACATATGTTTTTATGCAGAATTAACAAAAATTATCCCTAATTATCATCAAATACTCCATCTTATCTAGAGCTTTGAACATATTACTGCTGCTGGTTCTGAATCGCTTGTCTGAGCCTTATCTTAAAATTGCTGTCGATTCTTCTTGATTCTTAAACTGTGTGGAATGTTTTTGAGATATTTCAAGGAAGGGTGCTTAGGTTTGAAATCTTTAATTATGATTCTATCTTTACTATAATTACATTATAACATTTAACAAAATGAAAATTGGAAATGTCGTTTTTCGCTAATGGAAGACATGAGTTCCTTCGATGTTCTTCTTGAATGTGTTCATGTGGAGACATTGTACGTCCGCGTGGTGGTTTAATAAATAAATAAAAAAAAAATAAATAAATAAATAAATCATTCGATCAATCTATAAAAATCAATCAATCAATCAATCAATCAAACGGTAAAGGTTTCCCATAGTCTGGTGACCGTAGGGGCAGTGGGGGTTAAAGGCTCTCTCTGTCCTGAGCATAGCATATGAAAGGTGGAGTCCATTGCTCTCCTTTCGCTGCCTTTCCCTTCGCTGATTCGAGAAGGTACCCATTTACAGCTAGGTTGAAAGATAGAGTTTTCCAGTCTGCGGCTGGCTCAATCAGGATTCGAACCAACGACTTTCTGCACCATAACCAAGCGGTTCAGTGTAATCAAACGACCACGTATTAAATACATAGATAAATAAATGAATAAATAAATGCACACGTGGTTTACAATTTTAGACTAAATCATATATAAAATACTTAACCACTACCATGATGTGTATTTCGCGTAAAAGGGATTACAGTCAGTTCCGAGGGCCCGGGCACTAGGGTCAAGTCAGGTAAATTCGGATAGCAGGTTAATTCGGACAGTGACAGTGTTTCCTTTATATGTCAGTTGTTTGGAATTAAAACAAAACTAACTGGGCAAACAGTGAAAATCCTGATGGGACGGCTCATTATGAGCCGTCTCGTCTGGGTTTTCACTGTTTGCAATGATATATCCGAGTTCACCCGCTGTCTGAAGTTACCAAACTCGACCCTAGTTTATAAACAATTACTGACGCAAAAAGTTTGAAACAGTTATAGCTAATCTAAGAATGCCTTTTAAGTTTAGCTGTTCATATAAAATAATGATAAAAGTTTAGATCCTTTAAGAGCAAAGAAAACATTCATAAGTAAGAAGTTGGGCCATACCGCGGTTTCGGCTATTCAAGCCTCATCAGTGACCCTTTAAATCTGGCACAAGGAGCCAGAGGAAAAAACAGTAAATTTGCAGGTTTAACATGGCAGTCGTCTCAAAGACTGATATAAGTCGAAAAATACCAAAATATTTCAAATTTGTTTAGAAAATGAATCTAAACGTATGATCATTTCTGACTTCTCAGAATATATTCCATGATCTCAAAGGACCAAAAGGAAAATATAATCTGCACTATAGATGAGTGCGGGGAGACTTTTTACGGCCGCCACACGGCACAACATCCAGCTGCAGTGATAGTAAATAATGATAAAAGTTTAGATCCTTTAAGAGCAAAGAAAACATTCATAAGTAAGAAGACATAAAACTGAAGACATAAAGCTGTAAGAAACAGTTTCATTTTCAAGAGCAAGAGAAACAAATACTGCCACCAACCTGTATGTCCTGTCTTCCAGTGAAATATGTCATAGACATTGTCTGTTGACTCTTTTATGTAATCCACAAAACAGTGAAACATAAAACCTTGAACCATTGTTCCGTTTTGTTTCGCTGATAATGATTTAAGTGAATCATTTCGTCCAGCTCAAAAAAGTTAAATCACCGAAAATGAAACTAGCTGAAATTTGCAAACAAGGCAGATCCAGACGAGGCGGATTTACCTTGTTTGCTTTCCAGAATTTGAAATCGCAATATGATAGAGCTTGGGCGATTTTTTTTATTCTTTTAATTTTGAAGTCTGATTTTTTTTTTGCGCTGAACAGAAGGCAAGTATATGTACGCTGAAACAACGTATCAAAAGCGACATAATGTCACAACGTCGTATCTCAGTTTATTTAGTAATGTTTTATGCAGATGGAAAAGTTCTGTCTTGTTTTATTCTTTTATTCCATCTCTGGGATCGCTAGAACTCATAAAAGAAAGAACTAGCTTCACTAGGAACAGGGCAACAAAGTGAATGGCCAGACTCACCAGCATTTTTTCCTGCCATGTTAACGAAGGAAAGATTCGTGACATTCAATTTATTTCATATACAGATTGTTTAAATGCGCCCTTTTCAAAATCGGTTCATCTTTATTTTTATTTATTCATTTATTTTATGAACAGACTCGGTGCCAGGAGTTGCGGCCATGGGTCTGTTTCGCTGAGCCTCTTCAAGTTGAAATTGATCGTCATGAGAACTGAAACCACCACCCAGTTTATCTTTTATTTTTTATCTTTTTTTTTTTTTTTTTTTTTTTTTTGAGATTAGAGGAATTGACTTGTAACCCCAGTACAGTCATTAAAAGACTGATTTGAAAGCCATTTTATTGACCTGTCACAAAAATTCCACGGCAACTGAATATGTGCAAAAATTGTCCCGTTTTGAAAAACAAAATATTGGAGAGTGTCTACATGTGATCGTGAAAGAGATCATAGTTGTAGGTGGGTTTATACGACGACATTTGTTGCATGACAAATCTGTCATCAACATGTGTAACCGTGTAAACACCCCAAAAACATACGTTGCATGACACAAATCTTTCGCATGCAACATGTATCATTGTTTAAAACGACCTACTTGCAAAATAGTGGCCATGCCATGCAACATATGTCACCTTGAAGACATCCAAAATATGTTGCATGACATACGTCTGTAGTATGCAACATGTATCATCGTCTGCAAAAGACCTACCTACGAAATAATCGTTGCATGACACGTATCATGCAACAAGTGTCGCCGTGTGCACCTACCTTTAGAATAAAGAGAAAATGCCTTTACTTTACCGCGCATGAATCCAAACGAAGAGACTCAGTATCTTGCATTTTGCAGGTGGCTTTTATATGCGAAAGACAAAAGCAAGTTTATCTGGTTGGTATCGATTGAAAAGGGACCTTAAGCCTTGTGGATATCGTAAAACACGCAAATACGCCAGTGACGAAAACAGCTGAATTTTCAAACAGTGAAAAACCTTATGAAGTGGCTCAAGATGAGTCACCTCGTCAGGATCTATGCTGTTTGCTCTCCGGTCTTTGAATTCTTAGGATGAAACGTTTTTTTTTTCTTATTTTTGAAAATTTGCAGACATAAATTTTGTCGTCTGCTTTTTGGGGCTGAAAAGGTTCAGTCAGCCAGTGTGTACACTTGCACATACCGATCAGAGTCTCCAAGATTGAATATTATAAATGCGAAAGAAGAACACTCTGATCAGTCTGTGCGGATGCGCAGGCTGATGGAAGTCTTGCCTTTTCGCAAATTCCGTAAAGTACCTTTACACGCGACACAATCGGTGATTCCATAAGACGCAAAGATAGCATTTTGTATGAGGAAGTCTGATTTTTAACACTTCTTGGGGCCAAAGTTGGAGACTTTTCACGGAGATTTGCGACCCTGTAATTCTAACAATACAATGTATTCGCACATTACAGATTGCTTAATTAAGATCATTTTGAGGGGAATTACCTGTGTACGGGAATGACAACTAAATTGAGCTTTTGATATTATTTAAAAGTGCACGATTTGAATTCTTTGAAAGAGTATAATGACAAAATGTTATAGAAGTTTTTTTAATGGTAACTATCTAGTTTTTTAAATATTTTAAGATGATACTTATAATAACTCGTTACATATGAATGATCGTTTTCAAAGGAATTGAAGGGAATCATAAAGTACAGTACACTTTCATTATAAATACATATCGATTTAAGGTAACTTAGATTAAGAAACTATACTACTACAACTACCCCCGCTCTCTCTCTCTCTCTCTCTCTCTCTCTCTCTCTCTCTCTCTGCATGTATGTCATTATCATCATCATCTGTCTGCATTAGGGAGTGTGAATGACCAACAGTGTCATATTTTCCTTGTTAAATATTCTTTGTAATGGTTTGATTTTGAGCAAACTTTACTGGTCATGAACAGACTCTATTTAACCGAGTCTGCTACTTTCATTTTTTTTTTAATTTTTATTTATGTATCTATTTATTTATTTATATATATATTTGCGTATTCCTTGCTTCCAAAAGATCTTACTATTCAGAATTCTCTACTATATAGAACACACCCCAGTATCTATTGGTTTTATGACCCTGTTATGTCATTACCTGTGTGAGATGCGATATTTCCTTTAAAGATTGTCTCCCTCGTTTGTTTCATGTTTTTAGAAACAAATATTTTAACAAAATTCCGTTTGACAATATATGTAATAGTCTCATAATAAACCGTAAAAGTTTTGAGCAAATGCATGTTTATTCGATAAATGTGGAATGAAAAATAATCTTCAAATTAAAATGCAAATTACCTATTTCCTCACGGCCTGTAAGAATATCGATTTTGACCACGTTTGTCATGGGATCATGTAGAGGTATTTTTCTTATTCGTGCACGTGATTGTGACTTATGAATAAACTATTTTTGTCCAATAATACGATTTCAACCGTTGTCCGCGATTGTATAAAATTTATTTTATTTTTTGTTTAAAGTCACTTTTATCAAATATTAGTATCTAAACTCTTATTCAAATGTATAGTTAGACCATGTCGGAGGTATTGCATGAAATATTTCATCAAATCATTTTTGTTATTATTATAAAGGGAGTATATCTTTAATGATCTAGCAGTATCACTGGACTGTTGCATAATAGGATTACAGCAGCCAATAAACAGGAATATTTGTCTTTAAAGGCCCCATTGCTCTATCAACATGAAATATTTCATCATGAGATATCGCCGCAAGCTCCTCTCCATAGTTCAGCATTGTAAATGATCGTAATTAGTCAACTTTAAACAAATGAAACATTATTGAGTTTCAACTTGATAAAAAAGATTCAAAATATAATTTGGGCTATTTTAGTTGGCAACTAAATTGCCCTACTTTCGATTTCATTAACTTGAATGAAACAGTAAAAATACAATGAACAGACATGGAACCCTATTCGCTATCCCGCTTTCATTTATGTTCCATCGCTCGATGGGGAACCAGAAAAGGTAAATTATATTTTGTGCAGCGAGTTGTCTTTTTTCAAAAACACGCTCCTCCAACTTTTGCCAGTTATATGACTCAATATTTGGGCATCAACCCTTATTTTATCACAAAACGTCAAGCTTGAAGCGTTTTTTTCATAATGAATTCTGTGCAAGCGTTTTAACCATTGATAGGCATATGGAGACTTTAAACTTCACTGCAGCTGGTGTTGTGCCATGTGACGGCCGTAAAACGTCTCCCCGTACATCATCATAGTGAAGATTATATTTTCTAGTTCTTAGGGATCATTGAGTCCATTTTGAGTAATTTTGAAAAAGCTGATGCTAGGGGGCATTGCCAGTGTTGCACATGTCCTCTCTGGCCATGAACAACCTGTCGAGTCTGTTATTTTCGTTTCTTTGGTATATTCCATGCTTCCGAAAGATCTTACTATTCAGAAATCATTTACGCTGTCATCCTAACAGCTATTTTCTTCGTTGGATATTCTCAAAAAAACTTTGTTAGTGTGAACGAAGTTTATACTTTGTTCAGAATCAAACTACATTTATTGTAGCGATAATGATTATTATAATTATTGTTATTATTATTTGCTTTAACGAAGCTTTCTGCCTTCAGCTTTCTTTGTTACATTTTCTTTGAATAAACTTTCCGTTCCTACGGACAAATTTTGTTTGTCAACTAAACTTTGCCATATAAATTTGTCAAAGATCATGCGTCTGTATTATCAGTCACGCGAGTATATTTTTTTTTTCTACCAAACTGACTTTGTCAAAGAAATTTGCTCTTGTAAAACAAGTTTTACTGTATCATATCCGGCTAGAAGGGGAAGTGAGCATTGACTGCCAAGACGCGTGGGTTCAGGTTGCACTACAGTAAAAAAATGCTCATTATGCAAGCCCCGCCTCTTTGGGGGAGAGCTTTCAGGAGTATAATGAATATTTGCCGGCCCCTGATTGGTTTTATTATGAAAGTTGAATATTTTTTCTGAATGTTATGCTTATTTATGATTATAAAAAATGGAGCTTATTTACATAGCTGTTTTGCTACATTTTTTGTTGGGGTTGAAAAATACACAGGGGTGTCAGTGAAAGTTTCGAGATTTATTCACTGCGAACTACACCCTGTCAGCACTAAAAATAGAATAAGTCAAAAATATGCCGCACAACCCCCAACTTTTTTAGCTATTACTGGTAGGTAAAGGTGTTGTCTATTCAATTCCATGCCTCAATTTGGAAAGTTTAGACCAGGAGAAAATTGGCAGTGCATTGACTTTGACCCATTTGCACTGTGAGCTATGGGATTTTTTTAGTGTAGTGCCACCTTCATAGGCTGATCTTGGAGTTAACGGTCGGTTCTATGAAAGTGTCTGTTTATGGAAAGTCCTTTCACGCATTCTTTATATGCAGATCAATTATGCTGCCAAAGCACACACAAGTGAACTACACACTAGTAATTCCTACTTACAGATTCATTCATCTTCGCATGCCAAGGGTACTAAATCCACTTTGTTCCTTACGTACCCTTTGCCGACGGCCTTTTCGTTTATCAAATTTCCCACTGCGCCATTTCATTGGATGCGAGCAACTTCCATCGCATCCAATTAAATTATCTGTAGCAAAACATTTAACGCATATCAGGCACCCTTGTCGATAGAAAAAAATATGGGTTTACCGTTAACAATTACCAAAAAAAAAATAGATAAATAAAAATGAGAGAGAAGACGATCAATATTTACCCAAACTATCAGTGTTTTGAATAATTATTATGCGAAGTTGCGAGACAACTGTGTTTTGCAACGGATTTTCTTATTGGTCAAAAAATAACATGCGCCAACGAAACAACTCGCTGCAACCAAAAGACGGCGCTGCGGGAATCTGATATGCGAATAGGCCGTCAGCCAAGGGTACGCAAGGAATAAAGTTGACTAAGTACCCTTGGCTTGCGAAGATGGTACCGTATTTGGTTTTAAATGTACCGAAAGAAGGATGTAAATAGACGTAATACAAAACTCTATCCAATTCAATAAACGACCATTTAAGGATGACGTACAAAGTACATGTTTTCCGGGTGCCAATATTTATTTAGTTTCATAAACCATATTTGTTGGGTACCTGTATACTGAACAATAGGACTCGAACGGAAACTACCCGTTTAGGTAATACTATATTACAAACCCGGAATGAATTTCAATTTGAAGTGACTTTATTTGACATTTACATTCATAATGTTATATTAATTATTGGATGATTGTAAAATATATTTGAATTTTATAGTGGCTTGAAAACTGAGGATCGAACACCCAGCCACTATGGCCCAGAGACAGACCGTGGTACCCCAGAGCAAGCACGAGGTGCTACAGATTCCGGACCTCAAGACGGCTATGTTGATATTGAAAGATATGGGCGTGGAGACGAAGGGGAAAGGGATCAAAAATAAGGACGACGCTGTGAATCTGATTATGGAGAATTTTAACAGAGGAGCTGTGCTGCCCCCTAAACCAGTCAAGGTATGTTAATTATGTTGTCTCTCTCTCTCTCTCAGGCTCGGTAAACACGCACTTCCAGTCACACCTGGAGTTTAAAAAAACTGGCGGCGGCAAATAGATAGCCAAAACTTTAATAATGCTACTCGATTTTCATGTATGCAAAGCAGGTTTATGCACGTTTTGGCTTTATAGTAAAAGAAAGAGTGAGTGAGTGATCTCGGGTTTTACGTCCCACCAACAACGAGTTCATATGGAGACGGGACCTCGGTTTAAGACCGGAGAAGCGGGGGATCGATATTGCGACACCTGGATTGGTAGCCCACTACACAACAGCCGCTCCTGTACTATTGGAATTCTCACAAAACCCCTGAAGGTGGCCAAACCGAAATGTCGGTTTGGCCACTTTCAGGAGTTTAATGAGAATATTAGTGTTTATTTTATAAGACTAAAATTATGTACTAATAGGCTTCATGTACACATAAATTGAATAACATTGTTATAATTCGGTAATTCATTTGCAAAAAGCATGAGAATTCATTTTCCGGGTAGAATGGAATAGGGGAGAGTCGGGTAACTTCGGACAGCGGGTAAATTCGGACAGTGACAGTGTTTCCTTTATATGTCAGTTGTTTGGAACTAAAACAAAAATAACTGGTTTCACTGTTTGCAATTGTATGTCCGAAGTTACCCGAATCTACCCTGGTGCATTTATCAGACTGTCTTAGAAAAGGAGCGCGCACGTAATTACCGTAATACCCGAATGGGAAACCTCAACCATTTAAAGTTATTATCCTGTTTGAACAAGTTGTTCTGGCACTGATGAAGCGGCACAGACAGACAGCCAAACTGTGCAGTCCCTGATCAAACGGGCTTCCGTAGGAAAATTCCGTGTCTGCGCGTCTAGAATGTCTGTCGCAATATTAGGTGTATAACGATAGTCCTGTCGTTTTTGCAGCGTGGTTAACGCAGAGGAGTAATAATAATAAAGAGTTCTCGTGTTTGAATCCATCCGAAGTCGTGCTTTTTCTCTAGCACCGCCATCATTATCTCATCTACAAGAACACCATTGGACCGAAGTTACTGAAATGCTGTTGAAATGGACGTGAAATCCAAAACCATTCCCAATCGTTTCGGGTATAAGACCCTTAGAGCATTTGCAACCAATGAAAACCCAGTCTACACTGGGCCCTGGTGGAGTCTGATCATGGTCTTCAGTATTAACTACGTCGCCCTGTGATTTGAAAGCTCTGATCAGACAGTGCGAATTCACTAGCTGACCAGGTTTTGCTTATTGTGATATCAAGACTTTTAAGCATAAACATTTGAGCCGCAACACGACAAAACCAACAATTGGGTTGTGCGCCCAGCGCAGACTCAGATCAGCCTGGGCATCCGCCCAGTCTGATCAGAGTCTCCGCTGTCCGCATGGAGGTAGCTTAGACCCTTAGCTACCCTTTAAGCACTTTACGAAGGGTCTGATCAAACTGGGTGGATGCCCAGGCTGATCTGAGCCTACGTTGGGCGCACAACCACTTTGTTGGTTTTCTCGTGTCGCGGCTCATTTGTACATGTTAGTCTATTCTGAAGAAAGATCCTCGGTTTAATTGAGTCTATTCATGTGCAAGAAATGCAAATTTGCAACATATCCCACGCCCTCTAGCACAGGCTTCAGTGGGACACTATTTTCAATCTGATTCTGAATTGACCTAATGATCCCAAAGGACTAGGAAATATATCATCTGCATTTTGGTGAAGTACGGGGAGATTTATTACAGCCGCCACACGGCACAACCCCAGCTGCAGTAAAGATAAAAAAAAATCCGAAGGCGGATAATTCTCAGGAAACAAGGAGCACACAATAGCAGATTCTTCAACCGCCAGAAAGGCAGAGGAAGAAATCTTTATCAACAGAATTTCAAAAAATGTATCAAAGTGAAAATTCGAAGACTAGAGGGCAAAATGTTTAGATGCAGATGAGGTGGTTTATTATGAGCCGCCTCATCTGGATCTACTATTTTATTTTTGCAAACTCAGCTACAAGAAAAGAAAGCCCGAAAAATCTAAAAAAAAAAAAAAAAAAAAATCGACAAACCCTTAACTACGTGTAACACCAATACACGAAAGAGAAATGAGCCGCGACACGAAAAAACCAACAATGTGGTTGTGCGCCCAGCGCAGACTCAGATCAGCCTGGGCATCCGCCCAGTCTGATCAGAATATTCGATGTCCGCATGGAGGTAGCTAGGTACCTTAGCTACCCTTTAAGCGCTAAGCGAAGATTCTGATTAGACTGGGCGGATGCTCAGGCTGATCTGAGTCTGCGCTGGGCGCACAACCACATTGTTGGTTTTCTCGTGTCGTGGCTCAAATGATTATACTATAGATATTGTATTTCGCGGTCTATTGTCCTGGGCTTTTCTTCAATAAAGAAATCGGAAACTATGAAAAACAACAAAAATATACCTGTTATATTACTAGACTGTCAATGTGTGAACATTTAAAAATGCGTTTTTGGCCAAGGCCGAACGCTTATAGATATATTATACTGAACGCCAAAAGAAACGCCCACGAAGTATACATATGTATACTTAAAATTTGCAAAAGTTTGCAACTGCTTCTAGCTTTTGTCTTGTTAGTTTGACGTGTCCATGAGTTTTTGAGAAAAAGAATATCTGAAAATATCTCTTACACTGTAACTGTGAGAGCCAACACTTTCAGTATGGGCTAAAGTTAAAAGTTACAAAACAACAAGCAATCTTGAAGAGGTTATATTCTCAACTACAGAATCTTTGTGCATCACGATTTACCTGTCATACACCTCAAAACTTTTGAAAGATTACTCATTAATATTAATTGATCTAAGTTCTGGATATCCTAGTTCCCACGGAGTCCCGGTAGCTCAGTGGGTTGCTCTGCAGGTCTAGCGGTCCCGGATTTGAGACCGGATGGAGGTGAAAATCTTTCCAACCGTAAAAGAGGTTTGCAGCTTTCATTATCAACCTCCAGGCCATCGTCCTGATATGACTGAAATATTGTCAAGAAGGTCGTAAAATCGCAAGTCATCCACCCGTGCAGTTTCCACTTCAATGTCAAACCAGGTCTTTGATATCTCAGCGTTGTTAGATTAATTAAAAAAAATTTTGCTTCCAGGCGGAGCCTACCAGAGGTCTGAGGAAAGCCATAGAGGACGATATAGACAACAAAAACAAATTGCTATCGAAGTATGAAGCTGCCAGAAAATTCTGCATGGAGTTGCCAAATAATTACAAGAAAGATCTTAATTCAGTGTTCGGACGTAAGTTTTAGCTCAACTTCAGAAAATAACAACTTGACTCACACGAAGATGCATTGCCCAGACCAGCCAGTGCATCGCCGCAGTCTGATGAGTGTCTTCAGTGCATGCCCTGTAGTTTACTATGCCAGCCTTTGTTGGAGCACATACTGATCAGGGCATTTTATTTCTTCATATCAGTTATGCTTTTCCCCATCCTTAATCCACACGGCGTCAGCGTGATACAGTCATTTGACCTATTCCGACGCACGTTTCAGTCGACCGTGCGCTACAGTCTAAATACACTGTCATTTTTTAATTTATTTGTGTCAGTAAATAAATAAAAGCCTCTTGTTTAAGGCACTTTGTTTGGGTTCACAAACTATTTGAGGAAGATAGGCAAATCTGACGACAACTAGACGTTGTCTTTTATCCTATTTCGACGCACCTTCTTCTATTCCGGTGGATCTGTATATTTTTTACAATACATCGAAAGAACCACCGAGGGGCGCCCCAAAAGTAAACTGTCGGATTATTACTAGCTCGATGAAAGACGATTTTATGCAAACAAATGTCTATTTGACATAACTGATTATTTAAAACATCTGACTATACCCACGGCTTAGCTGAAAAAACTATTTCGGTGGTTCAGTGCCCGTAAGTACACTGTTTGATATTTTTATCCAGGATTCTATGATAAATGACAATTCAAAATAAAGCCTTATGGAGTTTTACTTACATATTCAAATTGCAAGACGAGAATGCAGCACTAATATGGATTTCAGAACTCAGAGACATTACCCAAATATACTATCCGCCGGAATAGGCTAAATGAGCTAATTAATTAAAATTTCAATAAACCTAAGTAACTGATTTTATTTCTTTTGATATCAATCGGTTTAGATAGCTAATAAAATGAGCAATCGACAGACATATGGGTTTACGACATATTTGTTAACACAAATATTGTCCGACCCCATTTTCACAGTTGGCCTGAAAACATCTGTCATTTTTCTTGTTAAATATGCATTACCAGCCACTTTTAAACTCAATTTTCCGTATCTTTGATTGATAAATGAGATCCTTACTATATGTGGGTTTGACAAATAAATATTGAAAGTAATCACCTTAAAATCATTTCGCTTCTAGCTTGTTTCGTTGCAGAGAAAGAAACAGGATACACCGGAATAGATGAATCCACCGGAATAGGTCAAATGAGTGTAAGAGTATGTATGGTCACTTTCAACGTCTCTACAACGTTTAGCGTATAGATATGTGACAATGAGTTCAGTATTATTATGACATTGCCTTTCTGTGATACCATGCCCCACCATGCCATTACAAAACCACAACAGAAGTGATTTGTACTGTCAATTAGTCTTTACTGCACGCCCTTAGCAAGAGATCGTAGGCTAAACAGCTGTGAGTTCCAATTCTTGGCTGATGGAACGCCTTCTTTATTGGGGTCAACTCTTAAGACAACAAAAAAGGCTCCTCTAGCAGAAAAGCCTTTCCTATAAGAGAAAACATCTTATCATGACATATTACGTCGCTGTTATTCAGTGGATAACGTCGTGTCATAAAAAGCGTATGACCACACGTGTATTAACACTTTGCCGAGTACACGTAACGTCGTTGACAACGTCCATGTCAGCAGTGCGTTTTCTTATTGAAATAATGTTTAGTTTGAAGGCGTAAAAACCCATTTCAAAGGGTCATATGATAAACAGAATCTTACACTAGTGGTCATTTCATATGAAATTTATGAAACTCGCCAAAGGCTCGTTTCATAAATTTCATCTGAAATGACCACTCGTGTAAGATCCTCTATATCTTGGAAGAGTTACATCGCCCAGGGAGGCAAACAGGAAATCTTGAAAATATCTTTTTTAAAAAATAAATAGTGTGAAAACAATGCGGTGTAGCTATATAACTAAAGCATCATAACAGTAAATCTTATTCTATTTCAGCCATTGACAAAGAGTTTGACAGCAAGATGAACGAGCTGAAGAAGAGTGAATGTACAATCCTTGTTGTTGGTAAGGAATCTGTCAATTCTGAATTCTCATTCAGTTGAAACATAAGACTGAAGAAACACAGATTTTATGTCGATTAAAAGTAATTTAGCGTGGCATCGATGTAATTAAACGCAGTGGTGTTGCTATGATGTTGTTCCAACGTTTTGTACCTACTGAGGATGACGTGCAGTTTTGTATCGATGTGCCAAGCCAAAGCCCCAACACGCTGCAGGCACGCTTCGGTTTGAGAGGTGCGCTGTGGCTGATTCAGGTTTTTACTTATTTTTTTATCATTCACCCTGGTAACTACTTACACAACTAAAAGCAGATATAACTAGCTTTCCATTACAAAAGCGGTAAAGGGAGGCAACATCCCGTTGTCTCCAACTCAGCATTATTTCAAACTCTTGTTTACTTTACAGGAGAAACTGCAGCTGGAAAGAGCAGTTTAATCAACCTTCTGCTAGGAGGGATCGACCTACTCCCTACAAATCAGTTGGGCTGTACATCAACTATCATAGAGATCCGGAAATCACAAGGAGACAAGAAAGAAGCTATAGCTTTCTACAGGTAGGATAAAGCACTTGGGTCAAAGTCAATTTCCGAATTTGTTGAGGGAAGTAACTCTTTTTGTACAGCCAGGCAATTAAAATGCCTCTCATTGCTTAAGAGTAACTTCCCTTGTATAGGTATTTACTGAGCGTATACAAACGTGCGATATATTTTTCTCCCCCCTCCCCCTCCCCCCCCCCCCCCCCCCCCCTCTGCCCCATCCCTCTTTTTAGCTCACCTGTCAAGGCGAGCTTATAGTATAGCCATGGTCCGTCGTCCGGCGTCGGCGTCGTCGTCGGCGGCGTCGGCGGCATCGTCGTCGTCCACACTTTTAAACACCAATATTTATCTCCTAAACCAGCATGCGAATCTTGATCAAATTTTATGTGTAGCATTGTTGGGGTGGGGGATTCACTGCATTAGGATTAAGGGTAGATTGGGTTGGAACTCTGGTTGCCATGGCAACATATAGCTCCCATAGACTTATAATGGGAAAAACTTCAGAAAACTTCTTCTCTGAAACCATGAGGCCCAGAGCTTACATATTTAGTATGTACCAATGTCTAGTGGTCCCCTACTAAAATCCTGCCAATCATGCCCCTGGGGCCCAAGTTGGCCACGCCCTGGGGGTCATTAGCTCCCATAGACTTACAATGGGAAAATCTTAAAAAATCTTCTTCTCTGAAACCATGAGGCCCAGAGCTTATATATATAGCATGAATCAATGTCTAGTTGTTCCCTACTAAAATCCTGCCACGCATGCCCCTGGGGCTCAAATTAGCCACACCCCAGGGGGCCATTTGTTTATATATAGCTATATAGCTTAAGAACCTTTAAAAATCTTCTTCTTTGGAATCATGAGGCCCAGAGCTTATGTATGTAGCATGAAGCAATGTCTAGTGGTCCCCTACATAAATCCTGCCAACCATGCCCCTGGGGTCCAAATTGGCCACGCACCGGGAGTCATAAGCTCCCATAGACTTACAATGAGAAAATCTTGAAAAATCTTCTTCTTTGAAACCTGAGGCCCAGAGCATATATATGTAGCATGTAGCAATGTCTAGTGGTCCTCTATATAAATCATACCAACCATGACCCTGCGGTGCAAATTGGCCACGCCCAGGGGGTCATAAGCTCCTATAGACTTATAATGGGAAAATTTAAAAAATCTTCTTCTCTGTAACCATGAGGCCAAGAGCGTATATATGTAGCAAGTAGCAATGTCTAGTGGTCCCCTACATAAATCCTGCCAACCATGCCCCCGGGGTCCAAACTGGCCACGCCCCGGGGGTCATTCGTTCCCATAGACTAACAACGGGAAAATCTTAAAAAATCTTCCTCTCTTAAACCATGAAGCCCAGAGCTAACTTCTTTAGTACATGTAGCAACGTTTAGTGGTCTCCAACTTAAATCCTGCCAATTTACCATGCCCCCTGGGGTCCAAACAAGCCATGCTGCTCTCATAGACTTATAATGGGAAAGACTTCAAAAATCTTTCTCTCTGAAACCATAAGGCCCAGAGCTTACATATTAAAATAATAAGAATAATAGTCTTTATTTTCAGAGGGTAACACATTTAGCAATAGGTAATATTCCATGAATTTTTAGTATGCAGCAATGTCTAGTGATCCCCTGCATAAATTTTGCAAATCAAGCACCTGAGGTCCAAACTGCCCACACCCCAGGGGGGTGTTTGCTTATATAGAGCTATATAGCTATATAGCTAAAGAACCTTCAAAAACCTTCTTTTATGAAACCGTAAGGCCAAGAGCTTATGTATTTAGTATGTAGCAGTGTATAGTGGTCCTCTACATAAATCCTGCCAATCAAGCCCCTGGGGTCCAAACTTGCCACACCCCATGGGGTCATCGAATCCTATAGAATTGCAGCCTGTTTATTAGCTTACCTGAGCTGGAAGCTTACATTTTATAACTCAGGTGAGCGGTCGTTGCCCTTGGGCTACTTGTTTTAAAGAGTATTCTTCTGGGTTCTGTTTTCGAAAGTTTTGCACTTTGGAACTGGATACTTAGAAATTTCGGTCACTTGTTCCGAGAGAAGAAACTAATAGGATGGGGTTGTAGTCATACTCACAGAAGAAAACATCATATCTATCAAAAGATGAATTTGATCGAATTTGGCAAGAAAATAAAGGTAAAGAAAATCAAGATAAACGACCCGGACTATAGGAGAAAACGCGGTGACGTCATCGATAAGGATTGCAAGGGGATTTCCCGCTCTGGTTGGCAAAAAGTCGATACTCAGTCACGCTAAGGGGTCAGTGTTAAAATATGTAATTAAACATGTCTTGTATTTTGCGCATTATGATGCATATTTTTTTTATATATAATGATGACGCTGAGGAGTGTACGTATCTGAGCGTGAAATATTGTTTTATTGTCTCTCATAATGCATTTAAATTGGTTCTACATGAAGTGCTTTAAAATGTATGTTTTATCATGGATGCTTTAAAACATTATTTGTGTCTGTATCTGGTGTACATTTGTCTGATCATAAACCGGTTGTTTATTGTTTGTAAGTGAATGTACCAGGTATTCAGTGGGTGTTTTGATAAGGGATGTCATATTTCAAAGAACGCCGCTGAGCTGTCCTGTAGTGACAATCATTCAGATTTAATAAACAAACTGTTTTAGCGGTGCGGCTAATTAACACATCAAATAGAACTCGATTATTACAATCATTGATATTATAATATTAATATGTTTGTCTCTTTATATACTATCACGGACAAACAATTAGAGAGAGAGAGAGAGAAGGAGAGATAGAGATTGTTGTTTAGATGTCATGAGCTCGGACTAAATGATGTGGTAATTACTGATAGCCATTTCATAACATAGAAGGTTCTCTGTTTGATATTACCGTTTTATAACATCTTCTTTTGAATCGCATTCATGAATTTCAATTTATTTTCTCATTTATTTATTAAATGTTCTTTCCCTAAGACCAGATCATTTTTTTTGTTAATTTTGCATTAGTTCTCATCAGATACTAGTTTACATATTTTATTGTGTCTTTCATATCTTATTACCCCTGTTATATTTATTTATAAATCTCCTTGATCGTCAATAAGATTAAAATACTGATTTTCAATACTTCCGATTTATTTTTATTTTATTTAATTATTTCTTTTTCAGTCGAAGTTATTAAGAGAAACAGTCTGGGTCCGGAGCGAGTCGACATATGTCCAGACTGAGTAATTAAATGAATTTAAGTAATTAAACATGTTAAATAACTCTCTTTTTTTCGCGCGACAAGCGATTATGACAATATTCGCAAAGGTTTCATCGGTTGCTATTTATTCAAAGCCTTCCATAGTACATTTTCGCACTTTCATCGGTTAATTTTCAGCAAAATCCCATATAAGACCACTGTCTGTTGCTATCTTTTTGCCAACCAATCCACCCACGTGATCATCCGATGACGTCACTGCGGGGATTCCCGTTATCTCCTATTTTTTTACCGGACTACATCGGTATAAAACCGGAAATTAGGCACAAAATCACATCAGAACAGCACATATAAAAAGAGGAAATTGGACTGAGAACATTGTGGACTAACACTCGGCGCCAGGTGTGTGCAACTATGGTTACGTACCGCTGAGCCACCTAGGAGATTTGAACAGAACAGAACTGAGAACATCGTTACGAGAACTGAAACGACAGGGAGAAAAAACACTACATGTTAGCCCATGGCATTTTTCCCCAGATACGTTTTACACAATTTCGACTAGCCAATATGTACAAAAGAATAAATGAATGGATTTATGGCTTGTGATTTTACGTCCTTTTCAACAGCATTCAGTCGTTTCAGGACGATGGGAGGGTAATGAATAAACTCTGTTTACAGGTAAACTGCTTACCGTCTCAGGCGGGAGCTTCTAACACGGGACCGCTAGCGCAAGCGCTTAACCCGCTAAGCTATTGGGGCACCTGTTGCAATTTTAAATCATGAAAATCACAAATGCTCGAATAAATCTTCTATTTTACTGATACTATTTTTTTTTCTTAGGTCTCAGATAGAGGGCGGAAAGAAAGCAAAGAAGGCACCTTTGATTTTTGACCTTCACTCCGAAAAGGGGATCCAGCACTTCAGACAGGCGGTGCAGGAGGCCGACGAAGAGGGAGACTCACCCTATGACAGAATAGAAGTGTCCTGGCCTTTACCAATGCTGGAGGTCAGTCACAACTGAGAGTTTTATGTCATGAAATTTTGTACTTTGAACTGATGTGTTGTGCTGAGCTTTGTTGTTCACAATTTTTTACTCTGAAATTTCACGTCGCATTTAAATTTCAATATGGGATAGATTTTCTGTCTAGGCAGACTGACCATATGAGCCGCGGCACGAGAAAACCAACAAAGTGGTTGTGCGTCCAGCGCAGACTCAGATCAGCCTGGGCATCCGCCCGGTCTGATCAGAGTCTTCGCTGTCCGCATGGAGGTAGCTTAGACCCTTAGCTATCCTTTAAGCGCTAAGCGAAGAGTCTGGTTAGATTGGCCGGATGTCCAGGCTGATCTGAGTCTGCGCTGGGCGCACAATCACATTGTTGGTTTTCTCGTGTCGCGGCTCATATGCTTTTTGGGCTGTATCGTAAAAGAGTGCGGGATTGCGCACATGAGGCCTTGTTTTGCCTTGGTGCGTGATTTATTGTGCTTCTGGCATTGTGGTCGCTTTTGTGGCTGTCCACAGTTCATCCTGCTCTATATTATGTGATTTAAAATGAAATACTAAATGTATAAAATATAATAAAAATAAAAGAGTAAAATTAGATGACATATGCCTTATATATTTTGTATGGCTTTTGGTTTTAGTTGTAATGATGTGATGTTCATTTGTGTAAGCTATCAATGATTTACTGTTCCGTCTAGTCTTCTTCGTTTCTTCCTTCTTTTACCTTCGGAATCTTTTCCAATCGGCACATGGCGTCGAAATGACTTCGCACTGACCTCGATGCAGCGTGATGACGTGGTATCGAAGTTATTTCGACGTCAAGTGCCTGCAGGGAAATTTGACTGTGGCCTTTTCTGTGTATTTTCTTTTACGCGTATATTTTCACATATCTTTGCTTATCTTTTGCAGGAAGGAATTGCAGTTGTGGACACCCCAGGTATCGGTGGAAGCGCTAAGATGTCAAAGTATGCTGAAAGATACCTCTCAAAATCCTACGGATTTATCTACGTCGTAAACAGTGCCAATGCGGGCGGTGTACAAAAAGGAAGGGTAAGGCTTTATCCCGTTTATGCGCAATGGACTCTCTCGTCCTTTTCAATTGCATGAGTCCATTTGTCATCTTTGGGAGTTTCTGCTGTAGTTTATTTCTATTGTTCTGCAAACAGTGAAGACCCTGGAACGCGCCGTCTATCAGAGCCTACACTGTTTGGCAATATGCTTTTATGGGGCAATAGGCATCAATGGTTTAACTTGCTTAAAACAGAGTTCTGGTAGCATAATAAGCTGTAATGTGATGGAACCTTATGGGATGGTAGATTTGCTAACTTTTATCTTCAAATTCATTGTGTTTTATTGAAGAGTTCAGTGTTAGTATTGCTTTATGAACTCATACACAAGGGAATGCGTACCTTAGAATTCTATATTTATTTTTTGGCTCCTTGAGAAAAGTTTGAAAAGCTATCTAAAACTTGTTTTTATGACAGTGCCCATCTACCCAATGTGCACACAATGAAAGTTCATGAACGTTTGAGCTGTTGTCGAACACTGTCAGTCACCGATTCTTATCGGTAGTGACAAAGCTCATTTCCACTAGTCGCTGCTAAAAATCTCACTTGCACCAGTCACGACTTCACGAATTGCTGCTATCACTGGTGCAAGTAATATTCGTCACCTGTAGCAGTAATAGAATTCATATTTGTCTCTTCTAGCAGTTACTAGCAGTACTAAGTCTTGGCTAGCAGTGACTAGCAGTGGGGCACATGTTTGCTTACAGTAACTTTCAGTGAGAATTGAATGCTGATAGTTAACATTGACTACAAGTAGTGATCATTAATGGATGATGGCTGTGACCAGTGACTAGCAGTGACTGACAGCTGCTAAATCGATCCCTTCATAGTACTGACTTGGTTAGAACTTCTATATTTTTCAGCTTCAAAACTTCCTACGTCTAGTGGTGAATGCTGCAGGTGACGAAGGATTTAACACGGAGTCGACAATGTTTATCTGCAACCGATGGGATATGATACCTAGTAAAGATAAGGACGCAGTGGCAGCGGATACTTTCGAGAAGTTGTCAAGATTCTATCCTACCTTGAAGAAGTCACAAGTCCACTACATGTCACTCACAGAGGTAATACATATTTAGCTGTTTTAACCCATTACTGTCTAGCGTCCCATAAAAAGGTCATAGGCAAAGAGTGCAGACCCAGATCAGACGCCGCAACTCGCGGCGTCTGATCATGGTATACACTACTTGCACAAGACTAATGGGTATTTCTCTTTAAAATAAATTTTAGAAAAAATGATAAGAATATAAACTAAATCAGTCACCAATGGAATGACAAATGGACTCATTCGTTTGATAAGGATAGAACATTTCAGTGGGCATAAATAGGTTAATTTACTGGTAAAAATATTTGGCCCAGAATTGTTTAAACGAAAAAATTGTAAATAGGAAAACGTTTGTGCCCATGTTTTCTTCCCTTGGCAAAGAGGTCTTTCTTGAATAAAATCTACCCTGACAGGGGAAGTTCTTTCCTTTAAGAGTTAACTCCCTTTTAGAAGGTAGGCAAAAAAGAGGAAAACATTGTTGGTACATGTAGTAGAAGCAGTTCATGTAGCCCAGCCCCCACGTCCCCATATCGTATAGATTTTTCAGTGTTAGGACTGAATTCACAGATTCTGCATTAGAAAGGTGCATAATGCTGTCTTCACAATTCTACATATACATGTATGCTGACCCGACTTATGCACGGTATCCTTTTTTTCTTTTTGGGGAAAAAAGATAAAATTATAGTGTCGGTTAGAAATTTTGTTTAGTATATAGAATCAATTGTTGGATATTTTACATTCAGTGGCATGCCTTTGGAATGGTTTTTATTTTGCTAAATATTTTTTCAGGCTATGAAAGGTCTGCAATATCAAACAATATTGCCGGAGTACACTGTTTTGTTGGAGATGGTCGAGAAAATATTACCCAACAGTCTTAGAGCAAGACTACATACTCACTACAGGTCAGTAGTACAAAACATCAAAAAAACGAAGAATATTTGAGCCGCGACACGAGAAAACCAACAAAGTGGTTGTGCGCCCAGCGCAGACTCAGATCAGCCTGGGCATCCGCCCAGTCTGATCAGAGTCTTCGCTGTCCGCATGGAGGTAGCTTAGTCCCTTGGCTACCCTTTAAGTGCTTAGCAAAGAGTCTGATCAGATTTGGCTGATGCCCAGGCTGATCTGAGTCTGCACAGGGCGCACAATCACATTGTTGGTTTTCTCGTGTCGTGGCTCATTTCAATGGCAATTCAAATGCACAACCTGTCCTTAATTCTATGTTTCCAATCATAGTTTTAACTTTTCAAAACCAAATTTCAAGAGTTTAAATTCTTAGACCAAGGTTTAAATTTTCATATCTTATTCATTTCTGAAAACTTGGTTTCGAAAATTTGAAAGCTAGAATCGAGAATCCGATCCCTAGCTTTAAAGTATCTCTGTTTGAAGCCTTGTTGTTCAGTAAAGATTTACGTCCTTGTTTATAATTATAAAAAAACGTTCCCATGAAATATTTACTCAGTTACATCGTAATGACCTTATTATACATTTGAGATATTATGAGCAATTTTTGTGAAAAATGATTCTAAATCAAGAAATAAAATGAATACACACTTCTGAGCCACACCCAGACTGTCACTCAATGTCACCTGGCAGTGTATAGCTGGCCAATGCAACGACAACTAAGCACGTGACAAAGTCGCACGTGGTTCAATGTCTAACATAAATCCGTGATTTTCCTTACAGCTAATGGAAGGATGTTTCCCAGCAGGCACATGGCGTTGAAATGACGTCATACTGACGTGGATGCGACGTCATGACGTCGCATCGACGTCAATACGACGTCATTTCGACGTCATAAGCCCGCTGGGTTACCTATCTAAAGTAGGCGTGGTTTCCGGAACTCTCTTTTTTCGGACCGTTCTCGAAATCGTCTCATTGGATAAAATGGAATTTGCCCTGACGTCACTAGAGCGTGCACGAACCAGAAAAAAACCTAGATATGGTCATATATATGACCGTGGATCGACTTTCAGTCGTGTTCATCTACGTTTTAAATCTCGATACTGCACTTTAAGGTATTCAGATACACAATAACGTTAAAACACATAACAGAGTTATTGTTCATGGTGAAATCAATCAACTATGGAATATATACATACTTACAATGTGTACCATAAAGATCCTAAGTTTTCGGGCAGATACGTCTGTGCAAACAGTGGAAACCGTGATCAGACTGTTCCTTAGGAACCAGAATGATCAAGGTCTTTACAATTTCAATTCCATCTGCGCATTTTTGAGGCATTACTCTTTGGTAGACCCGGAACAACAGGAAAATAAATAACAGGGCAACGACCGGCTGTGCTTGCAGCAGGTGCAGTATTTGGGCAGTCTTTTTGGGGGATATTTTTGAACTTAAACATTGTTTTTCTAGGAAACAAAACGGTCAAATGTTTGTTTTTTGTTTTTTTTTATTCTGTATCATACAATGTAAGTGTTACTAAAACAATATGCATAAGCATGCCCTATCGATTGAATATATTTTTCATGACGTTTTTCATGAAATTCAATTTTCTTGCATTTTTTTTAAAAATATAAACATATACTAATTATCAAGATAACTGCAATTTTTCTTACCAGTTTGTTTCAAATACCCTATATTAAAGATTATATGATTTGCAGAAAAGAAAGTGCATCCATGTGCTAGAGACATGAATTTTAATGGAAAATGTGTAAAAAAAAGTATGTACATGTGTAAAGTTTGTTTTTTAGGAAAACAAAACGGTGAAATTTTTTCTTTTCTTATCCAAATGTTTTATAGCCCTTTGGGTTATTCAGCTGGTATAATGAAATGAATGCCCCACCAATATTTTCATTCACTATTCGTCTACTTTAATTAAAAATTACATTATTTAGACAAATTATATATTCTAATGAAATTAGTAAAATTGTTTATTTCGGAGATGCTGAAAAAATAAGGGAGTATATTTTAACTTGCTATACATTTCTGTTCTAGAGTTCTTTAAGATGACATTTGTATCAGTGCTTGTGTTTTCTTTCCGTGTCTCATTTTGAATAACGCTGTTTAGCAAATTCAACTATTTTTATTTTTGACGCTTTTAAGATTAAGTTCCTGGCTAAACTCCTTAAGAATATTTTTCAATAAATGCTCATTGACAGATCTGAAATAGTCCAAAATCGACTTTATGGCATAAACTTGCGGTAAAACATATTTAGAATAAAAATATTACAAATCTAGAAGACTCGCGGACCACAATTGAAATCGTATGATTGGGCCAAGTAAAATCGATTGACATAGCAGGCACTGACGAGCGCTAAAATTACCTAAGTATCATCACGTGGTCGCAAGAGCTACTAATGATTTCCTTACTAACTCTCGATTTTTTTTCTAATTTGCATATGCGTTTGAACTTATCTTTTTAATTCATAATTGTCGAAGCCAAAATATTATTATGAACTTTCACCCAGGATTTAGAATGAGAGTATTATATCAAAGGAAATTTAAAAAAAAATATTTGTAAGTGGTAAAATGGTAGTATATGTTCAAGTTTTTGAGTTTTGCTGAAATACGAATGTACTCACAATGTCTTTGCAACTCACAACACCTACACTTTGCTTTATGTAAAATGAGGTCATATATTACTACTAATTTTTTTATTTGATTTAGGTGGATGTCTGCAATCTTGAAGAGAGCACTGTACTCGTTGAAAGTGTCTAAAGTGATGGATGCAAAATCAATGGATAAAGTTAAAGAAGAATATGATCAAGTACGTGTTTGTATGGCTCTTGTAGTGGAAGTTGTTGGGATCGTTCGGTAAGGACCGATTGCTCAGACCTAGTTTAAGATAACATGAAGTTAAGGCCATATAAAATGTATGGCTAAACTTGGGGTTAACTTTAACCACAACTGAGAAATCGGTCCTAAATGTTCCTATCAGAATGCGTAACTGCGCAAAGATTCTGTACTAATTGTGTTACCCTCTTGAAATAAAGTCTTTATTATTATATTCAGTCTTCACATTTCACTTGACAGATTCCTTAATATTCATAGCAGGGCAGACTCAAATCTGGCTGCGGGTTTACAGGCTGATCTGAGAATTCATTGATTGCACTTACTTTGAGGCATATCTCAGCGTGTCTCTTGCACATGGCTTTCCACGTTAGTTATAATTCATGAATTAACAAAAAAAAAGAACAGAGAATTAAATAATTTGAGAGAATTACAGTTTGAGAAAATCGCACTTGTTACGTGAATTTCAGTCAGAATTATTTACTTACAATACGACAGAAGGACCGCATACGCTGTATATTCTAGCAGATACCAAAGACTTCATGGCTCTGTTACCATATCAAATGTGGGATTACTAACTTGTGCGTAGGTCTTTTGCAGAATGACGTCTCAATGACGTCACTTTGACATCAATAATACCTCCTAGTTGCCATGACATTTGAGCTTTAACGCCACCCATGTCTACAAGGACATTTGTGACGGCGTTTGCCATCACGGCTCATCCATTTTTTAATGACAAAACAGGCTGAAATTTTTTCAACAGAACTCTTCAGACTTTCGACAGGATTGCTCTTTGGAAGATTTTCTATAATGCCATTAAAATAGCAAATTGCTTTAATATGTCGATCAGGTAGTACGAACTGATTTTGTACTGTGCAGTGTGGTATATATCTTTCCAAATCATACTAACAAACATGTTTTATTTTCTAAGGTCAAGAAACAAATAGACAAATTAGAACAGAATTCACGGGAAAGGATAGAGTATCTGAAACATAATATTAGGACAGAGTCAGAAATGATCGCAAAGGACATAATAGCAGTCTTACAGTCCAGATCGATGTCAGAAAAAATGTTTGATTGGCGCCGACAAGACTGTCCAGGCACGGACGATAAAAAGAAGGTAATTTTTCTCCAACCCTTGTAATGGTTTTGGACCTTAAAAGCGTGTGGATACAGCTCATGCTTTCTATCTTTTCACAGCAAGAGGAACAACTTTTGTGACTTCCCTGTTTCCCTGGATGACAAATCCCGTTCGAAATTGTGTCTACTCTTAAAGGAAAGAATTTGCTCCTACAGGAGCAAATTCTACTTTTAAGAGTTGACCGTCTCCGACAAGGGAGGCAAGAAAATGGTAGAGTTCCTGTTCCTGAAAACGTACCTGTCATTCTTAATATGTATTATATATTGCCAGTTTCTGATTTGCGATTTTATAAAGTAGTTTTATATTTTGAGCTTTCAAAAGTAAAAGGAAAAAAAAAAAAAACAGATGGAAACGCCCGTGAAAATCAGAAAGTATGTATGGATACATGCTACTTTTGATGCAACAAAAACGGTCAAAGATCTCCGCAACTCTAAGTAAAAAAGTTCCTGACCGTCCAAGGGTAATGCTTTCGTTTTTGGTTCATCCTTGTCTGTGGTTTAAACATATTTTATTGCTAATACAGTCAAATACAAGCAAATGAGTCGGGCCACAAGTTCTAACAACATTAGTTACGGCCAATCCTTGTCTGTCTGCTCCTCTGAAAGGGAGCTGTTACACGTTCCTAACAAATGGTTACTTGATATGAAATTTATGAAACTGGCTCTCTGCGATTTTCTTTATCATAACAGAGTCTCCGTGGTCGAGTGGTTTGAACGCTTGGCTTTGATACAGAATGTCGCGCGTTCGAAATCCTACAGGCTAGCCCCTAAAACTGTCCCCGTCAACTGGGCAATAAATGGGTACCATTTTCAAATTAGGGAAGTTCTAAGAAATCGAAAGAAGAGGATTAGATTCCGCTTTCTTATGGTGTGTCCAGGATACCGTTAGGCTGTAACAACCTTGTCCCAAGCCACAAGGCTATGCGATTTTTTTATCATATGACGTCGCATCTGAGAGTGTAATAAAGCCATGCATTAAAAACGATAATCCACTAGTGGATTAAAATATGCAAATTACGTCGTAACGTTATACGTTAATGTCCATAAAAACGTCGCGTTTTCTAATAGCGAAATCGTGACGTTTTAATGCAAAATTTGCTAATAAAATGCAATTTCAGTGTCATATGATAAATAGAATCTTGCATTCGTGCTCCTGTATTATTGAATTTATTAAACGAGTTGGGAGAAAAGATAAGATGCGAGGCAGAGATGCGTTGGGGGAAAAGATAAGATGCGAGGCAGAGATGCGTTGGGGGGAAAGATAAGATGCGAGGCAGAGATGCGTTGGGGGAAAAGATAAGATGCGAGGCAGAGATGCGTTGGGGGAAAAGATAAGATGCGAGGCAGAGATGCGTTGGGGAAAAAGATTCAAATAATAAATTCAATAATACATGAGCACTCATGTAAGATCCTCTATAACTTTGTCTTTTTTCTTTTACAGGTAGCAAAGGAGGCATATGAAAAGATAGGAGCCAAAATTGCACTAGAGATTAACCGCTGGGATAGAGAAAATAGCGTTGTTCATGGAATTAAAGACAAAATTGTTAAAGTCTTCAAACGAGACTTCGAACTGATGGAGGGACAGGTTGCAAGATTAGAAAGTACGTTGTCTAGATAACCGTTAACTCTTTCGGCGCCAAATTTTTCAGACGACAAATTTTCGTCTGCTCAAATCATCAGACGACACATTTGTAATTGGAAATTTTAACAATCTAAAGACATTTTTCATAAAATCAGGCTTTTTAAAATCATATTTGAATGGCAAACAGTGTAGATCCTGATCAGACGGCTCTTTTAAGAGCCGGCTGATCTGGATATACGCTGTTTGCAAAGTCGCATTTTTGCGACTTTGGCGCCGAAAGAGTTAAACCGCCAAAAAAGCAGACGACGAGAATATTTACGTCTGCGAGATTTAAAAAATTGTTTCGTACAAGCTTTACAATATTGAGAATTAAAAGACTAGAGAACAAAAGCGTAATCCAGATAAGGCCGCTCATCATTTTCAATCCGAATTCTTACGCACAAAGCATTGTTGACCCGAAAATTGCTTTGCAGGATTGTATGTACCCAGGATCCACTTTTGTGTCACTGCTTCGGTCAAGTGATAACACCCTGACTTTGTTCCTGTTTTCCACTGTTTAATATCTTGTCTTACTAAGTCAAGAACCAATACATCTATTTTACAAAGTCCAAAAAGAAAAAAAAAAGAAAAAAAAAGGGTGTGCATATGCTTCATTTTGACACTTGACGGAAAGCATAATTTGCATATATATATAATTTTTTTCCCTTTATAATAGGAGCAAAGTCGACGAAGATAAAATACTGATAAATATTGAAGCATATTGGCAGGATCATGCACGTTAAGACAAAAAGACTGGGAAAATTTTAAAGAAAAGAATATTTTTTCAGCATGTTTGAGTGTGAGAATCGAAATATTTCAGTCCTAATAGTGTTGGTAGGTGCAGTTAGCAGTTTGTCGGTCGGTTGTTAGTAAACACATTAAGACTGCGAAGTGCTCATGATACGATTTCCTTTGTAACTTACTTCCAAACTCAATGATTAACTGCTAGAGCTGATCTATTCAATTCAAATATATAAACGATACTACTAACGCTCTTACGAATGTAAAACATCGCCTGATCGGATATCGTAAAAACTTTCCGACAGTTAGCCCTATGACATTTTGTCGGAATCCCAACATCAATTTGAAACGACACTCCTGATTGGTTGACGTCTGATTTTACGCTGGTAAAAATGCCTGGTGTGGGTACAAGTGCTAAATTCATGGATTATTTCCTCATAAAAGCGGACGAAACATGGCATAACTATTACTTTGCTAATATTGTAGGTGCCTTTCTCGACGGGGATACGAAGGTTGTACAGGATCTTCACCAGTCTATAAAGAAACCAGCTCCTGTGAAACAGCTCTGGAAGAAGGCTAAAGACGCCAGCATCGATGAGGACTCAGGCTCTTTTAAGGGGCTGGGTGGGGCAATCAGCACAGTCAGTGGACTATCAGCTAGTGACAAATCTTTTAAGAAAATATTTAGCGACTACAAACTGAAAGACCCGCAAAGATGTGTCACAAGAATGCAAGATGCAACAAAACTGTATTTAGAAAGTATTTGTGAAACAAAACACTTTCAAGATAAACTTAACAAATTCTTTAGCAGGTTTGTGAAGGGTATAGATGCAGTTGCCAAAATGATACCAGACTTCTTGAAAGCAGATATGGGTCTTATTGAATGTCTTCAGGATCAAATGCAGAATACGGAAACTAATTTGAGAGAAATGTATCCTAGGTTAATCCACACCAATCAGCTGTTGCTAGGCCAGCTAGATCTGTTCTTTGTGAACTATATCATGACGTTTGATTTTTCTCTTGACGATATTGACTGGGATCCCCATGACGCTCCAGTGGGTAGTGGTAGTTTTGCTGATGTGTATATTGCTGATGTTAAAGATATGAGTAGAAAATCCAGGCGAAGTGTTGCTATGAAAGTTTGTAGAGATGCTTTGAAAGAAAACACAGTCTCTGATATACTTTTGGAGGACAGAACTCTCAGGCAAGTCTGTTTCTCGAACAATATAAAATGTTATCCAAACACTAATATACATAATGTGAGTATATGGACTCAATTGATCGAAATTAATGAAGTCGTTAATTGTCGTGATGTTTAAAAAAACCTGTATCACTTTAATCTTTGGTAAACTTTAGTAGTAGTGAATATATTTAACTCTGCTGCACTGCACAATCTGCTCACATTTATCCCAGCAGATACTGTCCCTCAATTTCACTTCGTGTGCAAGAACATTAACTCTTGAAGCAACAAAAAAAAGTAGAAGGCAAACTTTGCGTGTCAATTTTAAAAAAACAACAAAAAAAAAAAAAAAAAACATGTTTGATTCAACCTGTATCTTATGGAAAATTGAAAGTTATAGGTCAGTGTAGATCAAGATCGGGTATTTGCCATTTCATTTTTATGCTGTTATTTCATACATGTAGTTAACTTTGCTTCATAAGTCAAAGATCACGTGACTTTTGCCAGAGTTCAACATCCGGTCATCTGGCAGTTTGCGTGATATATATATCAAACAAAACTTTAATAAATGCAATCATATTTTATTCAGGGAGCTTGATCACCCCAATGTTGTGAAATATTTTGGCGCCACCTATCGGTTTAGAGACAAAAAGCGTCAGAAAGACATGCAGTGGATCATGGTGATGGAAGTGTGCAAGTACACTATGAAGCAGAAATTCGTGAACCCGGATATAAACAACCCAGGAAAGCTCCAAGCTGGCTCCTCCTCACAGCTGCAGGCGATGGTTACCATGGCTGACTTTGCACATCAGCTCTGCTCTGGACTGAAGTATCTTCATGAAAAGGGATTTGTACACAGAGACTTGAAACTGGAAAACATTTTGGTATGTATTAACCCATCTATGCCCAGTGGAATATTCTGTCCTTATCAAATGGCTCAATCCACATATTCCTTAATGGGTGTCTGGTGTTTTTTTATTTTTATCATTTTTATTAGCTCACCTGAGCCAGCGGCTCCGAAGAGCTTATAGGATGGTAAGGCTCCGGCGTCCGTCGTCCGTCCGTCCGTCCACAATTTTAAAAGACTTCTCCTCTGGAACTGCTGGGCCAATTGTAACAAATTTTCATATGAAGCCTCCAGGGGACTTAGGAACGAAAAGTTGTTCAAACGGTCCTGGTCACATGACCAACATGGCCGCCACGCCGATATATGGTAAAAACCTAGAAAAATCTTCTTCTCCAGAACCAATAGGCCGATGGCCTTGAAACTTGGTATGTAGCATCGGGTACGCGAGTACTACCAACATTGTTCAAATTATGACCTTGGGTTGACCTTGCCCTATTTTGCGGTAAGGCCAAATTTGCTTCCTTATGCTTTTATATAGAAAAATGGTAGAACATAAGATATCTTTGAAAATGTTGAAGATTATGGGCTAAAATTAGGGTATACAGTCATCTTAATGAGTACATGAAGATTTATGAGTATGAGAGGTCAAGGTCATTCTTTGGCCCTTGATCCAGGTCTCTCATATTTCGACATTTTCACGCATCTCCTCAGAGGACACTGAGCCAATTGTAACCAAATTTCATATAGAAGCTCTAGGGGGCGGGGTAAAGAAAATTTATTCAAACGGTCTTGGTCACATTGACTAACATGGCCGCCACGCCTAAATATGGTAAAAACCTTTAAAAATCTTCTTCTCCAGAACCAATAAGCCGATGGCCTTGAAACTTGGTATGTGGCATTGGGTAGGAGAGTAATACCAAGATTGTACAAATTATGACCATGGGTTGACCTTGACCTATTTTATGGCAAGGTCAAATTTGCTTTCTGGTGCTTTTATATGGAAAAATGCTAGAACATAAGATATCTTGGAAACTGTTGAAGATTTTGGGCTGAAAATTTGGGTATACAGTCATCTTAATGAGTACATGAAAATTTATACATACAAGAGGTCAAGGGCATTCTTTGACCTTTGACCCTGGTCTCTCATATTTTGACAATTTCACACATCTCCTCAAAAGCCAGTTGGGCCAGTTGTAACCAAATTTCATGTAGAGGCTCTAGGGGGCAGGTTACGAACATTTGTTCAAAAGGTCCTGGTCACATGACCATTATGGGCGCCATGCCCATATATGGTAAAAAAAAACTTTAAAAATCTTCTCCAGAACCAATAGGCCGATGGCCTTGAAACTTGGTATGTAGCATTGGGTATGCGAGTACTACCAAGATTGCCCAAATTATGACCTTGGGTTGACCTTAACCTTTTTTACAGTAAGGTCAAATTTGCTTTCAGTAGCTTTTATATGGGAAAATGCAAAACATATGATTTCTTGGAAACTGTTGAAGATTTTGACCTGAAAATTGGTATATAGTCATCTTAATGAGTACATGAAAATCAATATGTACAAGAGGTCAAGGTAATACTTTGACCCTGGTCTCTCATATTTTGACAATTTCATACATCTCCTCAAAAGCCACTGGGCCAATTGTAACTAAATTTCATATAGAGCCTCTAGGGGCTGAGGGAATTAAAATTTGTTCAAACAGTCTGGGTCACATGACCAACATGGCTGCCATGCCTATATCGGGCAAAAACCTTTACAAATCTTCTTCTCAAGAACCAATTGATTGATGGCCGTGAAACTTGGTATATAGCATCAGGTACTTGAGTACTATGAAGATTGTTCAAATGATGGCCTTGGGCTGACCTTGACCTTTCTTAACGCAAGGTCAAATTGGGAAAATGCTAGAACATAAGATTTCATGGCAAGTTTAGAACATTTTGGCCTAAAAATTGGTATATAGTCATCTTAGTTAGTACATGGAAGATTTGCGGATACAAGAGGTCTAGGTCATTCTTTAAGCTCTGAACCATGTCTCTCATATTTTGACAATTTAAGACATCTCCTCAAAAGCCACTGGGCTAATTGTAACCAAATTTCATACATAGCCTCCAGGGGCTGAGGGAACGAAAATGTATTCAAGCGGTCTAAGTCACATGACTTACATGGCCACCATACTCAGGTGAGCGATTCAGGGCCTCATGGCCCTCTTGTTTTGATTATAGGAGAAAATACAAATAGTGAACGTCCTGATCAGACACCGCAAATGGTGGCATCTGATGTAAGTCTGCACTGTTTGTCTTTGTCCCATTTATGGGATGCTAGGCATTAATGGGTTAATGTTTTAACATGCGCACAAAACTGATTAAAATACAAGACAGCAAAACACTCTGTATGAGTGCTACCCCATGTTTTCCGCCATTTTACAAAGGAACAAACGCATGTAGTTTCTTTTCATGCTTTTCATGCAGGGAGAAGCCCTTTCAAAAGGGGATTTGTCCTAAAAAGAAATTATTTTCTCCTAGAAGAGCAATTTTTTTTGCTTTGAAAAAATGGCCTCCATTGTGAAAGAGAGTAATGAAAAGGGCAGACTTGCTTCCTTTAAAAGTGTACCCATTCATCTGAATAAGTTTTGTGCAATTTTAGCAGCGACACAGCAAACCAACAAAGTGGCATGTGCGCCGACCAAAAACTCAGATAAGCCTGTGCATCCGCCCAGTCTGATCAGAGTCTTTGCTTTGCTCGTAAAAGGTAGCTAAGGGCCTTAGCTAGCTCCGTTCAAACAGCGAAAACCCCGATCAGACTGGGCGGCAACCCAGGCTGATCTGCGTCGTTGCCTGGTGCATATGCCACTTTCTTGGTTTTGTCGTGTCGCGGCTCAATTTTGTTCGTAATCAATAATATCACTATTATAGACTCAATCTGGTTTTCTTTTGTACTTTAATTGAAGCTACGGTTTAAGTAACATGGAAAGGTATGTACAGCTCATTGACTAAATTGTATTACTTTCCGTTAATTACCTCCTATGTCACATAGAAGCGGTCTTGGCATACGTTTAGATCCATATAGGATGCAGCATTTTGAGGCGTCTGGTCTGGGGCTACACTTTTATGCAGGAAATTTTGTAAGATATATAATTAAAATCAAATCTTAGAAATGAGCCTACTTAATTGTGAGCCAGAGGATAGCAATGCGCATTAAATGGTTAAGAACGGGCACTCATTGATATCTCACATTACAGGTAACGGATCAGAATGTGGTCAAGCTGACAGATGTTGGTCTGGCCAAGCAGACTGTAGAAATAGCCTTTAGCATCGTTGGTTCCCCCGTCTACATGGCGCCAGAGGTGCTACTCCAAACAGAAAACTACGACAGCAAAGCAGATATCTACTCACTGGCTATCATCCTCTGGGAAATGTGGTATGGGAAAGACTCCGCTGATTATATCCAGCAACAGCTGTTTGGGCCCCTGGAGAAAGCAATCAAGGAAGGGCTGAGACCTTCCCTGAATATGTCAACAAAGCCACCCCAGCCCTGGCTGGAACTGATTGCCAGGTCTTGGGAGTATGAGACAGATAAAAGACCAACAATTGACTATCTTTGTAACTTTTTCGAATCCTTTCTGCAGAAGAATAGAAGGATGTAATTCTTTATGTCAGAAATATATTACAAAGCATATACTCTCATTGGTATTACATGTACATTGTGTTGGATTTGTAGCATAAGATGCTATTTCTGAAACACTAATAGGATTTTTTTTTCTTTCAATGTGCGTCTTCAGCACTTGATTTTGTGTTTGCCTTTAATTTGTGAAAAAAAATCACTTTCAAAATTAAAAGTAAAGTGACTTGTCAAACCTAAGATTTTAAAATACAGAAACATGGTATCAAATGCATGTTTTAGTTTCAAAAGGAATCTCAGCAGTTCGTACCTGGGAACAAAGAACAAACACAAGGATGAAACTCAGTTTAACTTTTATGGAGACCCTTACTGTGACAGCAGTGTTGTTTGCAAGCTTAGAACCGCTTGAGTAGCATTGTGCATGTATATGAATATGTTTTGTTGAATTGTTATATATATAAAAAAAGTAGTTCGCAATTACGTCAAGCGCCTGCTCCAGGCGCTTGACATAATCTGAGAACTACTTTCAGCACCGGTCAACCGATACATTTACGGATAGCTGGATATAGTTTCTTGAAATAAATTTGCCACATTTCTAAAAAAAAAAAAAAAGAAGAAGACTGTCGACTTAAAAAAAAAACGCTGCGTTTTAATTGTTTTATGATTTAAGGCGTGTTAGTACCCACTCAAGGGAAGCAACTTTGTCATTGTCAACTCTTAAAAAAAAGAGAAGTTGCTCCTACAGGAGCCAGTTCTTTCTTTTTTTTAGAGAGGGGAAGCAAACACGAAGTTAAAAACATAATTGAGCCGCGACACGAGAAAACCAACAAAGTGGTTGTGCGCCCAGCGCAGACTCAGATCAGCCTTTGCATTATTCAAGTCTGATCAGATTGGTCGCTAAGCGCTCAAAGGGTAGCTAAGGGTCTAAGCGACCTCAATGCGGACAGCGTAGACTCTGATCAGACTGGGCGGATGCCCAGGCTGATCTGAGTCTGCACTGGGCGCGTAACCTCTTTGTTGATTTTCTCGCGTCGTTGCTCATATTTTCGTTCGTAAAAATGGTAAAAACATGAAGGCATACCCATATCCCATAATAAATTCTAGGCTATAAGTAAAGAACAGCATGCCCACCGAGGTCTGAGAGACCGTGGATGGACTTTACAAAAGGAAAAAAGCTGCAGCGGGTAGGTTATTATTAAGCCTACGTCAGCTTGAATACATTAATTAAACGAGCAACAAAAGACTGTCCATCATTTTCACCATGGCATTACAGAATCTCGCACAAATTAAACTATAAAATACCCCGGTAAATGGTGACTTCACCTTGTGTGGTGGAAACACCGGAATTTTCATTCGTGCTTCGAAGTCGTCAAAACACCAATGTTCATGATAGATTATAGTTGACTTTCGTTATCACAAGCACTGAGTTTTCAAAGTAACCTCTTATATTAAAGAATATAGTTTAGACACTTTTCTATTTTTCTTTATATTCATCTCTTTTTATCTCAAACTATTCGTACTATGTCAAAGTGAATTTTCTTTGACCAGAAAATGTCATTTGAGTTATCAGTAGTTTAAGTTATCAGTAGTTTGATAAGAACTTCGACATAAAGATATCAAGAGTTGCTGTATGAAGGTATGTATTGTATTCACTAGTTTGTGCCAATGCGAAGGCTGGTCCTAGTCTTCCCTGTGCATGCTTGATCATAGTCAATCAAGGGGTGTCTTTTTATTTGGTGGTGGGGGGAGGGGGTCGGGACGAGTATAAACGAGTATAATTTTTATTTCATTTTAAGGAGAAATACCTATTTGTTTTGTGCAAATAGTGTCGACCCTGGTCAGACGCTGGGCTTTGCACCTTCTGATCTGGGTCTGCACTGTTTGCTTTTGCCCTATATACTAGTATGCGAAGCTAGGTAAAATGTGCTGAGTTCACTGAGTACACCTTCAGAAAAAAACAACTTTGTTTTTATTCTTTGCCTCCTTTCTCAACTGGTGTCAGCTCTTAAAGAAAAGAGTTGTAGCTGTCCTATAACCCGGAACAGATCGTGATTAGACGCCATAGAATGCGACGCCCATTTGGAATCTACTTAAAACAGCTGTTTCTTCTAAAAGATGTCTAGTGAGCTAGATCTAGTCCAGTCCAGTCTATCCCATAACCTTGGGAGGTCGTCGGGGCATCACAGATGGCTTTACAACAATCTATTTGTAGCTCTAGTGAGCTAGATTGACTTACACAACTCGTGAGAACACTACTGCGTAGCTACCTTCATACGTTTATAGCTACCATGCTGAAAAGCAGCGGTACTCGGATTGATTGTATCGATGACTTGCGAGTTTACGTCCTTTGTAACAGTATTTCAGTCCTATCAGGACGATGGGCATGTGATAATGAAAGGCTTTGTACAATGGAACCCCGTTTACGGTAGGAAAGATTCCCGCCGAAGCTGGTCTCGAACCCGGGACCGCTAGATCAATAGGCAGCGCTTAACCTAGTGAGCTACCGGCGCTCCTACCCGTATTCGGAGCGAGAAAATTTCATTTGAAGCGTTCTTGAGCATGTATATCCTAGATTACAGAAACAGTAAATATATATAATGTGGACAACACGCGTCACCACCCGACCCCCGAATCTTGTCTGGTATAAATGCTGTACCAAAATAAATTTCTTCACCAATTTGTTGGCATGGTCGTTGTAGTCTAAAATTGTTTTCAAGCAATACTTGAATATGCACATCAAAATTCAGGAATACTTTTAATTCTTATTTCAAGAATCGGGAGTCGGATGGTCCGTGAGATTAGGCCTATAGATGCACTGCACGCGAAAGTGATCTCAAAAAACATGATTCATCAACCTTGAACTATTTACTGAACAAAATTATGTTCCAACAACTGAATACTGACACATACTAAGAAATCCTGGAGATGTGCGAAGCCATGCCCTGTGCGAAGCCATGTCTCCTTACTCTAGGCCTACTTCTGAAACAAACTTACCCTAATGAGAGGAACATGAAGTTTCCTTACGTTGTCGTCGTTGCCTGTATTGAATGCCAGACCGTAGGCGCTTGAAGTTTTATGCTATCATATACACTAGTTTCAATGATGCCGCTAAACATCCAGCGGGCTATGCGCCATTTTGAAATGGCCTCTAGACTGCGTCAAGTTCAAAGGGTTTTAAGTTTTTTTTGCATATAACTTCAAGCATCTGTGGCCAGACCAGTGTGCTGATTGCATGACTGTATGGATGTTTTTAGCCGCAAACTTCGTATGCTACACTGTAAAAAAGACTGTAGATTTTACGGTAGAATGATTGGAAACCGGCTTCCAGTCCTTTTACCGTTATTTTTACGGGCGTTTGCCTGTAAGACATTTTTGGAAATCACGAAATGGAAGTTTTATGTTAACTGGCTGCACTCGAAAATAACTTTATATTGTTTGAAGGGCTATCTGACCAAAGCGACATCTGCCATATTCTGTCCCGCTCTGCTTGATAACTCCTGCGATTTTTACGGGCGCCCGTAAAAATAACGGTAAAAGGACTGGCAGCTGGTTGCCAGTTATTTTACCGTAAAATATACGGATTTTTTTTACAGTGTACATAGTGAGTAGCCTACCATGTTAATGTGTCGCAAGCTTCGCCCTTCCCATGCTGTTTCTGGTCGCGCCTGATAAACTTGACATCAAAAGATGCTATCATTTTTTCTGTTTATCATGCATCCGCTGTAAAACTTCTGATAACAGGGGATGATAGTGTATTATCATGTCTTGTAGGCCCTATTAACCATTAAAGCGCCAAAAACGGAAAAAAATGTTGAATTTGCAAACAGTGTAGATCCAGAATCTACACTGTTTGCCGTCTAGTGTTCAAATTCTCAATATGATATCTCTTTGACGAAACATTTTTTGAAATTCTGCAGACGTAAATTTTGTCGTCTGCTTTTTGGCGCATTAAGGGTTAAAGAACTGCGCTTGCGTGAATTATATCAGGCAGTGCCTTTACAAGATGATCTGCCACATTCTGACGTTGGTAGTGATAACATTCGATTGGTTAGATGACGTCACTGACTAACGTCATAACGCATCGCCGCGTCATCAAGTTCGGACAAAACAGCGTTTTCTATTCAAAACAACCGATGAACAGATACAGTTTGCGAATTATTGAGTTATCTCTCTTGAATAAAAAAAATCAGCACAATACTAATTACTATATCAAAGAGATTTCCAATATGGAGCGGTCATGAATCTGCCGGGGTAAACATCAGAAGGAACGCAACTAAAATAAATGAAAGCGAGAGTTGTCTTACATGCAACAAATTGTTCTACATAACTGTGAGTATCCTAAAAATATTTTGAAAAGTTCAAAAGTTGTGATTCACAAACTGATCATAGATGGGTGGACGGCTAATTCTTCAGAGTTCATGCCTCTTTCATTCAACAAATTTCATTCTTCAGACTTCACACTCTACAATTCACACTTCACGGTTAATGCTTCACACAAAACATTCTTCTTCAAAGCGCACACTTCATAGCCTACTTCACGTTTCGTTTAAAAGTAAAAAGTGTGAATTATGATGGATGAACTGTGAATGAAGTAAGAACTATAAATTCTTAGGTATGAAAAGTCACTTTCCGTTGTCTTGCATGTTTAAAAAAAAACTTTAAAACTCTGAAGTATGAAGTGTGGAGCATTTACTGTGAAGTTTGAACATTCTAATATGGACTGTGAAGTGTGAGGTATTTAAAAAAGAATTATGGAATGTGAACTATGAAGTACGAATCGGGAGGTAAGAATAATGACGTGTGCACAAAGAATTCTTAAGTATGAAATATGAACTTTGAAGTATGAGCTGTGAATATGAATAATGCTGCATGATGTGTGAATCATAAACTTTGAAGTTTGAACAAGTGTGTATAATGAAGAGTGAACAGGGAATTATAAAGTGTAAAATATGAATTATGACGTCTGGGTGGTAAAGTATAAAGTGTGAAGTATGATGTCTGAACTGTGCATTGTGGAGTCTTCACCGGATTTTTGGAACTATGCACCGTGACGTATGAACTGTGTTTCACAGGCTTTGAAGTGTGAAATTTGAATAATCAATTTTGAAGTATGAACTTCTTAGTTTTAAAACTAAGAATTACAAAGTGTCAAGTTTGACCATGGTGTGTGAAGTACAAACTATAAAATGTGAAGTATGAACTATAAAGTCTGAAGTATGAACAATGAAGTGTGACGTATGAGTTACGAGCTGTGAAGCTTGGTGTATGACCTTTGAAGCATGAGCTATAAAATGTAAACAATGAAGTGTAATGCATAAACTGTAAACTGTGTAGTATGATATGTGACAATAATTCAATCCTTCAGAACAGCCGGGGGCGACTTCAGAACTCATAGCTTCTCGGTTCTCGGTTGCTACTGTCAGAGTGTGTTTTTCCCCCTTTCCCCCCAGAAAAATGGCTATAGGAAGGACGGCTATATAGTGGATTGTCCGGACCTCATAGAGCCACCTTTCCCTACAGGCCTTTTTCCCCCACCGGAAAATTGGCTATTAGTGAATTTGGTATGTTAATTGGTATTTTGCGGAACGGAACAAAACGGAACGGAATGGAACAGAGACATTTTACGGAATTAATCGCATAAGAAATGTATCAGTTCTTCAAGAAATGTATCAGTTCTTCAAGGGAGGTAATAAACGTGATTAATTCCGAAATATCAAAATGCAAAATTAGCGACCGTTTTTTATAATAATCAATAATTACTAATTTAAAGAACGAGGAGTTCCGCTGAGGTGATGGACGGACGCTCGGCGCCCCGTTACTGCGGCTAAGGATACGTTCCGCTGAGGTACGGGGGTAACGTCGATATGAGAATTGAAATATGATGATGTTCCGTTGAGGTGCGGGGGTAACGTCGATATGAGAATTGAAATACAATTACTACTACCAGTCAGGTACATAACCTCTAAAAGTTGAAAAAAATATAACTTGAAGCAGTTATAATTTTTTGCGACTATAGCAAAAGTAACCTCTTTAAGTTATAGTGTCTTTCTTCACCTTCAAATTCTGGAGTTATAGTAATTTTTATGGACAGATGGGTAATTTTCTCTGAAAGATCTCTTACATAACTTTATGGTTAAGCAATTGTTGAATTTAGATCAAGCTCCTCTGTAAAACTGTTAGTTTAATAATTTATATATTGTCCTCACTACTGTATATCGTTGTTGTAGGCTATAAGCATTGTTGTATAAGCTTAATGCTGAAATAAAGATATTGTATTGTATTGTATTGTAATAAAATTCTGTACGCATCGTCTAGAAATTGGTACGCAAGGACCTTGAAGATCAGGAAATTAACTACTTTTTAACTTAAAACAGTTATTTTTTGGAGACTGCAAATCTGACCTTGGCCTAACTAATTTCAGACATACCCTAAATAAGTTACTTTCTACAGCCTCACTTTGAAATTAGTGGTAAATAGGGTACTTTATAACTGCTGCAAGTTATAATTCTTTTGACTGACTACGACGGACGCTCGGCGCCCCGTTACTGCGGCTATGGATTCGTTCCGCTGAGGTGCGGGGGCAACGTCGATATGAGAATTGAAATACTACTGGTGCGGTTTCTTCCCATCGCAGATATTTATATACAATGTACGTATACATACGCATGCAAGCTTACAGGAAGATGTACGAACGGGTGCTTTGTCCAGTCATGTTTGATTTAGTAGGGAGTTAATTACCTTGAAAATAGTAATCGGGCGTGTGTGTGAAAGGCGAGCAATAGTCCAGGCACGACTAGCTGCGCGCACGCACAGATGAACGCCTGTACAAACACAAAATTATACAAATTTATGCACACAACCACGTACACTCATACCCGTTTTTGGCTAACATGGAAAAGCAAAATGCCTACTTGTTCCCCCCCCCCCACACACACACACACACACACACAAAAAAAAAATAAGACAGACTGATGGACACATGCCTGCAGTTCTAGCATCTGTTATCCATCGATATTTTACGGACAGATACTCGTATTTCTGTTTCAGTTATGAACCTCACTATTATGACTGGAGGAGGAGCAAATTCCACTATGTAGCGCGTTTTCCTGCAATATCATATTAGCAGGTGGAATATAAATTGGCTATATAGTTATATTTCCGGGGAAAATTTTTACTATATAGCCATTTTTTCCGGTGGAAATTCTGCTATGGAAAAATTTTAGTCATTTTTCCGGAGGAAAAACTAGTACGGGGGTGGGTGGGTAGGGGGGGGGGGATTGCTTCATAATTTATAATTCATACAAAGTTTTACAGTTCATACTTCACATTTCATAGTTAATACTTTACGCTTTGTAGTTCATACTTCACACGTTATAGTTCAAACTGCACAGTTCATACTTCACATTTTACGGATCACAGTTCCTAATTCACATTTTCTAATGACTACTACGAATTTTGAAGTCACCACCGGTCTTTCGTACAAATTGGATTTCAATGATAAGTTGCGGTGAAAGAATTTCAACATGGTTCATTTCGCAACCGCAGTGAATAAGACACCGTACCAATATTTCTCACTTTGCTTTATTTCAACATGTCCCTCGGGCTGCGAATTTATGGTAGGGTTCTCTTTGATTTCAAAAATTACAGTTTATCCGGATTTTAACTTCAATGTCGAAATCATGTGCACTTGGTAAAGAAATTGTCTTTACCGTTTCCCAAGCAACATTTATCTCATTTATTTTTTTTTTGTCATAGATAACTTTCATGCCAACCCATTAATATTCATGATGGAATTAAGTGCACAGAAAGAAATAGGAGCGTTCAATTTCTGTTTTAATATTATTTTTCTTTTCTTTTTCCGTGTTTATTTCTAAAACCATATTTGATTTCGAACAGCTTTTTTGAAAAGATTGCATAAATTACAGTTTTCGGAAAGCTTGACAATCCTCAAAATGTATACAAGACACAGTAAATCGTCCATCAGTAAATCAGCTCCTTTAGGAGCAGTCTGATCTGGGTTTGTACTATGTGCCTATACACTAGTAATATTTTAGGGTGACGTATCTGCAGACAGTCCAGACCCAAACCATTTGTGAATTTGTGCCATCTAGCTGCAGCTACAGATTGATGATGTGGTGCGAACAGCATAGATTCTGACCAGACTGCGCGATGCGCAGGCTGTTCTGAGCCTTTGCTGTTCGCATGAGCGTTAATTATAAGCACTTTTTATGAATGTCGTTTCTCAACTTTTGATTTTTATTGCTGGGCTCTTTATCCTCTGTAAGTCATTTGCTATCTGTGGCTGGATATATGACATGCGATAATGCGTCCTTTTAAACAGTTTTTCAATCATATCAAGACGATCGGAAGGTGGTAATGAAAGGCTGTGTGCAATGGGTTAGGAAGATTCCGCCTCCAACGGGCCTCGTACTCGGGTCTGCTAGAATAGCAGGTCAGCGCCTACTGAGCTCCCGGGTCTCCGACTTGCGAATGAAACGTTACGACGGAGTTTACAAACGCTGGCCCGGATGCGGAAATCTTTTCGCTCGTTCCATTTCACACAACCTTTCATTATAACCCTCCCACCGCCCTCACAGACCCTTGGGATTTGGACTTTGGCCTGTAGAGCCACAGTGGTCTCAATTAATATATTGTATAAATTGAGACTTCATTGTGGCTCTACTGGCCAAGTCCAAATTCCAAGCGTCTGTGATCGTCCTGATATGACTGAAATACTGCTGAAAACGGGACGTAAAATCGCTAGTCATTACCTATTTACTTTGTCCACCATAATCACCGCATATGTACAAATTAAATATAAGTGCAGAAAAAGCTACTAATATTGGGACTTTTTATATCTTGTGAACTGTACTGTTAACTTTCTTTGCGTGGGTTAATCAGAGTATAAAGTATTTGAGCCGCGACACGAGAAAATCAACAATGTGGTCGTGCGCCCAGCACAAGCTCAGATCAGCCCGGGCATCCGCCCAGTCTGATCAGACGCTTTGCTAAGCGCTTTAAGGGTAGCCAAGGGACTAAGCTACCTTCATGCGGACAGCAAAGACTCTGATCAGACTGGGCGGATGCCCAGGCTGATCTGAGTCTGCACTGGACGCACGACCACATTGTTGGATTTCTCGTGTCGCGGTTCATTTAATGTTTACATATTTCGCAAATATCTATAATGGGTTAAATATAGAATCCTTAAGCATTTTAAGTGAGGTCACATTACATTTTCAACTACTATTATACAAATACATGACACGTATATTTTTTGTGTATTGACAACATTCTCGCCCGGCACGAAAACTTCCGGCAAACGGTCTTGTATTTGTGATTATATAGTCAGTTATAAACGGTTCCAAGGTCGGACAGCTTGCAGGCCGTATTTTGGTCGATAGAATACTGATTATACTCATTGGAATTGATTCTGACAATCCTAGAACAACCTATTTCAGGAGAGTTAGCATTACTTTAATTATATAAGGTAGGTCAACTTTGGTGTTTCTTGTGAATTTTGCAATACATTTTGTAATCAGTCATCTTGGCGAACACATGTAAACAGCCAAGACTGGATGGACAGATGACATGCAATTTTAATTACGTTCTTTTCAACCATATTTTAGTCATATCAGGAAGACGGGAGAATCATAAAAGATTTCAGCTGGAAGCGAACCTTGGACCGCTAGATCAGCAGACCAGCGCTTAACCCACTAAGCTAAGAGTTCGCCTAGCTTAGACTGTGGTCAGTCTATCTCTCATTATAGACGCCCAGAATCCAAAGGTTATTCCCTTGGACAGAGACTGACCAGACTGCGCAGACTAATTTCTCACATACCTACAAATCTTAAACAAATGAGCCGCGACACGAGAAAACCAGCAAAGTGGTTGTGCGCCCAGCGTAGACTCGGATCAGCCTGGGCATCCGCCCAGTCTGATCCGAGTCTTCGCTCTCCGCATGAAGGTAGCTTAGAATCTATGCTACCCTTAAAGCGCTTAAGGAAGACTCGGATCAGACTTGGCGGACGCCCAGGCTGATCTGAGTCTGCGCTGGGCGCACAACCACTTTGTTGGTTTTCTCATGTCGCGGCTCAAATATGTCGTCAACAATATGCCACTTTGGTAAACTCTTCGGCAGGGAAGTAAAGAAAGACAGACGGTTTGGAGTCCCAGCTAATCATGCTGACAGAGGGGCATAAAACAACAAATCAATAAAACAAGTTACTGCAAGTACATGTGAATTATTACAATTAACTCTCCAGCATCATAAAATGTCCATCGGAGTTAGGGTAAAGTCGGGTATATTCGGACAGCGGGTAAATTCAGACAGTGACATTGTTTCCTTTATATGTCAGTTGTTTGGAATAAAAACAAAATTAACTGGGCAAACAGTGAAAATCCTGATGAGCCGTCTCTTCTGGATTTTTCACTTTTCCAATGGTATGTCCGGATTTACCCGCTGTCCGAAGTTACCCGACTTGACCCTACTATGCTGACATTCCTTATAATATGTATAAATAAGGCTGGCCTGCTGATCTAGCGGTCCGGAGAGCGATTCCCGCAGGAGGAAATCTTTTCAATCGGAAACGGAGTTCCATTGCACATTATCACCCTCTAATTGTCCTGATATGAGTGTAATGCTGTTGAAAAGGACGTAAATCACAACTTTTCAGCCATCATAAGGGAATGCGAAACATTACTTCCAGAACACCGATTCATTGAGAATCCATTCGAGCTTTCTAAACTGAGATGAGGGGAAAAACGTTGCACCTGAAAATTTTCAAAGGGCCATACTAAAACCTCATCTGGATTTAAGTTATTTGCATATTTTTTGGCGCTTTTTATGGCAACTTTACTGAAGTAAAGAAGGCGAGATACATATATGTTCAGTATTACTTTCAGTCAAATATGCATGCATTTATGAGCCGCGACACGAGAAATCCAACAATGTGGTCATGCGCCCAGCGCACTCAGATCAGCATGGGCATCTGCCCAGTCTGATCAGACTCTTTGCTTAGCGCTTTAGGGGTAGCCAAGGGACTAAGCTACCTTCATGCGGACAGCGAAGACTCTTAACAGACTTGGCGGATGCCCAGGCTGATCTGAGTCTGCGCTGGACGCACGACCACATTATTGGTTTTCTCGTGTCGCGGCTCTTATAGTTTCTTAGATAAACACAATATGATATCAGTCCAAGGTTAATAACCACTGTTTTGATAGATTAAGTACTAAGCCCATATCCAAATGCGACAGTTTTTGCCTCGTTATCAGTAGATATTGCGGGTTTAAATACCAATCGAACTACCGTTTTTCTGGGTTTGTTTACATTTGAAAAGGATTTTCGTCCATCTAAACGTGAAATACATCCGCTGAAAGGTATGTTCTAGACATCTGATCATATAATTATCTTTTTAAGTGTATATGGGTAGACCGCCATTTTTTTCGCTGCCGATTTTTACATAGTGAATTTGTGCTTTCCTGTTTGCTTCGCTTGGCAACAGACTCCTTCAAACATGGGGTCTTCTCTTAAAGAATTTGCTTGAACGGAGCAAATTCTGTCCATTAAGACTTTACTCCAATTGAGAATGGAGGCAAACATGAAAATGGCAGAGCCTCTTCCTGGTGGGCACATGACGTCAAAACGACGTCACACCGACGTCAGTGCGACGTCATTACGTCGCATCGACGTCCGTGCGACGTCATTTTCAATGTCATGTGCATACTGGGAATAACCCTGTACCTGATCTAATTTTGGGAATATACGTCATACTGTGTATCAGGGTTATGTGCCCTTTCTAACAACTTGTCGTTTTTATAAAAATCGTGCTTCATTTCCGTGAAGAATCTGCGTCGGCCTATGGAATTTCGATCAGGTCAAACAAAGTACGCATTTTCGATATCCCTGAACATGTGTATTTATAAGGGTTATGTATTGGGCTTGCCGTGGCCATTCAGCTTTTCTGCTTGAGCAGGTGTGAGCCGCCTCATATGGACCTATGCTGTTTACAGATTTTTTTCAGTCGATTTGTTGGCGCTTAAGGTTTCAGGATAAAGATGTTTGAAACTTGTATAGCATGAATTGACTCATCCTCAGCTAACGTGAAACCTTTGGAAACGCGACACGAGAAAACTAAGTGGCATGTGCCCCCAGCGTAGATTCAGATCAGCCTGGATATCCGCCCAGTCTGATCGGATTCTTCGCTGTACGCTCAAAGGGTAGTTTAGTGTCTAAGCTATATACTCCATGCCGGTGAAAACTATTATCAGATTAGGCGGATGGCCAGGCTTATCTGAGTCTTCGCTGGGCGCACATGCCACTTTGTTTGTTTTGTACTTTCGCGGCTCTTTTATCTTTTATCTGCATTGCAATTGAGACGGTGATATAGCCATATTAGTGAATTGAAAAGTTAACTACCGTGGCCTTTAACATTGTGTTAGTAATTTCACTTGTGATTTTAAACGCTCCGCCAAATGATGTGCGTTCTTTTTTTTAATTCACCAGTCATTCGTAAACACGGCGCCCATCCGCGGTGAATAGCAGGGACTGACTTTTCAGCCATCATCAACTTCCCGCTATAAGCCCCGCACTGCGGGAACAACCAGTTGTAAAACCACTGATGTTTGACGCCGCAGTCTCCACAGCTATTTTTGCCTCTAAGACAAAACCCCGACAGTTGCCTAGCACTGAGGGGTCGATGCAAATGCAAATGCAAGACTCATTTTCTCCGCTATCCCCAGTTCTGCCCCGGGGGTGGGTGGGCCGTGGTTACAAATGACTGCCGATGAGGCACCATTGTTTGCCCGTCTGTCAATTTTTCTATCCGTATATACAGAACTTTGGCATCCATCTCCATCTTCAGGCTTTCACTTTTTTTTTGGAAACTTGGTTTTTGTATGGTACGGATTCATCATGCGCTGCATTTGTCTTTCAGTATTCATTCGAAATTAATCTCCGTTTTTTTTCCTTTTTTCATTTGAACCGCCTGAACCCTAGAAGGAAGCTTTTTAAAAGTGGGCACTACACTCAATATGGTTCCGACTCAGATAATTCTAAAGGGATTATTCAGTTATTTTACGTCCTGGTAGCAGGATAAAGCTGCTTCGTTTTCCTTCAAACGGTTTTGATGGAATATAATTGAGCCGCGACGTGAAAAAACCAACAAAGTGGTTGTGCGCCCAGCGCAAACTCAGATCAGCCTGGGCATCCGCCCAGACTGATCAGAGTCTTCGCTGTCCGCATGAAGGTAGCCTAGACCCTCAGCTACCCTTTAATCGTAAAGCGAAGACTGATAAGTTTGTCCGGATGCCAAGGTTGATTTGAGTCTGCGCTGGGCGCACAGCCACTTTGTTGGTTTTCTCGTGTCGCGGCTCATACATGTATGTCTTTGGGAGATGGACTTTTATTTGGTGTTACAGTCTATTCCCCGCCAAAATGGGGTTGGTATGGGCGCTGTTGGTATGTACAGTAAAATGTGAACTATGAAGTGTTGTGGCGCTGTTAACTGCCCTTGCCAAAGCTTGTCCTCGTTTAAGCCTACGTTAATATGCAAATTGGCCAAGGCATGCGCAGTCGGTAAGGTCCATGTATTTTCAGGACTGTGTCAGGTCTGAGCGTATATGCCCGAAGGTTTCTTTTCGAGTGCTACTCATATGCAGTATATGATTGTGTCAAACACAGACATTATACATTGTAGTTGTATAAATTGACCATAACAACAAAATAATTTACATTGCAGGTTCACAAGTAATAGATAGTAGATTGTATTTATTAATCAACAAACAGGACAATGGGTAAGTGTGTTTCTGTCTTTTTCACATTGAAATGATAAAAATGATTAATTTCATTTCGTCCAACGTATTGATGTCTCCCTCGCTCCACCCCATCCCCTATCCGGAGGAGACATATTGTTTTTCCCATTGTGTCTGTCTGTCCGTCTATGTGTCTGTCTGTCCGTCGAAACTCGTATCCGCTCCATAAACCTGAAACCGTTCAAGATATTTTCACTAAACATGGTATAGCTATAAAACATAATCAGACAATGTGCAGAGATAAAAAACTAACTCCACCTACATTTTTTACGGAATTATGGCCCTTTGTAATGATAAGTATGGAAAGCGTGTCCATTCTAGAACTTTAAAACCGTTCAAACTATTTTCATGAAACTTGGTACAAGAATAAAGCATCATCAAACGACGTGCAGAGATTAAAAACTGTAAGACCACCTACAATTTTACGGAATTATGCCTTTTTTATTAGTATGGAAATCGTGTCCGAACTTTCAAACTGTTCAAGCTATTTTCATGAAACTTGGTACACATATAAATCCTTTTCAGATGATATGAAGAGTACAAGAATTGTAACTCCACCTACATTATTAATAGAATTATATCCCTTTGTAATTATTAGTATGTTAATCGTGTTCACTCTAAAACTATTCAAGATTTTTTCACAAAACATGGTACATGTACAGATATGAAACCTCATCAGGCGATGTGCAAATAACAGGAATTGTAATTCCACCTACATTGTTTACAGAACTACGCTCCTTTGTAATTTTAAGTTGGCAATTATATCCACCCCTGTAACTTTTCAGTATGGAGATCTTGTCCCGTCTATTATAAACATTAAAACCGTCAAAGGTGTTCAAATTACAATCTGCAGAGAACAAGAGCCAGTATTTCATCTACATTTTACAAATAATTGTGCCCCTTTGTAATTTTTGGTTTAGAAATTGGTGTTCTCTGGAACTTTAAAAGCTTTGCAGATATTTAAAAAAAAAAATGGTACAAATATAAAAGTATGGTCAGCTGATATTCAGAGTATAAGAACCACAACTCCATCTAATTTTTAATAAGGGGATGGGGAGAGTGGAAAGTGGGGGGTGGGGGCAGGATGTATGTGTGTGTGTGTGTGTGTGTGGGGGGGTTACATTGGGTTTGTTTCAAAAACAAACCTCTAGTTATTATTATTGTACTTGAAATAAGTATAGGTATCCTATTGCAGTTCTGCCGACTTTTTGGCCATCTGCACATCCGAGAGTTCGAGTATCAATATATTTGATCAAGCTGGTAATGCGTGATGTCCCATCCCAAAACAGAGATCTTATCGACTGAGTAGACCCAGATCAAAAGCCGCGAAATGTTTGCATTTTAAATAATAAAACGGAAAGTCGGAAGAAGAATGAAGAACGTATTGAATCACATTTTAGAAAGTTGATGTATAAGAAACGATTGATTGATTGATTTGTTGCTTTACGTCCACGGTAAACAGCTATAGTCATGTCGGGACGGTCAGTTAACCTAACCACACTATTCCCGGGCAGGCTTAGACCTCCTTAGCGGTTGGCCAGTACTAAGTGCACATACTTTCGCCAGTATCTTGAATCAGCGGAAGGAGAAACGAAACTATGTGGCCATGCCGGGTATTGAGCCCAGGACCTCTGACATGAGTCAGGTGCCCTACCGACTGCGCTTCGCGGCCCGGCAATATCGGAAACGACCTTCCCACCAAAGGTGATGGGACTGAAGCATGAAGTCAGGCGTAGTCTCGCTATGATGAGAGAGGGATAGCCAGTGTATTGATCCGGGGAGACTTATTGTTCGAGAAATTAAGATGTCTGGCCTTTATTGTGATGCTTAAACACACTTGTAGTGGAGTTGCTTTTGTCACAAAAATATGCTCCCGTGTCCACTTTTTGTTAATCAGGGTTTATATACATCAAAATGTATGTCAATCTAAGTAGAGTCAGAAAATGGTTCCTGCGAATTTTTTCATGACCTTTATAAGGTCAAGGTCAATGTCAAATGCACGGCACTATAATTTTTCACCTTTATTTCATTTCTCTCCATTTTAAGACATTAATGTCGTGTTTCAAAGGCGTAAATGAATTTTGTTTTATGAAAATTATCATTTGATGGACAAAATCAGGAAAACGATAAGAAAATTTGATTTTGGAGAGCTTTAGCGAGCATTTTACGGGTATTTGCAGTACTTTTGCCACATAAATACTATGAAAATAGAGCTTTATATAGACTGGGTTGACAAACATTCAGTTACAGACTTCCGTATGGCATTATATAGTAATCCCTTAAATTATGAAAAAAGGGTTGGGCCCTTACAAACACAGTTGTTGCCATGGCAACCAGTATTTTCGGCCAGGAAACCTAATGTCGAATCGGATTTCTATACCCGCAATGCGCTAGCTGATTCATTTTATGGTCAACCGTTCGAGATGGAGAAATAATATACAGAAGACCCATAGGCTGGTAACACTAAACACCTTTTTGTATTTTTTTAGGTAAGTGGAAATACCGTAAGTCGAATGGTCACACTAAACACCGTATAAACTGATATCGTAGGTGTGAGATTTCGGAGAAAGTCTAGGGTACATGAAAGCTTGCTGTACATTTCTGTTTTCTGTGTTAAAGCAATACTAGTGTAGTGTAAGAGATTTACAAGCAGGTAAATATCAGAAACGAGGACTGAGCTTGCACAGAAATGATCTTGCTAATTAGGAAACAGCTTTTATAGCCCAAGTCGAGAATACCAAGTAATCAAATATGACTAAGATATCTCGCCATGCTATTATATTAAGTAGCCCAAAATGTTAAAGGAAATAATATCAAAAGTACAAAAAGGACCGGGTCTCTGTATCGTGCCATGCGCACTACTGCAGGGAATGCTGGTTTGTGTTCATTATAAATATGAGTCGAGAAACAAATGAGAGACATAATTTTACATGAAAATTTAGTTTTTATTTCCTAATATTACCTAACCAAAAGATTCTGTGTTCTAACAAACGAACGCGAACATTTTTCTGACTGAATAAAATAATTTATACAGACTATTTCAGTTTTAGGGTTTATTTCTTCAATCTGTAATAGCTGTATTGTCAATTTTCAGATCCCCGACATGTTAGTATAAAAAGATAACAGACAAAGACCTATTATCCTGCCTGTAATTGTTTCCAAATTATTAGCAAGGTGCACTAATTTCATTTCTCTACGGAGATATTATATCTATATTTCTGCAAATTAAATTTCTAAAAGAGAACGTTTTGAATATATACTAATGTCTAGGCTTAATACATAATGAGTCGTAAACTTACAAGCATCGAAGTCGCGAAATTAAAAATAGGGAGTATTATGACATGGAGGATTCTAGAATTACGTGTACTGCTCCTACATAATTAACTGCCCTGATATCAGACATATCGGTATGGTGTAATGTGATATGTTGAAAGGTTAAGAAAAGCCTCGAAAACTTGCGCCAGATCACACAAAACACATGATAAATCCATATGGAAGCTATGATCTAGGCTGTTTATCTCTATATATGAAAGACTCAAGAAGCGGACAAAAAGAGAGAAAAAAATCTGATTTGGAATGTTCATGCTGACAAAAGAGTTAAACATGCATTACGCTCTATGCAGTTCAGGATCACATTCATTATCAAGATAAATGTGTCGAACCCCCACCAGCTGTCCCAGAAAAATATATTCTACCGCACAGATCGTTGATAAAAAGCTTTGAAAATCATGTTATTTTTTTCATGGTACAATAGAAAGATAACAGTTCGATACATTTCCTTTTACAGACGGGGAAATATACCACCCCGGCAGAATGGGAAGGGGGTGGGAGGAGGTAAGGCAGTGGATAGACAACCACCTGTGATCTGGTTCATATCATGTTCGTGACTGATTTACTTTTTTCTTAAGAAATGAACGTATGTTATAGCGATAATATATTTTTCGTGACACGACAAAACCAACAAAGTGGCTTTTGCGCCCAGCTCGACTCTGATCCTCCTGGGAATCCACTCAGTCTGATCAGAGTCTTCGCTGTCGGTATGGAGCTAGCCTAGACCCTGAGCTACCCTTCATGCGCACAGCAAAGGCTCTGGTCAGACTGGGCGGATGCCCAAGTTGATCTGAATCTTTGCTGGGTGCACATGCCACTTTGTTGGTTTTGTCGTGTCGCGGTTCACATATGCAAAAAGTGAAATCGTTACTTGCGAGTACAGTTTTGTTACTAGTTTGTTGAGAGCTATTGTTTCGTATTCATTTATAAGCTTCAAGTCAGTTAAGAGTTGGTTGCTGAGGATTCAAACTGGTTGCTCAAGTCTAATACAAAACACGTTTTTTAGTGCAAGAGAATTAAAAGTCACACAGCTGTAATTCAAAAATTGCAATCTAGTTCATTGCACATATAGGATGTTCTGTTTGAAATTCAGTTAAGGTTTGAGCGCTGTTTAAATTTAGTCGCTTAAGGCACATATTGGAAGCTGTGGGCGACTACATAGAGTTTTTTTTAACTCTATCAACTTTATTTTGTCTACATAATTTGTAGGGCATAAAAGATAATCTTAGTGTAATATGGTCAAAAATTCCAAATCTCATAAGAGTTCGTTGCTAGGGGCTCCAACCGGTTGCTAACAGATTGTAGAAGTCCGACAGTTTCTTACAACACTATCTTCATATTTTGTTTCAGGTAGAATATATTCCAGATGGATTTCAGTAAACAGTCTCGAATTCACCAAGAGTTAGTCGCTAAGACTGGTTGCTAAGGATGATATAAATAATTGTTCTAGAACAAGTGTATATTAAATAGTTGTTTTTTTTCAACAAATTGTTTAAGTCCAATACTTACGCTTCAAAAGTATAAACCACAGCTAATATAAATATTGTTAATAGAAGATGATTTTTTTTTGGAATTCTTCAATAGCTCTAAATTTGTTGGAAGATGGTTGTCAAGTGCTTAAATCGGTCGCTAAGGACAAATAAATACCCATATTGTTTTAATAAATTGTCAAAGTCAGCCGGCAATGCTTCAATTGTCTTCAAAGTTTTTTGCACATAAAAGATATGCTTATAAAGTTCAGTACAATGTCTAAAATTTGTTAAGAGAAAGGTGCTAAGTGCGAAGGGTCGTTGCTATGGACAAAATATATGCCTCTTTTTCAACAATTTGTTATAGTCTTTAACTGGTTTGATAAACGTAACTTACAGTTATCTATATAAACATTGATTATAGAAGATATTTCATTTGGAATAAACTAAAAAAAAAACAAATTTGTTACAAGGTGGTTGCTATGGGCTCAAACTGGTTGCTAAGGACATAAAGATACCCATATGTTTCAACAGATTTTCACAGTCAGACGGCTGTGCTTTAAATATTACTTCCAACTGTCTTCGTAGTTTGTTGCTCATAACAGATATTAAGAATGAAAGTAAATCAAAAGTCTGTAATATGTTGATAGGAAGTTGCTAAGGACTAAAACTGGTTGCTAAGGACAAATGTATAGACTGGTTTGTCAACAGTTTGTTAAATTGCATTACTTGTTTGTTAAATATAACTAATACTTGTCTGCATAATACATTGATAAAAGAAGATATCTCATTTGGAAATAAGTAAAAATAATCCAAATTTATTAAACGGTGGTTGCTATGGGCTCAAACTGGTTGCTAAGGACACATAGATACCTATATGTTTCAACAGATTTTCAAAGTCAGACAGCTGTGCTTTGTATATTACTTTCAGTTGTCTTTATAGTTGGTTGCTGATACCAGATATCCAGAATGAAAGATAATCTAAAGTCTAGAATCTGTTGATTGAAAGTTGCTAAGGACTGAAACTGGTTGCTAAGGACAAACGTATACGCAGGTTTTTCAACACATTGTTAATTTTCATAACTTGTTTGTTAAATATTACTTACAATTGTCTGCATAACACATTGCAAATAGAAGATATCTCATTTGGAATTCAATCAAAAGTTCCGAATTCGTTACAAAAGATGGTTGCTATGGGCTGAAACTTGTTGCTAAGACAAATATAAATGCATCTTTTCAACCAATTGAAAATCTATTAGCTATCCTTTAAATATCTACAACATTTTTTATCATGATTTATTAAACATAATAGCTATTCTTCGTGGAATGAAGTCAAAGGTTTCAAATCTGTTAAAGATTGGTTGCTAAGGGCTGAAACTGGTTGCTAAGAATAAAGATATACACATTTCCTTCTTAAAAATTACAGGAGTCCAACATCTATGCTCAAAACAAACCGTTTCGCATATAACAATCAAGATTTACTGCCTCAAAACCCGTCAGGTTTGCACAACAAACTCCAATGCTTATCTTTAAAATGCCCAGTTTTTAGCTCGCCTGAACGAAAGTTCAGGAAGAGCTATTGTTGTCACCACGGCGTCGGCGTCCGCGTCCGCGTCCGCGTCAGCGTCCGCGTCGGCGTTCGAATTGGATGTTTTGGTTAAAGTTTTTTAAATACCTATATCTCCTTAACCCATGGATGGATTCTTTTGATACTTGCACTGTAGTTAGATATTGGTCTAAGGTTTAACAGGGTACCACCCCCACCCCACTCCGTGACCTTGATGTCAAGGTCATGGACTTAGAAAATTGGTAGTTTTTTGGACTGGATGTTTTGGTTAATGTTTTATAATGCCCAATATCTCCTTAACCCATGGATGGATTCCTTTGATACTTGCACTAAAGTTAGATATTGGTCTAAAGTTTTCGAAGGTACTACCCCCACCCCCCTCTGTGACCTTGATGTCAAGGTCATGGACTTACAAAATTGTCTTTTTATTGATTGGATGTTTTGGTTAAAGTTTTTTAAAGATACATATCTCCTGAACCCATAGATGAATTCTTTTTATATTTGCACTGTGGTTAGATCTACAGAGTACTACCCCAACCCCGCTCAGTGATCTTGATGTCAAGGTCAGGTACTTAGAAAATTTTTGTCTTTTTTTAAGGTTTGTAATTGCATACTGATTCATAATGCTTTGCAGAGATTTAGTTTATACTTGAACTGATGTTAGACTCTTTTTTGAGTTTTTACAAAACACCTTATACTTACCCCACTGGGTGACCTTGAAGTCAAGGTCATCGACTTAGAATTTTGTGTTAGAGATTTTGGTTAAAGTTTTATATTTATGAAGACATAATTTCACAGTGCCACGATGATGGCCCCCCCCCCCCCACCTGTCAGTTTTTTTACCTCAAGCTCATGGACTTTGAAATTTCATTTCATTTTTTTATTTTAAATTTATATTAAGACTTATTTCTGAGATAGCTTTTGTTTATAAATGTGTTTCATTATGGACATGCTTGCATGAAGTTTTATGCATAGCAGCCCACATAGCCCCCACCCGATAGCTTTTGTTTATAAATGTGTTTTCATTATGGGCATGCTTGCATGAATGCATAGCAGTCCACATAGCCCCACCCCCCACCCCCACCCATCAGGGTTTTTTTTACCTCAAGCTCATGGACTTTGAAATTTCATTTCATTTTTTTATTTTTATTTTATTTTAAGACTTATTTCTGAGATAGGTTTTGTTTATAAATCTGTTTTTATTATGGACATGCTTGCATGAAGTTTTATGCATAGCAGTCCACACCTCCAAAGCAACTGTGTGATGGGCAAGCACCTATTCAGGCGAGCTATGCTGTCAGGCGACAGCTCTTGTTAGAAATATGCTGGCATAAATCTGATGCCATGGCAACGGATTTGATAATTAAGATATAATATTGAATACAATGGCCTGCTTAACTATTGTAACCGTAAGAATCATCTGAGAAATGCCATATCCAATTCACGTTTAACGAAACAATAATCATAGTGTTTGTATCTATATATTTTCTTTCGACCTTTAATGAAATGACCTTGACCTTGCCACACTAGCGGTCAAAGTCAATTGTAAAATGAATTTTTAAGTACAAACATTTATTTTCTTTCGACAATACCAAAATTTAGTCCCATATCTTACACTGTGCCCACCATAAATCACGACTTTTAAAGTTTTCCTTTCTATTTTGAAGCGTTGACCTTTGTCCTTTGACCTTGACCTTGAAAAGAGATTGAAAAAAATCGCAGGAACCATTTTTGAAAACTACTTGTCAAAACAAACATTTTGGTATATAACATTCCGGATTAACAAAAAGTGGACACGGGATTACATAAGCAACTCCACTATTGGCTGTATATTGAGCCATGCAGATCCTAACGATACTGCTCCTAAAAGTCAATCAGAGTAATCTGAGTTGGCCTGTACAGCAGATTGCTACCCTGTGCATTTTATCATTTTGTGTAAGTGGTTTTATTTTTAATGCTACCGGTTGTTTAAATGGGTGATGCCCATGAAGTGTGAGCGAGACGATAAAACCACCATAAACCGCCTGCTCCTGCCGGGCACACAACACAGGGTATAAACTTGTCCGCCAATTTTCGCTTTCGGCCGAGACTGTCCGTAATATTTGCCTTCCGCCGAGACTGTCCACGATATTTTGCTTTCTTCCGAGACTAACGTCCGCGAATAAAGGCTATCTGCGCGAGACTGTCTGCGTGATTCTGCTTCTTTAGGAAGCAGAATCACGCGGACAGTCTCGACAGGCAGGAAGCCATTTATCATCCATAGCAGTCGCGGCATGAAGCAACAGATCGCGGACAGTCTCAGTGGAAGCCAAGTATGACGGACAGTCTCGGCAGGAAGCGAAAACTGGCGGACTATTTTTTATACCCTGTGCACAATGAAACGAAATCATCTCGACTTTGTTTGCACTGGATTACTACCCAAAGGTCTTACCGTCTATGTTTAATATCATAATTATTATTAGTATCATTATTATTTTCAGCCTTAAGAAAACAGAAGCAGTATGATTGGAAAGACTCCAATATGGCCCTGTTCGGTTCGGATACTGAGAGAAGTGTCAAAAGTAAGTACCCTCTGTATCTGCACTGTCCATAAAAAAGTCCGTAGATTTTACGGTAAAATAAATCATTCATATACCGTAATGTTTACGGGTGGTATGGTTGGGTTATGTTACCTGAAAGCGCTCGCAAATAAAAAAGTACCTGTTCTATCCCAGCAGGCATGTCACGTTTAAATGACGTCGTACTGACGTCGATGCGACGTCAGTACGAAGTCATTTGGACATCATGTGCCTACAGGAATTCTACTCTTCTCTGCGGGATGATGATGCAAATGTTTATGGCGCCCGTAAAACACTGTGAATAATCTCCGCTATAGGTTCTGACTTAAAGAGTAGGGCCATGTTCTAAGGAATATATGCTGAAGAGGCGCCGTGGTTGAATGGTTAGAGCGACTTGGTTCTGGTGCAGAAGGTCGCCGGTTCAAATCCGTGTTGGGCCAGCCGGCGACTGAAAATCACTATCGACCAGCAGTAAATGGGCACCTTTGTTTTCAAATCAGGGAAGAATAAGGCAGTGTAAGGATAGGAATGGGCTCCGCCTTTCTGATGTACTGGGACTCTATCCCCCACTGTCCCTACGGCTCTGGGCTATGGAGAACCTTTACCATTTCCTATGCTCAACTACCACTCAGTGCTCGCGGGATCGAGTTCCCGGTCTCTACATAGTTAACCGAGGTCAATGTCTCCATATGACGTTTGGTGGTCATTCGTCCGGACATGGTCATTTACGAGCCGTAACACAACAAAAGTAACAAAGTGGCATGTGCGCCATGCGTTAACTCAGCTCAGCCTGTGCATCCGCCAGTCTAATCAGAGTTTTCGCTGTGTGCGTAAAGGGAAGATAAGGGTCTAAGCTAGCTCCATGCGGACAGTGAAGACTCTAATCAGACTGGGCGGATGCCTAGGCTGTTCTGAATATTCTCTGGGCGCACATGCCACTTACATGTAGTTGGTTTAACATGTCGCGGCTCAATTTTGCGCATCATCAAAAACATTTGATCATCGCGATTTTTGCCACGTGTGAAGGGACTTTAGGCCATGTGTGCACAGTAAATACTCAAACCGCACAAACTGACAAGAGCTTTCACTCTTCACTTTTTTATTAAAGTTAACCAGGATTCACAGACTACACAAACTGACAAGAGTCTTCCCTTGGAACAGGACCCATAGATGGTCAGGCTGAAAACGGAAGACGGATTTGCAGTCTGATTAAAGTCTTTCCATTTCGCATATTATTATGATTCCGCATTAGTATTGCATTTGGCGAGACGATTCTAGTGAGGGGTCTCAATATATGTTTTATCAAGATATCAGGAAAACAAATCAAGCTGCTAACACTAAAAGCCTTACCATCTGGTCATATTCGCTACCTAAGTATGCAGAAACGCAAATCTATCTATCTACCCTTCCATGGGCCCAGTAGAACTCAGAAAGTCTTTAAAGGGCCGTAAAACCGCATGGCATTCGTCGATTCATCTTTACATCCCGTGCAGTCATCCCAGACTCAAACCAGCCTGCTCATCAGTGCAGTGTGCTCAGCATGATTGTGTTTCGTACAATAATTGAGCCGCGACACGACAAAACCAACAATGTGGTTGTGCGCCCAGCGCAGACTCAGATCAGCCTGGGCATCCGCCCAGCCTGATCAGAGTCTTCGCTGTGCGCATTGAGGTAGCTTAGACCCTTAGCTACCCTTTGAGCACCTAACGAAGAGTCTGATCAAACTGGACGGATGCCCAGGCTGATCTGAGTATGCGCAGGGCGCACAACCACATTGTTGGTTTTGTCGTGTCACGGCTCACATAATGATTCTCCAGTTGTTGTTGTGAAAAAGAAGGAGTATGAATCTTTACTGCTCACCCCTGTCCTGGTGTTGCGGTTTCCGTTATATACATGTACCTACACATGTACCAGTGGTAAAGGTTTGAACTGTTTGCTGGCCATCTGATACAGGAAGCCATACACAAGCAGTGTCTCTCAAAACGAGCCTGCGTCTGATTGCCTGCTTCATTTGGATCATTTTTAGCTCGCCTGAACGAAGTTCAGGAAGAGCTATTGTACTTCCCCCGGCGTTAGCGTCGGCGGCGGCGGCGTCGGTGGCAGCGGCGTCGGCGTTAGCAAAATGTTAAAGTTTTACGTTAAAGTTTTTTAGGTGATGGACAAGGCGTTGTCAGGCGAGCTATCCTGTCCCGGTGACAGGTCTTGTTTAACATGCAATGTACATGTAGGAGCAAGAACTGAGACAAGCGGCGTAACGTCAATAAACAAGACGTTACTGAGTACGTATGGCATAACGATCCTGTAGTTTTTACGTGACGACCGAATCAGTTAAATAAAGAAATGGATATTAAATCAGACTAAAGAGCATATAATTAACATCTCATTACTATGTAGCTTAATCTGACCGGGTGTATCTTGATCTGACCCCGTGAACCGCGTGAATGTGCCCAGAGCACATGATCGCACAAGACGAAACGTCTCGTGTGATCTTGTGATCTGGGAGCATCCACTCGACGGCATACACAGGATCAGATCAAGTTACTGTTCTATTAATGAGTATGAATTATACTGTCAAACGGCAGAGTCCTTAGTGGGCCTATATGGCGTTTCGCATGTGCCATGACCCTTTATGCTCGTTGTTGTTATCACGTCGGTAAATGTAAATGCAGTTGTGTTGTATTGCATTGCATTGTATTTCTTTGTCAGAGGAATCAGCTCAGCAAGAACCGGCTTGGCATAAGACAGGAAAGAAAGTTGGATTACAGGTCTGGCGAATAGTGGTAAGTTCTCTTATTATCTGATCTAAAGCATTTTTTCAATATAGGATGTATCCTAATGAGCACAAGAAGACCAAACAATGCAATATCAATGACGCTGCAATGTCATATACATGTTGGCTTTGCACGTTATGATTTTATGGACATTGAAAATTTTTCAATTTAAATATGTAAGCGCCTTCGCTGTTCTTTTTCAAAGCCGATCTCTATGCGGCGAATATGCGCGTCGATGAAACAACCCAAGGTGTGCCAAGGTAGGCTAAGGCTTTGATTATTCTAGCCTTTTTCAAGAGTAGGTAATTTTTCCAAGTTTAAGTCGGAGTATTAAATACATGTAATGCACTGACACCACCTATGTTTGCATTACGCAGCTACATTCCTGGTGAAATATCATTTTCAACTGAGAACTTTATATTGTTGATACCTTTTGAAGGGAAATTTATTATTGTTAAGTTGTTAAGAGGATGAAATCATTTACTTTAAGCATCGGTCTTATTGAATAGCGCAATACATAAAAAACGGGGCCCGGCATTGTTATCTGACTGAGATGCAGAATTCTTGGTCGCCGCCATTACTGATCTTGTCTCAGTCACCAATATACTAAATACCGCAAGCTAACACAAGGTAACGCAAGGTAGCACAAGGCACTGCAAGGTAGGCTTAAGGTACTGGAAGGTCGGCACACGGTACCATGTGCCTACCTAGCGGTACTTTGTCCCTACCTTGCGATACCTTGTGCTACTTTGCGGTATTTAGAGTGACCCAGATACAAAGACAATTATTCATGATTAATAGAGAACGCTGTTATATCACATTATAGTTTGCATTCTTGAACTATGTCTTTGTCAGATTTTTAGTATCACTATTATTGTTGTCAATATTATCTATATGTTTTTATTAATATCAAGTTATTTTATTATTATCATCATCATTATTATTACTATTATATTTTATTTCATATTTTTGAATAAACGTACTTATCATTATTATTAATATTGTTATTATTATTTGTATACTTTTTATTTCATATTATTAAACTAATATACGTAGTTTACTTTGTTGATTAATTCTCCCTTGCATACCGCTTGATCTTTTATTCTTCAGTGTCGAAACGTATTTTGTAATTTCATTTTCCTTTTTCAGAAATTCAAAGTTACAGAATGGCCACAGAGAGATTATGGAAAATTTTATGATGGCGATTCTTACATTGTCCTAAATGTAAGTATGGACTGCTATTATTTTGCCAAGCCAGCTGCACATTAAATCTCTAATCTTAGGTTTAAAAAAGTCGAATCTATATTTGGGCTTGAAACCTATGATTCTACTCTTCAAATTCAATTCAAGTGTACTTGGCGTTACATGTACGCGCCAAAGTGTTATAATACTGGAAACCCGATTTTGATATATGACTTCCTTTAACCATTGGCATGAGTTTTACAGTAATCCCTCTTACGAAGAACTGAAAACTTTTAAAACTATTTTGAGCATGGATTCAAAATAATCACTCCTAGAAAGTCTTAAAGCATGGATTGAAAAATAATCATTTCCTTCAACGTTTTAAAGCATGGATTCAAAATAATCACTACTTGAAAATCTTAAAGCATGGATTCAAAAATAAATATTCCTTGAAATTCTTAGAGCATAGATAGAATGATAATCATTCCTTGAAATTCTTTCAAGCATGGATACAAAATAATCACTCTTATAAAGTGTTAAAGCATGGATTAAAAAATAATCATTCCTTGAAATTCTTTCAAGCATGGTACAAAATAATCACTCTTATAAAGTGTTAAAGCATGGATTCAAAATAATCATTCCTTGAAAGTCTTAAAGCATAGACTAAAAATTATCATTCCAGGAACGTTTCAAAGCATGGATTCAAAATAATCATTCCTAGAAAGTCTTAAAGCATGGATTAAAAATAATCATTCCTAGAAAGTTTAAAGCATAGATTCAAAATACTCTCTCCTTTAAAGGCTTAAAGCATAGACTGAAAATTATCATTCCTGGAACGTTTCAAAGCAAGGATTCAAAATAATCATTCCTAGAAAGTCTTAAAGCATGGATTAAAAATAATCATTCCTAGAAAGTCTTAAAGCATGGATTAAAAAAACCCTTCCTTCAAAGTTTAAAGCATAGATTCAAAATACTCCCTCCTTTAAAGGCTTAAAGCATAGACTGAAAATTATCATTCCTGGAACGTTTCAAAGCATGGATTCAAAATAATCATTCCTTGAAATTCTCAAATCATGGATATAAAATAATCATTCCTAGAAAGTTTTAAAGCATGGATTAAAAAATCCTTCCTTCAAAGTTTAAAGCATGGATTCAAAATACTCTCTCCTTGAAAGTCTTAAAGCATAGACTGAAAATTATCATTCCTGAAACGTTTCAAAGCATGGATTCAAAATAATCATTCCTTGAAAGTCTTAAAGGATGGATAGAAAAATAATCATTCCTCGAAAGTCTTAAAGGATGGAGTCAAAATAATCATTCATCGAAAGTCTTAAAGGATGGATAGAAAAATAATCATTCCTAGAAAGACTTAAAGCATGGATTCAAAATAATCATTCCTAAAAAATCTTAAAGGACGGATTGAAACATAATCATTCCTTGAAAGTCTTTGAGCATGGATTCAAAATACTCTCTCCTTGAAAGTTTTAAAGCACGGATAGAAAAATAATCATTCCTTGAAAGTATAGCGCATGGATTCAAAATAATCATTCCTTGAAAGTATAGCGCATGGATTCCAAATAATCATTCCTTGAAAGTATAGCGCATAGATTCCAAATAATCATTCCTTAAAAGTATAGCGCATGGATTCCAAATAATCATTCCTAGAAAGTCTTAAAGGTTGGATTAAAAATAATCACACCTTTAAAGTCTTAAATCATAGATTTAAATCTATGCTTTAGAATAATCTCGCCTTAAAAGGTTAAACCATGGGTTAAAAATCCATGCTTTAAGACTTTTCAAGGGGTGGTTATTTTGCGGAACTTAAGTTTGAAAGTTTTAACCGTGGTTTATGATATCAATTTTTAGAAATGGTTTTGAAATGTGAATAAAAAGGATCAAAATCTTGAATACTACGTTTCAGGCTCAAACCCAGCTTTGAAATGTATAAACCTAGGATTTATATTTTCACGCCACGAGGCAGGACTGTACAGGAGAACTGTTTCATGTTATTTGTACCTACGCATCCACGCAGTCCGATCCGTTTCTCCTGTTTGCAAAAATAACCTATGAGTACTTCTTCACTGTAAAATGAAAAATGAAGACTCTGCTTCATCTGAGCGGATGCCCAGGTCGATTTAAGTATTTTAAGTTTGCACGTGCCTAAGGTCCGTATTCACGTGACGCCACTGATTGAATTGTGCATATCGGAATTGGTGTTCGTTCACAAAATGATCAAAGAAAGAAAGTAGGCGAACTCGACACTCTGTTAAGAGACAGCGCATAAGCCCAAACTGGGCCGAATGGAACATTCTTATTTCGTGTAAAAAGAGAGCACTGCATCGCAAGGGGGTAATCCCGTAACTACAGGAAAAATGCAGTTCTCGTGTTACTTCCTATTTACCCGGAGGTATACCCTGGCTGGTTCGCTTGGGGCTAATTCCGCGGCTATAGCCGAGCTACGTATGTTCGATTGGGGCTATAGCCGCGGCAATCCTCAGAGGTATGGTCCGAGCTATAGCCAAAAAATACCAGAGGAGAAATTTTGACCAGTCAGCGAATATGTATTATACCCAGTCGGAAGATCATGAAAATGGTCACTAAAATTTGATTGGATGAGTCTTTACGTGGGAAATAACTAATTAATGGAACAGCGGCTATCGCCGCGGATTTAGCCCCAAGCGAAGTAGGCCCCTTTTATTATGACCTTGACATTGTTGGGCTAGATTGGAGCATTCGTCAGCCGTGTCTTCGAATCGAATAAAACAGTAAGTTCGAATCGTAAATTGGAAAGGCTGCAGAAGGAAGTGTAGCCTAAATGGACTGCTATGCATCAATTATTCAGTGATGTTGGACGTAAATCAAGTTGTCGAAACTTTAAAATAGTTGCAGTACTCTGTTAGTGAATGGGCCCCCAACCCCCACGCGCTTTCATCCATGATTTTCCGCCATTGTTAAACATACAAAAGGGGACAACTTTTTTGACTTCCTATTTTCTTTCTTGAATGACATAGCTCTCCTAAAAAAGTATCTATCCTGAAAAGAAGGAATTTGCTCCTTTACAAGCGGATTCTTTCCTACAAGAGTTTACTCCCATTGAGAAGAGAGGCAAAAACAAAAATGGCATGCCACAGAGTTGCTTCCCCGTAAAGTGTGCAAGTGTACCTTAAGAAGCCCCATAATTGAGGGTAAATGCCATGTTCTGTTTCTTTCCAGACATATAAATGTGATGACTCGGAAGCGTTGGAATATGATGTACATTTTTGGATAGGAAAATACAGTACACAGGTGAGTTAACGTTTGTGAGTACACCTCAGTGGTTGTCCGCAAGGGAATCAATTTTATGACTCCAATGGTTGCTTCCCTGAATGAAGAGCCCTTCCAAAATGGGATTCTATCCTTAAAGAAAAGAATTTGTTCCAGCGTCAACACTTACAGAACAGAATTTGTTCCTGCAGTTACAGAAAAAGAATTTGTTCCTGCAGGAACAAATTCTTATCTGTAAGTGTTGACGCCTATTGAGAGTAGAGACAAAGGTTATAAAGACAGAGTTAATTCCCCAGAAATTATTCCAGTTCACATTTTAAATTTTTTATAAATACTAATACCCTGTCCGCTGACACACTCACGCTCAACAAATGCGCCTCAGTTGCCAATTGAACAATTCGAGAAAATTAAAAATCACAATACACAATATACACTGCTCAAAATATTTAAAGGAGCGCAAAATGTTTTTCCATAGACGACAGTGCAACACATCCCCACTTAAAGGGCCATTTACTTTCGCTCGACAAGGACACAGAATTTCCAATTTTTTCCAATTTTTTAAAGAGGGTCGAGGTTACTGACAGCACAAGTTTTTATCATATTTGCCCTGCCCATGTCCGTGAACTGATATTTGTACAGTACAAATGAAATTTTGGTAAAAAAAGTGCATTTTTTTCAGAACAGGGGAACAGCAGGAAAATTACAACCAAAACCAACATGATCATTTTGCCTCTGAAGCTGAATGTCTTACAAGATGACCCGTTTGAAAGGATCACTTTGAACTCAAGTTTATGAGATTTTATAGACTTCCAGAAAATGCCTCAATTTCAGAAAAATCGAAAACTGTCAAATTTGTTCCATGGAAATGATCAGGGTATCAGTTGTATTGAAATTCTTTTTGTCTTAAACTTCGATCGTTCTTACAAACGCTGCAAAGGAATGGGAAAATCTTGGCCTTTGGCGATCGAATTTATGGGCCGTGGAACTGGGTATATGTTGTAGTAATGTCTATGGGAATATATCAGCTGCTCCTTTAAATATTTTGAGCAGTGTATATGGTCCTAACAGATTCAACAAGGACACCACCACATATCCAGCTTTGTTTTAATCACCGAGAGTTATCACAGGACTGCGTTGGCAGCTTCAGACTCTCTGTCTTTGTTTTAAGTCTCCTTCGAAGATGTTACAAGACAACTCTGACATTTCATTACCTTCATAGGTATCACAACACAGCTCTGACATTTTATTACCTTCATATTTATTACAATACAGCTCAGACATTTCATTACCTTCATAGTTATTATGACACACCTTTGACATTTCATTACCTTCATAGTTATTAGGATACAGCTTTGACATTTAATTACCTTCATAGTTATTACAACACAGCTCTGAGATTTCATTACCTTCATAGATATAACGACACAACTCTGATATTTCATTACCTTCATAGTTATTACAACACAGCTCAGACATTTAATATCCTTCATAGTTATTACAACACAGCTCTAACATTTCATTACCTTCATAGTTATTACAACACAGCTCTGTCATTTCAAAACCTTCATAGTTATTACGACTCTGCTGTGACATTTCATTACCTTCATAGTTAATACACCACAGCTGTGACATATTATTACCTTCATAGTCACAAAGTTTAACGACACAGCTTTGACATTTCATTACCTTCATAGTTATTACACTACAGCTCTGACATTTTATATCCTTCATAGTTATTACAACACAGCTTTGGTATTTCATTACCTTCAAATTAATTACAAGACAGTTCAGACATTTCATTACCTTCAATATTATTACAACACAGCTAAAACATTTCATTACCTTTATAGTTATTACAACACAGCTCAGACATTTCCTTACCGTCATAGTAATTACAACACAGCTCTGACATTTCATTACCTTCATAGTTATAAAAACACAGCTCTGACATTTAAATACCTTCATATTACAACATAACTCTGGCATTTCATTACCTTTATAGTTATTACCACACAGCTCCGACATTCATTACCTTCATAGTTATAACAACACAGCTCTGACATTTCATTACCTTCATATTTATTACAATACAGCTCAGACATTTCATTACCTTCATAGTTATTTCAACACAGGTCTGACATTTCATTCCCTTCATTGTTATTACAACACAGGTCCGACATTTCATTCCCTTCATAGTTATTACAACACAGCTTTGATATTTCATTACCTTCATAGTTATTGCAACACAGCTCTGACATTTCTTTACCTTCATAGATATTACACAACAACTCTGATGTTTCATTACCTTCATTTTTATTACAAGACAATTCCGACTTTTCATTACCTTCATAGTTATTGCAACACAGCTCTGACATTTCTTTACCTTCATAGATTTGATCGATTTCAAATTCCGTATATTGATAGAATCAGGTATAATAGAATATATATGCTGTAAAATTTTGGGGGGGCCTAGCTGCATTTATTTTTGAGATATTCAAAATTAATGGGTGGACGTTTTTAAATCCTTTCAGTATATTTAATGAATTTCATAGTTATTACAACACCGCTTTTATATTTAATGACCTTCATAGTTACAACACAACTCTGACAGTTTATTACCTTCATAGTTATTACAACATCATATATCTGACATTTCATTACATTCATAGTTATGACAATTCAGCTCTGACATTTCCTTACTTTCACATTTATTTATATTGTATTTGTTTTTCATAGTAATTACAACACAGTGCTTCATTACCTTTATTATTATTACAAAACAGCTGCGACATTTCATTACTTTATATTGATTACAATAAAACTCTTGACATTTCGTTTACTTAATGGTTTTTACGACACATCTGGACATTGAATTACCTTCATTGATATTACGTCACAACTCTGATATTTCATTATCTTCATAGTAATCACAATCTAACCCTGAAATTTCATTACTTTTCTTAGCTTTCAAAATGGGACTTCTCTTATAGAAAGGACTTTGCTCTTTCAGGAGCAGTTTATTTTTCTTTAAAAGTAGACCCCAACTGCGAGGTGAGGCAAAAAATGAAAATAAGAGTTGCATCATCTTAAAGTTAACCCACTCCCCCTTAAGATTGCAGAAATAAGGTCTTGCCCTGAGGTTATAAAACTTGAGTACATTTTCAAACTCAAAATAAAGCACACTGACTGGCTGCTTCCGAGCACATGCTCGGAAGCAGCCAATCAGTGTGCTGTATTTTCAGTTTGAGATTATTCTCAAGTTTTATAGCCTCGAACCCTGATTAATTGCCCCTTTTTGGACCCAGAAATTCTACACAATAATCTCTGATTTTCGAGGGGTATGTTATCTATGCATATCTTTTTACAGTTGTCTAGATTTGCTTTCAAAGTCACTAAGTAAGAAACACATTTTTCAAATGTTATCATCATTCATCTCATAGCAGTGAAATTTGAATAAGGAAAATCTGCATTTGCTTTCAAAAATAGGAGGTATGTAAAAAAAAAAACTTGAAAAGAAATATGTAGTGTCTGCCTACGCATATCCTGTCCTTTGTTCGGTGTTAAGAAAAGAAATATCACTCCAAGTATTGTTGTTTTTTTTTTTTTTTTTTTTTGTTATTTAATTTAACCAAAATATTCATATTCATATATTTGGACGCTGACAGCAACGCCAACGCCAGACTGATAAAAATAGCTCTTAGTGCTATACAAGCGATATTAGGGGAAACTAAAGTCTAAAAAGCACACCCCTAATTTAATTGTTTGTGCCTGATTCACTTATCATGGAATATGCTATATTTCATATCAACCAATTTTCAAAACCAGACCATTTTACTTCGCTGAATCACAAAGTCTGTTCTCCTAAATGTAGCCAACTCTACATAACAAAGAACCCTAACCCTTTTTAGACTGGAAGCCAGTTTTAGGGACATGTGCAAACAGTGCAGACGCAGTTCAGACGCCACAGAACTGTTTGTTACTGCAATTTCTATTTTAGATACAAATAAAAATGAAAACAACCACCAGAAACATCTTAAACTAGAAATTGACTCATCCAGATAGTAAGAATGATTGATTGACTGATTTGTTGTTTTACGTCCACGGCAAACAGCTATGGTCATGTCGGGACGGTCAGTTAACCTAACCACACTATTCCTGGGCAGGCTTAGACCTCCTAAGCAGTTAATCAGTACTAAGTGCACATACTTTCGCCAGTAACTGACAACTGCCCTTCTTGAATCAGCGGAAGGAGAAACGAAAGTATGTGGCCAGACCGAGTTTGGACAAGTCCACTGGTCAAAAAAGGTTTAAACGTAATATAATTGTTAGGACGAGTATGGGACAGCTGCTTACAAAACAGTGGAACTCGACACCTATCTAGACGATGTACCTGTTCAACACAGAGAAGTTCAAGATCACGAGTCTGAACTCTTTAAAAGCTACTTCGAAAGTATCACGTAAGTTACATGCAATATTTGTTTATATCCCTTAAAGCGCTAGGTGAACAAGCGACAAAATTTTTGTCTGCAAAATGAAAAAAAAAAATAGTTTCGGCCAAGCTGTGTCATATTGAGAATTGATATACTAGATGGCAAACTGGGTAGAACCAGATGAGGCGATTCAGGGTGAGCCGCCTCGTCTGGACTTACGCTGTTTGCAGATTTAACTATCTAGTTCCGATGCTCTAACTGTTAGAAGAATAGCATTTGAAGAATTATTTACGAGTTTGTAAACGCGATTACAGACTTTAGGTTGTGCTAAGAATGGCATGGCGCAGGTGACTCTGAGAAATACATTATGCCGAGATGCTTAAACAAATACTCTTAGCTCGAACAAATACCCTCAGCTCGAACAAATACCCTCAGCTCGAACAAATACCCTCAGCCTACGCTTTCTCGAAAAAAAAGAGACGTATACATAGCAAATATATAAAAATACTAATTCTTCGAAATTACGGCACTTCGAATGGTCCACTATTGGGAATTTTCCCATAAATCTTATCAAGTTCAAACTCGCAAAATACAGTAATGAAAGGGGAATCTTACTACATGTAAACGAGCTTCCGACATTTAGTTGATTGTGCAAACAGTTCGACCAGACATGCTTCACCTTATATTGTTATGTATTTCGTCAAAGTGTTTGGGACAACCTTACTGCATGTAAACGAGCTTCCGACATTTAGTTGATTTTGCAAACAGTTAGACCAGACATGCTTCACCTTATATTGTTATGTATTGCGTCAAAGTGTTTGCGGGTTCTACAGCATTTTATGGAGTCACTTTCATGACGAAATAGTGTCCCTTTTCAGATGAATTTGGTGCATGCAGTCTTTACTCAATTATCAACATAAAGAGATCTGTTGGTCTATTCCGAATAGATTCGTTCAAAATGCAAACACAAAATCACAAAATTTGTCTGTCCCTAAAACGTGTCAGAAAACTATGAACGTGTACCCATACAAACCTCAATTGTTGCCCTATTTAGGGAATAGCTGTACTCAAAATTGTCGTTTTGGGAGACAAATCGTCGATTTTATGGTCGGAAATTTCGTTTTACGGCGACGCGCTAGCGGAGCCGTAAAACTCAATTTGCGACCTTAAAACCGACGATTTTATTTCCCGAAGTGACAATTTGAATACAGCTATCCCCATTCTAATGCACTTTGCACATTTTTACCTTTAAAGGTGTGCTACTTTGCAGCCATAGTAAACACCAGCAAATGGAAGCGACGTTACATAATGACGCAGGATTATACTGTCGTAATTTTTTGGCGTTATCCAATCAGATGTCGCTTTACAATTGTACATGTAAGTGCATTAGTATTGTGTATTTGCAATCGACTGAACCACTTTTGCACTTTCCCTATCGGAGGACGTTTTATAAAACTGTCTACTGAATGGCAAAGCGTGCTTACCTGATCAGACAGACAGTCTTATCCATGTCTAAAAGGAGTACGTATAGTTGAATGGTATCGTTATGGTTCCGTTTCACAAGACGCCACTCAATAATTTGCACTGTGTTTTCCTTTTCTGAATACAAGAATCATGAAAGGTGGCGCCGAAAGCGGTTTTACTCACGTGAAACCCGAGGAATACCGACCTCGTCTTCTACATTTCCATGGCAACAAGAAAGGGGTGAAAGTCACAGAGGTAGCTCGTAATCGCAGTCTCCTAGACAACACCGACGTGTATATACTTGATCTGGGACTGAAGCTGGTACAGTGGAATGGTTCTGGGTGTAATAAAGAGGAGAAAATGAAGGCATGTAATATTTTACGGTTTTACTCTCACAACAAGGGGATAACTAAACTCAAAATTGTCATTTTGGGACGTAAATTATCGGTTTTATGGTCGCAAATAATGTTCACAGTTGCGCTAACGCATTCCCATAAAAATTTGCGTCCATTAAACCGCTGATTTACTCCACCCCTTCCCCCTCCCTCCCTCCCCCCACCTTCTCCCTTCCCAATCCATTGACAATTTTAATACAGTTATCCCTATTAAGCATATTTTCACGATTAGAGTATACTACCTTTGCACTTAAGGCAATATAAGCAATCCATATTAATTAAACCATTCTGCTATGCGTCTATGAGTATGTTTACTGTTCATTCTAACTTGACGTTAGCGTTTACCCCATTGGGCTTATAGGACATTAGAAAGGGACGTCATATCAAGAGTCACGTTGGTGGCATTTCAGCATGCATTTATGGAAAGTCTTTTGACATTTGCGCAATTTTATTCGTTATTTTTATGGCTAGTGTTACAGTTGTGCCAGTTGTAAAATTTGGGGTCCTGACGTCAGCTGTAAAGATTTACTTCTGTCGGCGTCCGCCGCAAACTATTCCTTTAGAAAACGCCATGTAGTAATCTTGTATTTTCATCCTGTATATGTTTGATGTTAAAGTCGGGACTGGTAAAATATATCTGAATAGCACGTATTGTGTGTTTTTGTCGAGCAAATACGAATGTTAATTCACTCCGGCTTCACCGTAAGTAGTAAGTATTTTGCGATCTGTCATCCAACATCATATGTTAATCAGCTATATTTGGCACTTTAGTCCACCTCTACAAAGGTAAATACATGTACTTGTAAATAATGTTTAATAATTTTCTAGAGGAGTTGGGTCTCGTCGTCAGTTGCCTTCCTTGAAAAATAACTGATATACCTTAATAATTTGAGCCGCGAAACGAGACAACCAACAGTGTGGTTGTGCGCACAGCGCAGACTCAGATCAGCCTGGGCACAGCGCAGACTCACATCAGCCTGGGCATCCGCCCAGTCTGATTAGGCTCTTCGATAAGCGCTTAAAGGGTAGCTAAGAGTCTGTGTTACCTCCATGCGGACAGCTAAAACTCTGATCAGACTGGGCGGATGCATAGGCGGTTCTGAATCAGCGCTGGGCGCACAACCACTTTGTTGTTTTTCTTGTGTCGCGGCTCAATTAAGTTTGAACATATAATGCGTGATGCCGTCAGCGATGGACTGAAAAAGGCAAGAAACCAAAAAGGAAGAGAATTTAACTATTCTGTTTTCGGACGTCAAGAGCTGGTATAAACAAATATCAGACCCTGCGTGGACTGAAAGAGTGGTGTAATTTGGGTTCGGATTGTTTACAAAAGAAGTTTTATTTTGATTTTCTGGCTTTCAGGCGATGAGGTATCTTCAAGCTTTACAATCAGAACGGGGCGGAAAATGTCAGAAAGAGGTCTTGGACGAAGACACTGCCGGGGATAATGTAAGTCATTTCGAATACATATACACTTAAAGCTGTATCAAGCAAACGCCTATCTTTAATGAAGCTTTTTATACGGTAATACCGAGTCAGGCAGTTATCATAAATGCAAAAGAGAATGTCGACTGAGATGATCGACACAGTTTAAGGTTGGTCGACAATCATTAACAAAAGCGTCCTTGAACGTTATTGGTATTGCTTATTCCGAATTCTCAGTCGACATTCACATTGTACTGTACATATACCTGATTTATTACAGCTTGCCATAGACTAGAATCCACGAGGTATCTCTCCATTCTAAGATCCCCTGTAGATTGGTAGGTTAAGCCCTGGCCTACTGATTTAGCGATTTTGAGTTCGAGCCCTGCAAATGGACTGTGTCTTTGAAAAAAGAAACTGTTCCTTGTTGTTGTTGTTGTTGTTTTGTAGCTTTACGTCCACGGTAAACAGCTATGGTCATGTTGGGACAGTCAGTTACCCTAATCACACTATTCCTGGGCAGGGTTAGACCTCCTAAACGATAAACCAGTACTAAGTGCACATACTTTCGCTAGTAACTGACAGCTGCCCTTATTGAACTTAGCGGAAGGAATCTGAACGAAAGTAAGTGGCCGGACCGGGTATCAAACCCGGGACCTCTGGCTGTTGAGTCAACAATGTGGTTGTGCGCCCAGCGCAGACTCAGATCAGCCTGGGCATCCGCCCAGTCTGATCAGAGTCATCGCAGTCCGCATGAAGGTAGTTTAGACCCTTAGCTACACTTTAAGCGCTTAGCGAAGAGTCTGATCAGCCTGGGTGGATGCCCAGGCTGATCTGAGTCTTCGCTGGGCGCACAACCACATTGTTGGTTTTCTCGTGTCGTGGCTCAATTTTTTGGCGTCTTATTATGGTATTTAAGGTTTTGTGTTGACGTGGCTGATATTTTGCCGTTATATTGCAGGAGGAGTTTTACAATGCTTTAGATGAAGAAAAAGATCTTGATCTGCCAGAAGAACAAACTAACGAGGCAGAAGATAAAACCAACGTCCTGTTAAAGTAAGTTTTCAAAAGTGACTGCTTGATCGTCAGTTTATCTGTACAGAATCACGATATCGTTGAAAGGCTAAAATCAGCATGAACTCAAAGTACTGGAAATGACAAGTACTGTTTTATCTAGAAGAATGTCGATAACTGCAATGAAAAAAAATCAAAAGGTTAAAAAGCTATAAGCAATTTTAAAACTTGTATGAAAATATTCAAGGATTTATATGACGTCATAAATTAGTAATTTATATTACCATAACCTAAAAAATCACATTATATTCTTTTCAGTTGTAACCTGTACGTAACATGTATCAAATCGAAATATGTTTACACCAAATAGTTCAATCATTTGCATCGGAATATGCTGATAATTTCTTCAGTCAAAATTACTTTATGCAAATGAATACGGAGTAAAGAGAAAAATGGATGGGGCTTAATTTAAATCTGCTAAAGTTCAAAAGTCTAGAATTACAGTTTGGATTGGAATTTTTTATGGGCTTTCAGCTGTCTGTTTGTCTCATAAGTGCCCATTGATGACGAATAGAATCTTCTACTTGGCTCTTTGGACAAGTCTATTTCCAATTTAAGGGGTGTCAGGTTTTACTTCACAATAAAAACAGGTACATTGTGGTTCTTTCTTTTCTTTCTAGGCAAACTCCAATCTCCAGAGTGCTAAACGCCACAAACGTAAAGGGCCCACTTAACTAACGACGTCGTTATAGTTTCAGACCATATTCCATGCCAAAAAACACTGCCATTTATCATGTCTCCTGATATTTTTCAGCAAAAAAAAAAACATATTAGCTTTCCTGAATTTGTTTCTATAAGAAGGCTTTAAGAACCCTTGACTGACCATTGCATTAAGCTAATGATGCATTGAACAACATTGCCAAGGTGTGCAGCTTTTATTATCTAGTTTTGTAACTGTAACTTTTAGTGAAGAATATTATTCTTAGACTTATGGTATCTTTTTTTCAGACTGTCAGACGAATCTGGAAAGTTGAAAATGGAAAAGAAGAAGGACGGGAAAATTGCAAAGAAGGACTTCGATCCTGCGGTTGGTATTCATCCTCATATTAGATATTTAACAACCACTTCATATAAGGATGACGTTTTATAATAGGCCTAATTTTCTTAATTGCACATAAACTTATGTAGTACTTAGCGCCATTAGGAATGCATTGGCAAGGCTATTATGATGAGGGGCGCGACTTATATTTATATGGAGAAATGAGAAAAATATCTCAGAGTTAAGACAAATAGGTACACTTTCAAGGAAAGCAATTCAGCATTTTTTTTTGGCATCCTGGATTGGGGATACCTTTAGGAACAACTTCTTTCCTGTAGAGAAAGACGTCGTGGTCGAGTGATTAGAGTTACTTAGTTATGGTGCAGAAGCTTGCGCATTCGAATCCCGGGTTAGGTCAGCTAGCATCTGGAAAGCCCTCTCTATTAAGCCATGCCTTTCATGCTAAACTCAGCTGAGCATGAAATTTTACCTGCTTATAAATAGCAAAGTACTGATAAGTACAATTGTTTTCATGCTCACTTAAGCTGAGTATGAAAATTTCTCTGCTTATGAATATGAAAATGCCGACATTAGTTGGCATTTTCTTATGTATCAGCAGAGAAAATTGCATGCTCAGCTGAGCTGAGCACGAAAAAAGTTTTATAACCTCGGGACCCGGTGAAAATGGGTACCTTTATGAATCGGGGAAGGATAAGGCAGCGAAATTAATGGAATATACTCCACCTTTCATATGCTGTGCCCAAGATGCAGTGAATCTTCAACCAAATTCCCCCTACGGCCCCTAGGCTATGGGATACTTTAACTTTTATCGCTCTTTTTTTGGAAAGGCTGTGTCATCCAGGGATATAAATAAGAAGCCACAAAATTGCTCCTCTTTGATGACTGGCGAGGAAAACATGAATATGTACCCATACACGTTAATAAAAAATTCAGTGATTACATTCACCGTAACTTAAAGTAGTAGTTTTATTCAATGTTCCTTAATCTACATAGTCTCCTAGTAGGCACGGGACGTCAACTTACGTCGTACTGACGTCGATGCAGTGTTATTACTCCGCATCGACGTCAGTATGATGTCATTTCGACATCCTGTGCCCGTTTGGCTGTTAGAGTGGACAGATCGTTACCCGATAATGTAGTTTACATACTTATGCAATTGTAAATTTATTTTCAGGATGTGTTTATATTTGATACTACAAGTGAGGTGTTTGTGTGGATCGGCAGCAAAACCAGTAAAAATGAGAGTAAGAATGCCATGGCATACGCTCATGTAAGTACTCAGTAGCCCTTATTTGCTGGCTGTTCATACTTAATGTGATTAGTTTTCATTATCACGACTGTTTTAGCAAACAGGGTCACTTTCCGCCATTCTTACTGTTATCTCATTACGCTTACCCCATTGGGCTTGGTACTTAAAGATTTTTGGTGAAGAAATTGCATACAAACTTACATGTATGTCAACGAACTGGACCCACAACGTTGAATCAACATTGAATGTACCTTGATTCAACGTCATGACGTTGAATCAACGTTGGTTTGATGACATGTCAACGTTGTGCGCCTGCAGGGAAGATATTCCTATACAACAGCAGCATCTATGGCAAGCCATTTGACTATTTATTATGGAATGCAGATATCTCATTTATGATATCAAATATCTAATATATTATATACTATATAAGATATCTTATATAATAAATAAGATATCATATGGTATATTAGATATCTAATATGCCAATTAAGTTATCTAAAATAAGATATAAGATATCTAATATAACATATAAGATATCTTATATACTATATAAGATATCTGATATAGAATATTAGATATATAGGATATGAGATATCTTATTTAATTTTTCATATAAGATATCTTATATGTTATATTAGATATCTTATATGTTATATTAGATATTTTTATTGGCATATTAGATATCTAATATGCTATATAAGATATCTTTTATATTATATAAGATATCTAATGTGTAAAATTAAATAAGATATCTCGTATCCCATATAAGATATCTTATTTCCTATAGAAGATATCTTATATGTCATATAAGATATCTTATATACTATATAAGATATTTAATATAGGTATATAAGATATCTTATTTGACTTTTCCATTAGACACAACACAATATATAAGATATCTGATATAGCATATAAGATATTTTATATGACATATAAGATATCTTATTTAGTAAATGAGATATCTTATATCGGATATAAGATACCTTATATAGGATATGAGATATCTTATTAATTTTACATATAAGATATCGAATATATTATTTTAGTTTTTTATATAGTATATTGGATATCTAATATGCCAATTAAGATATCTAATATAACATATAAGATATCTGATATAACATATAAGATATCTGATTTGAAAAATTAAATAAGATAGATCCTATATAAGATATCATATCCTGTGTAAGATATCTTATATCCTATATCAGATATCTTATATAGGATATAAGATATCTTACATGTTACACTAGATATCTTAATTGGCATATTAGATATGTAATATACTATATAAGATATCTACTATGCATAATAAATAGTAAAATGGCTTGCCGTAAGCATCGCTAAATGACCTTGATCTGCTCCATTTCACACACTAAAATACTTTCTGTAATGAAATCTCATCCATGTTTACTTCATACCGGCAATATACATGTATAGTGATCTACCGGCATCATACATGATGTTGACCTGGGGCCATATTTATAAAACGACTTAAGTGGTTGCTATGCTGTTGCTAGGGCTGAATTTTGATGAAGGAGATTCCCTACAACTACGAAATTTGCTCTGGAGGAACAGTCTAAAAAGCCTGTTCCTCCAGAGCAAATTTCATAGTTGTAGGAAATCTCCTTCATAGAAATGTAGCCTTAGCAACAGCATAGCAACCACTTAAGTCGTTTTATAAATACGGCCCCTGCTCTGTTGTATGCGAAATTTTCGTCGAATAGTCATTAGGTATATGGCTTTTCGGGAAATTATTGTGTAACTATCTAACCACCGACAGCTTATTCTGGTAGCTGCTTATTTCGTTTAACCTGTTACAGTGCTGGCTGCAAATCCGCCGGACGAGCCTCCATGGCCAAGATAACAGTGCTGGCTCTTAAACATTAGAGTTTGTAATTTGTCTTTGCTTTTGCAGCTTTGGGCGGACACTCGGCGCCAAGTGCGTGCGACTATGGTTACGTACCGCTGAGCCACTTGAGGAACGTCGTTAGGAGAATTGAACTGAACTGAACTGGCCGTGAAACTCATTACGCCAGTGTACTAGTTTAGGCTAAGTTTCTACTTCATAAATCTGAGTCTTTTATAAGAGTTGTTTTATAGCATCGAGTATCGAGCTCTAAATAGCAAATATAAAAAGAGAGCATCGAGTGACAAAAATTAGTTTTGTGATGAAAAAAAAATCTAGAGAGTTATAGAAGAGAAATTTTGAGTTATAAAAAGTTGGTTACGATCATAAAAAAAATTCCCAGCTACATACGTGTGTCAGATTATAAAAAAACGCGATTATCGCGACATGGAAGTGGAGAAGCGAGGGATAAATGAAAAACGAGTATCGACATATACATGAAAAACATTGTTTGAAAGGGATGTCAAATCTAACAACTCTTATTTTCTTAAAAATACTCCATTAATTTTTTTGTATCATTTCAGAACTATCTTCAGAAGACAAATCACCCTTTCGTACCCGTCAGCATCGTAAAAGAATTCAGCAGGAGTAAAGCATTTGAAGTGGCACTGGCAGCATAAACCGGGAAACAAGGCATCTGTTTTCATGAGGTCAAGAAAAAGACTGTTTGATTAACTGGATTATTACATCAAATATACATATTGTTATTCATGTCTACAACAATCGGAACACCGCTCGGCCAATTCCGTGCCTCACGGAATTGGCCGAGCGGTGTCCCGATTGATGTCTACAAGTAAAGGCTGGGCAAGACTAGTTTGAACATAATGTTGAAAATATGTCATATCTACATTTAAATGATGTCATGATGACGTCTTCACAACGTCGTTTCGACTTTGATGCAACATTTTCGTCACAGCATTGCACCAGTCTTGTCGGATTCAACGTCGTATCGAAGTGAGTACATGTACAACGCCATCTTAAAATCACAATATTTACACTTGCACTGACTTCCAGTAGGGGAACCCGTTAGAGCAACTGGCTTCATACACCAATGAAGGACAGTTGATCATGTGACGTTGTCGTCAAGCGACGTCCCATGTTAACAAACGTCTCGTGAAAGTAGAAGTTCGACTGACGCCACGTCAGGGCGACGGCTGTTTAACGTTATGGCCAAACACGTCGCTACTAACTTTTTTCGACCCTGTTTCGCCTATTCTACACCAAATTACCATGAAAACGGCACAGAGAGGTTCAGAAATAAGGTGTAAATATAAGAATAAAATTTGATTTTTCAGCGTTCATCGTGTGAAGAAGCCAGTGGTCGTCGCTAAAATTCTTCGCGCTTCATGGAATTTTAGCTCCGCCAACTGGCTTCATCACACAATGAACGCTGAAAATCAAATTTTAATTCTTAATTGACGCCGGTCCTTCCAATACGACAAAGCAATGTCGATGCTACACCGTGAAAAGATTAAGGACCTGGCTGCAACGTCGCCGTGGCTGCAACGTCGCCGCGACGCTGCATTATCATCGATACGACGTTTTCGCTGGGATTGTATGAATGAGCAATATGTTTCTCTTTAACAAATATGAGACCCGGACTTAGTCGAATACCGGCAAAACAACGACGTCGAAATTGTGTAACACATCACACTTGGATTGCTCGCTGACAATCAAAAAGTTACAAACTCTGCGAGCACACACCGTAAAAACGTCGTATCGACATCGATGCAACGTCATACGACGTTTTTCAACGTTCATGATCAGCTGAGAGCGAGCTGCTCGAAAGAGGACAAAATAGGTCATAAGATATCCGGCTTGATCATAGTGCCTTCCGCAATGTTTCATATAAAATATTGGTACATGTAGTTGATGTTGTTATTTCAGTTCTTGTAGCGGTGGTCTCGAAGTGTTGACAAAAATGTTCTGTTTTAATTCTAACAATATCGGCAAAATGTATTTCTGAGAAAATTTTTATTCATTCGCTATTAACAAACTTTGCGGTAGATACAACAAAACGTTTATGGAAAAATGAAATTATTCTCCGCGCCTACTCCCAGTTAAATGTATGTGCACACCAGCATGTTTCTCTGTCATAAAGTTAAACGATCTCTAGGACTTTTTGTTTGCCTACCTTGATGATAAAGTCCCGAAATGGAGTATACTTTTAAAAAAAGGATTTTGCTTCCCCCGGGAGCTCATTCTTTTAGAGAATTGACTGATTGCTTCCCCTGAAAATGCAAGTATTAACACTTATATTTAGAGGAACGCTTTCTATAGAATTGGGCTTCATAAACAAGGGCAAGTATACGTCTATGCTGAATGAGGCCTGTTACCTTGCTACTTAGTGCTCCTTTTAAGAAATTTTTGTTCCTAGATGTATTATTTTTTCCTCCTCTTGTCTGAAATAATTTTGAAGAAACCATGTTATTGTTCAACTATGCATACTATTTTGTGTTTCTTGAACGAACTCCTTCCATGTGCCACAAAGTTGTATATAATTATTTTTGCTGGGAACATATCTTTGGCGGGAAAAGAAAAAACAATATGAAAATGGTGGGGATGTAATGATGAGAAAACTCATGTTCACGCCATGAAAGTGAAATCTAGAGTCATAACTAGTTTACTTTCTAAAACTTTCAAATTCATAGTCAAAAGGTAGTGTTGTGTTTCGACCAGGAAAGTGGGTGGATTTGCTCAAATGCGCAGCTGCGTGTTAAAATTTTGTCATATTGACAAAATTTGAACAAACTGCTGCGTATTTGCGTTTAACAGCCCTCCCAGCGGGCACATGATGTTGACATGACGTCGTACTCTCGTTGATGCGACGTCATTGCGTCAGTTACGTCAGTATGACGTCAAGTGTCTGCTGGGATGATCCTTGAGAGGTCATCATCAACTAGACGAAGTTAAAAATTGTTAACTACATATCCAAACGTTGGAAAAATGTACTGTTCGACGTGGAAGAAGTTTGGTTTCCAGCATTTACCTAGTAGTTACACAACGTTGAAGCATCTATCATATCGACGTTGATGCATGACGTATGACGTTACAATTATGTCGATATGCCGTTTGAACATTGTTCACATGCTATATGTGAGTACATGTATATGTTTGTAATTAGGAAAAGGATCTTTAAAGCAATACAAAACATAATTCTAATAAACTGTTGAGACATTCCTGACCGTGTTTACCTTTTGTTCTGATTCGTTTATATTCCCGCGAGAGGTTAACCACACAACGCTTACTCAACATTGAATCAATGTTGATTCAACGTCGTGACATTGATCGACATAGATTCAATGTACATTCAGCGGTATGCTGGCATGGATCGCATCGCACATACATGTACACTTAACACTGAATCGACGTTGATTCAACGTCTTAACGTCTTTACGTTGAATCGATTTTGATTCAATGTTTATTCAACGTGTGCGCCTGCAGCCGGAGGGTAACGACAGCTCTTTATGATCTGTCGTATTTGGTGCATGGGTTTACGGATTTTGTCCAGATCCGATGATTTTACGTCCTTTCAGCAGTATTTCAGTCATATTAGGACGATGGAAGGGCCAATGAAAGCCGATTGCAGAGGAACCCATTTTATGGGTATTGTCCATATTTGCATGGATGGATGGATGGATGGCTGGCTGGATGGATGGATGACGCGATTTCAAGTCATTTTTAGCTCACCTGAGCCGAAGGCTCATAGGTGAGCTTATAGTATAGGCAGGCATCCGTCGTCCGTCGTCCGTCCGCCGTCGTCCGTCGTCAACATTTTCAAACGACTTCTCCTCCAGAAGCCACTTGGCCGATTCTTTCCATATTTCACATATAGCATCTATAGGTGGGGGGAACGGATAATTGTGTTTTTTGTTCCATTGGCATAAGAACTCTGGTTGCTATGGCAACTTATATTTTCCATTGACTTATAATGGGAAAAGTGGAAATTGGCAATTTTTTCTGTCTCACTGCAGTTATTTTGAATTTTTTTCTACAGAAATGTTTCTTGAGCAGTCCTCTACGATTCGTAAGAATTTTGATCAAATCGCTGAATTTGATTGGTTGCCATGGCAAAATAAAGGGTAAATTTTCTAAAAAAATCAAAAAAAATCTTCTTCTCAGAAGCCATAAGAGGGATGAAGCTGATACTTTGCATATATGTTAATGACATTAGCCTCTATATAAATTGTATTTTTTTTCATTTGTCATATCAGGATTAGGAGCCCAGTTGTTTAAGCGCTGGCCTGCTGATCCAGCGGTCCTGGGCGGAGCCCCGCTGTTGGCGGGAATCTTTTCAATCGTAAACAGGACTCCATTGCACACAGGAGTCCCGGTAGCTCAGTGTATTAAGCGCTGGCCTACTGATCTAGCGGACCCGGGTTCGAGCCCCGTTTGAGGCAAGAATCTTGCCGTCTGTAAACGGGGCTCCATCGCACACAGCCTTTCATTATCAGCTGCCCATCGTCCTGATATGACTGAAAACTGTTGAAAAGGACGTAAAGTCACAAGACATCCTTCCATTGCACACAGCCTTTCATTATTACCCACCCACGTCCTGCTCTGACTGTAATACGGTTAGAAAGGATGTAAATCGCATCCATCCGTCCGTCTATCCATCCATCTATCCATATCAAGATGATTGGAGGGTGATCATGAAAGGTTTTGTGCACTAGAACCCCATGTACGTCAAAAAGATGCCGCATTTGGATAAAGATGATTGGCAAAGCCTTCAAAAACGAGTAGCTGCCGTACTTATCCGAATGAAATTCCCCAGCTTTTCCAACTACAAAATGCGGAAGTACTAACCGTATGCGGTAGGGGAGAGTCGGGTAACTTCGGACAGTGACATTGTTTGGAACTAAAACAAAAAGAAATCACGGACCTAACAGTGAAAATCCAGATGAAACGGCTCATTATGAGCCGTATCATCTGGATTTTCACTGTTTGCAATGGTATGTCCGAATTTACCCGACTGTCCGAAGTTACCCGACTCTACCCTAATGGATTTGTGTGCGGGCATCACAAGGGCTGTCCATGGACAGCATGACCTCCACAATGCTTCGTTGTCGGGAAAAAACGGAAATCCAACTCATTCAGATGTGACTGAATCACTCCAAGGGCACAGCTGCCAATACGCAAATACGTATGTGCGTATTGAAATTTTGTCAACTTGATAAAATTTCAACAGGCACCAGCATATTTGCCTTCTGAAATTTGAATTGGGCAAGATTCCAATACAAACCGCCAACTGACAAGACAATATGAAATATCTTACGGGATAGCCCCCCTTCATTTCTTTTCAAGGTGTACAGAACTCTGATTGTGCGTATCCTGTAATTGCATCTAGTCGCGCTCCTGTTCTCTATATGTGACCCGTCGCGCGAAAAGGGACGAGTTGGGTGGATGACGTTGTTTCAAGAAATTACGTTTGACGTTAACGTCATGATTTCATTAATTTCAGTCGCGCGATAAACAGGTGCCCGCATTTTGTCAATCATTTCAGGCTTTATTTTTGGGGCTTTTATTCCCGCCAGCCTGTCAAATATTTGACGTAAATTAAGTTGCGTCCCTTGGATGAGTATTTAAGTTTTGATGCCGCGAAAATATGAGTCGAACAACAACTTCAGTCAAAGATTTCCTTTCCGATACTTGTGTCCGAGTTTGCCAGTGCCAGTCTGTAAAAGCTAAGCGATTCATAAAATAATTTTGGATCTTATCTGACACTGTTGAATGAAAATGCCCACGAAATCTGCTGACTTGTCCGAAAAGTATTACAATTTTAGGAGCTTTTCAAAGATAAATAACAATTTTGTACATACAGGTAACTGAAGCAATCTGTTGCACGTATGGGGTGGGAGGATGGTGGGGGCGGGGTGGGGAGAGAGAAAATATAAAAAAGGAAAGCTGTGACAGTGTGTTCATATAGCTATATGTCTTAATTGTCGACCCATTGTTTTACGTGGTAAGATAGGCGAGCGGTTTCGTCTGCTGGAGTGTTGATATGAGAGTTGTCCCGTGTAAGTTCGAGTCTCAAGTTTTCTTTCTCTCTTTTTTTTCTTCCTTACTTTTTATCACTATATTCAAACTATTAGAAATCCTAATCCTGTATCAGCTAATTTGTATATTTATATGAGCCAAACAACATTATTTGTACGAGTTTAATGCTGCATAGGATGGCCTTAATATATTGCGCGTCTGTTTCTGCCATCACTTAGACCTTGGTTTAGGCTACTTCATGTAAAGAGAAACAACTTTTGTGGCTCCTCATTTATAGATTCCTGTTAGTTTCCTGTGGCGGCGATGCTTGGTCTTCTCGGATTTCCTCTTTGGGGCAGGGTGTGTGTGTGTGTGTGTGTGTGGGGGGGGGGGGGGGGGGGGAGGGGGGAAACAAAGTACAGTACTGAAATTAATACATGTAATACGTTACTTACCTTACAGCTTACTGTACGGAACATTGATGCACTGCACTGTCGGCCTAGAGTAGAGTAAAGAAGAGTAGAGCAGAGAAAAGTAGATTAGAGAAGATAAGTGAGTTAAGTAAGTCTAACTTCCGAAGTTACACACATCACCTACCCTTCACAAACCGATCTACCAAATCCTAGTTACCAGAGCACCTGCCAGCCAAGCCTCACCAAGCCCAAGAAACATACAATGACTCATAGGAGACAAACACTAAACCAATATTTCACACTCCCCTCAATCACAACTTATCCATGTAAGCACAATCGATCCCCTTAATCACAAAATTCAACAGAATGCCCATTTTCTTGGCAACGAATAGTAATGGAATATAGTTCGGTCAGTAAAGAACATTAACCATAAGCCCTTGTAAGTTATGGTGATGGATGGAATCATTTACACTCGACAACTTCAAGAATCTCAAATTTGTTCGCATGCCGTCAAAACTGTATAATATCGACTACCCTTGCTCCGGGACAAAACGGATTTCTGCTGTTAAACATAGAATCTGGTTTCAATTTCGATTCACACCTATAGGAGAATGAATAGAGGGTTGCATTCATGACATTTCCTGATTTTTGAGACTTGACGTTGGAAAAGAATAAATCTCGGTTCAACTGGTTCACTCACCTTTGTGTCATCCCAATTTCTAGTCCCCTCCAGCGCAACCATACATCCCCTCAATATTTTCTATTCACAACATGGTATTGTGCTTCAGGAGATAATAAGCAGGCGTGAACTGGCCTATTTTTTCTTTCTTTTTTTTTTCTTTTGCAGAATGGTGTCATGCTACTCATTTCACTTTAAAACGGTCATTTCTATAATTTTCCAGGCATTTTCATTGAAATTTGGACTGATTTCATGCAAAAAAGAAGAAGAAAAAAATGCAAACGGGCGCCCGTAAAAATTGCAGAAACCATCACGCACAGTAGGATAGAATATGCAGGTGTCGTTTTAGTCATATAGCCCTTCAACACTATAAAGTTGATTTCGAGCTAGGCCAGTTAAGATAACACTTCCGAAAATGTCTTACAGGCAAACGCCTGTAAAAATAATGGGAAATGAACCGGCAGCTGGTTGCCAGTGAATCTACCGTAAAATCTACGGACTTTTACAGTGTATAATTAGACAGACACTCTTCCAGACCCATGAAACACTGCTTTATATTGCTTTGATAATGCTTACCAATGGAACCGCGATACAACAAAGTGACATGTGCGCCCAGCGAAGACTCGGATCAGCCTAGACTTATGCCTAGTCTGATCAGAGTCTTCGCCGACGGCAAGAAGGTAGTCTAGACCATTTGCCGTCCTTTACGCGCACAACGAAGCCTCTGACCAGACTGGGCGGATGTCCAAGCTGATCTAAGTCTTCATGTGGCGCAAATGCCACTGTCTTGGGTTTTGTCGCGTCGCGGCTCATATGTTCATGTCAGTTGATGGTAACATCAAAATGCTTATTTGTTTAATTTGAAGCAGCGTTTGCTCTCTTTGTCATACCTGCAGGAAGTGGTCCCCGAGAAGCACGAGTCGGAATATTTATTCAGCAAACAAAGCTTTCAAGGACGGCACACAAAACAGACGATTACTTTATCTATCAGTCCTAAGTTTTGAACGATTCTATTTTGCGACGTCACCACAACGTCATCAAACCATTTGTGACGATTCATGACGGTACCTACGTTCCGCAGACAATTTGAGCCCCAAAATGGCTAAGAACCACCAACATTTTTATATTTTCCGAATCCTCTTAGATTTGCTTAATCACTGAGACATAAAACTTAATTTCGCGATAGGACACCCAACTCGTCCCTTTTTGCGCGACGGGTCACATATATTAAAATGCAAAGACAGCCAACCAACAGTTAAGGCTAAATTTTTGAAAATTGCTCCGGAGGAACAGACTGAAAAAGACTGTTCCTCCAGAGCAAACAGTTGTAGGAAATCTCCTTTATAGAAATTAAGCCTTAGCAACAGCATAGCAACAACTTAAGTGCTTTTATAAATGCGACCCCAGGGCTCAGTTGTTTAAAGCATCGTTAGCTTAATGAAACCGTTAATGGTATTTTTAGTAGCTAATTTGCTAGACTTTATCCTCTTAACAACGCCCTCACGCCCCTTTTCTTAGAACCCAACGGCCCGGGGCATTTAACATCATTAATAGGGTGTAGGCAAAGTGAACATACACGTGTAAAACCCGTTCTTATCTGAGACAGAGATTATTACACAAGTTATTATATGAACGGGATTTCATCGGCTGAGTTGTCATCAGATGTCGGTCAAATATTTTGTGAAACTGACCGGTCAGTCAGTCAAAATCATTTTTATCTTGACGTCATTTGTATTTCATTACATAACGTCGCATCCAAATTAATAAACTGATGTTGATGGCATTGTGTCGCGAAATAACACTTCCGACTGTCATATGTGTCGACTAAAACTGCAATTATAGTTCAACTAATATATAGATTTATTATATAATTAAATATTTATTGACCTTAATGGCGATGAACATGTAGTTTTATGGACATATGAAGTTTCATGGACCTACAAACTGGTCAGTATGCAGTTTGCAGATCAATAAAACTGCACTGTCACCCCAATAACACTGGTGGTAAAGTGTCAAATTGACCTCCGGAGGTCAATTTGAAACTTTACCACCCGTGATTATAGATCAATAATTGTTTATCATCTGTGCTGCAAATATAGTTTATGTTTGTCCTGTAACTTCTGACAGAATGCTAGCTCACCTAACAACATAAGTTCACAATCATGCCTGTTGACTCGAAACCCTTCGTCAAAGTCCGTTTCCCAAAACACAGCCTCTTCTCGTGTGTTGTCCAAAATACAAAACGCCTCAACCAGCTTCAGTTTACGCTTGAATTCTTTAACCTCAGCTTCGAGGTTTTCTTCCTCGGACATTAGGATTAAGAATCTCGTCAAGAACCTTTCATATATAAGATAATCTAAATGATTTGTAGTCTTAAATGTTTCCTTTTCCACCAGAGTCATATTCTGAAGCTCCACGTCACCACTTGGTTTGCCTTCAGAGGTATTCTTAGGAATGTAAAGTATATCTTTAATAGACCAGCCCAGGTACCGCTTCAACATAACCAAAGACTCGTCCAACTTTTCAACTATCATCACGAAATCAAAAACTTCCATTAACACCGAAACAAAATCGTTCATTTTTTCTTCATCCAGCTTTTGTATGGCTTCAATAGAATTGATTCCCAACCCAAAATCAAGTGCCATGTGATTGAAGGTTCTTGACTGTTGAAGGTCTTTAGGTTCAAAGGTTTCGGGATGTGCTATTAGATCATGAAGCACTGTTTTATTGTCGAGTTTCTGTAAATATGGATTGGGATAGACGTATCTGTAGTAATAGGCGGCTGACACGAAGCGACTCAGAGGCTCTCTCACTATTGCCACATAGAAAGCGTCATCATACATTAATGATTTGAATTTACTGTAGTTAAATACGACATGGTTACAGATGATATCATATTTGCCAGTTTTTCTATCAAACGGAGCCAGTAGAGGAGCATAGGAGTTTGCATTTCTTGATATGTAATGTCCTTTAAATGGCAGAGCAAATGAAAGATCACGTTCAAATCCAAACCGATATAAAATATTCTGAACCGTGGTACTGGCGCATTTGTGGACTTTCAGAAATGCAATGTGAGGTTTTCCGGTCCGACTACGTAACAATGTCAATGTATAATTACTGAATCCGCCTATTACTCCGGTCTCTGTCTGTCTGATATTTCCAGCACCTGAAGGTTGGTATGGCATCTGTTTAGGTTTAAAGTCCGAGATAACCCACTGTGTGTAGAATTCATGTTGAACCAATAAAATTGTGAGAAGGAGTGATATCACGACCAGATAGAGAATTCTTTCACAGGACCTGGAAAATAAAGAAACATAGGAACCTCGACACGAGAAAACCAACAAAGTGGCTGTGCGGCCAGCGCAGACTCAGTTCAACCTGGGTATCCGCCCAATCTGATCAGAGTCTCCGCTAAGCGCTTAAAGGGTAGTTAAGGGTCTAAGCTACCTCCATGCGGACAGCGAAGACTCTGATCAAACTGGGCGGATGCCCAGTCTGATCTGAGTCTACGCTGGGCGCACAACCACATTGTTGGTTTTCTCGTGTCGCGGCTTAATAATCACACATCTTATCAACGTCAGTGCAACGTCATAACGTTTAACTCAAGTGGTACGAGGGGTGACCATTAGACATTGAAAAGAATGTCGGTTTGTAAAATTTACACATGAATACTCAGTAGATAACACTGATATTACATCTAAGAGTAACTAAAAGGCTTCCCAATTCATTTTTGTGATTGAATTTTCAACGTGTTACCATAACATTTGACGTCCAGTATATGCAATGTTTAACGTATCAAATTCTTTGACGGTTTTTTTTTTTTTTTTTTTTGTTTTTTTTTTCTCGCGTTGCAGACGCGTATAATTTCGATATTGTTCCACATTTCACAAGATTCCATTGGTCAAATAACACGCATGCCAAAATTTAGCCAATCATATCAAAGTCAATTAATATCTAATCTTCTCATCGCATGCACTGTGAATACTAGCACTCTGTCATATAATAATTCAAAATGTTTCTCTTGTTTGTAATTTTACAATATAAATGTTATCGAAAACAGACGCAGATATTCAAAACATGTTTTTTGTTGTTGTTTTTTTTCGACGAAGATCTGCTTTTAATTTCTGCTTTCGGTTTAATACACACAAATAAACAGTGCATCATGTTGGTAACTATTTTGAAATCAAGTCAATTTCAAAATTGACCGCGGTCCATTTTTGAATTCCAAATTAGGCAGCCCAATTTTAAGATAGGCTTTTGTCACTACCCAGTGTCAAAATTACGGTTATGGGTTCCTATCGACATAGCTCACGTGACTCATATTCAGGAATGTTATTGTCAACTCGTGTTGACAAACTCTTCGAAGCAACAACGTAAATGTATGACATTTAAACAATTCCCTTGTCCACATGTCGTTTGTACAGTATAAGTTTTCCAGTTCCTGACTCGACCCAAGAAAGAACCGTTACATTCTGTACTACGACAAAACACACACACTTTCTCTCTCTCTCTCTCTCTCTCTCTCTCTCTCTCTCTCTCTCTCGCCATTGTAACCGCAGAGTTTACACGCACCCGTGACAAACTCTTCAAAGCAACAACTTAAGCGCGGGCTTCCACGTGTTATGACATTTAAACAATTCCCTTGTCCCCATGTCGTTTGTACAGCTTGTACAGTATAAGCGAGTCAAGTTTTCCCGTTCCTGACCCGACCCAAGAAAGACCGTTACATTCTGCACTACGACAAAACTCTCTCTCTCTCTCTCTCCCTTTCGGTGAAAATGACAGGCAGCTTGGATTCATTTTAGTGTCAAGAAGATTCAATGAAACGTCTCTTTGATATACACTTGAATAAAAGAGAATTCGGAAAGACAGAAAATTGAAAGAAACGCAAGGGAAAAAAAACGCCACATTTTTTTTCTTTTTTAGCTTATTGACAGGTTGACAGAACAGATCGTTGAATTATCGCATCGACGTTGATACGGCTGCCTTGCGTTGTTCAGACGCAACGGACAGTCGAAGAATTTTAATATGAATGAACTGTGGCATCACTTTTGTTGATAAGTGTTTAAAGTGGGGGTGGTATGATAACACAAGAGTAACCCCAGCAGGTCAGTAGGTTAAGCGCTGGCCTGCTGATCTAGCGGTCCCAGGTTCGTGACCCGCTGGGGGCGAAAATCTTTCCAACAGTAAACGGGATTCCATAGCGCACAGCCTTTCATTATCACCCTGCAATTGTCCTGATATGACTGAAATACTTGTAAGAAGGATTTAAAATCCCAAGTCATCCATTCATCCATGATAGTGCCTGTCTATGGCTGCTACCATGTTAACTCTAAAGTGCGTGGACGAAGTGTAGACAGTAACCTGACTACTCATTGTTCGATTCATGATTCAATTTCACGAGGCTTTGTTGTCGTATGAAATTTGCAATAAAAGCGTTGCGACTCAAGAGTTGCGAACTCCGTCTAACAAACTAGTGAGAAACTGTCAGAGCTCTCCCGCTTGCAATCTTTCCCCATGGAAAACTAGCTATCCCTTTTTTCAGTTTCTTCCATACGCACTGGTTGGGAGCGTACAGTACATGTGCACCGTTGTCCGATGTGTATAGTGGGCAAATCTTTGTCCGTTGTTATGACCTTCAGGGTGTGTTTGTGTGAAATGTGTTTTCTTTTATTGTTTGGATGTAAACCACTTGGTAAGAGTGTTTTCTCTATTTATGTTTTCCATTATGGTCATCGTTGGAGATGGCTAGATGTTGCTTTCTTTGCTCTAAATTCGTATTTTCATCTGCAAATCACTGGTGTTTGTAATCAGATCACGTCACGTGTAACCAGAAAATCGGCCGAGTTAGCGTTTTAATTCGAAAAAAATGTTAGTTAGTCCCTTTTTAAGATAGATAATGATCTATTAAGAGATTTACCCATGATAAGTATCCTTTAAGTACGGGACGAATCCACAAGACAAGCAAAGCTGAGCATCCCCAAATTTTTCTGACTGTATGGGATGTCTCACTGACAATCGGTTTACGACCCACGATACAGAATAGTGTTTGACCTCTATTTTGTTTTCTTTGAAAATAATTGCCCTTACCTAGCATGATATCTAACAAGATTAATTAATCCTGAACCTAAATACACCATAAAATATTTCTAAAGAAAACACGGTTGTTTCATATGGCAGTTTTCAAATTTTCGTGGAATCTTAGCGTCTACAACGTTTACTTTCTCCAGACGATTTAACGGGTCAGTGACAGACATAACTGTAACGTCTCAAAGACCTGTGACTCTTGTATTGAGTACACATGACAATATAACGGTAGAGAGATGTAATCAGTAGCCAGAAGTGTCAATCAATTTCTGCGCTTGAAAAGATGTTTAGCTGCTTTGACTAGCTAACAAATTCGGATCTGCTACCTTTATTAGATTAATTTGTTGAAAATCAAACCTATAAATTTTTGTCGATGGTGAATGAATCACGATTTTACGCCCTTTTTAACATAATTTCAGCCATATCAGGACGATGGGTTGGTGATAATGAAAGGCTGTTTATGACTGAAAAGATACCCGCTTCCAACGCGTCTCGAGCCCGGGATTTATGTACGAATGCAGAGTCTAATCCCAGACTGGGCAGCTCGCTAATTTTCCATCGTCCCTTTTACCGACGCGTAAAAGGGCGTTAGGGCATATGTGGGCTTTGGTGACTCACACCAACCTGTGTTTTGTGCACAACAGCTAAAGCATTACTTTTAGCCTGACGACTCTCACGTGTGTTATCGGGGTGGTTTGGTGGTGCGATGGTGCTGGGTATAACTGCCAATTCCGTGGCGTCCTTGCTTGCAGTAGATGCAGGTGGGGCTGTTTGGACATTTTTCTCGAGCTATCACACCTCTCTTCTTTCTCCCTCTCTTTGGGAGACGGCCCGATATAGACTGAAATACTGTCTCAAAGGGCCGTTAAACTCAAAACAACCAACCAACGTGTGTTACCAGAGTTACAGACTTTTGGACTGCACAGTTTTCTAGTGATTTGTGTGTCACGCCGTAGTCCATTTGTTAGAGCGCATAGCTATTGCACAGAAAGTCGCGGCTTCGAAACCCGGCCCGGTCAACGACTGAAAATTTTGTCAACCCAGCTGTAAAAGATTAACCTCTTGATGCATGACTGCATGCAGCTGAGCTGATGACTTCGACTATGGACAACACACTCGCGATACGATATGCCTCGCCTAAAAATGCAAGTTTACAAGTTTACAAGTTTATTTTGTTCCTCCCAGGTAACAACAAATGGTAAACAACAAGAGAATATGACAAATATACAGTGAACAAGCTATGCCATCACGCTGTGTAAAGTGATCAAACTGAATCCTCACTTTTATTCCCCAGTATCAGATTATCTAAGCAATCAGACTGCGCGGAAGCGCAGGCTGATCTTTACCTACCCTATTCCCCCATTCGTTTTAAGGTTCAGTTTCAGGTGTTGTTATGCCCAATGTTGCTTCGTCTTATTTATTATGGTTTCTTTACACTAAATTACAGTTTTTGATTTCATTTGAACAGCTCTTTCCCAAATAGGCGGTCATCAAAAACAACAGTAACATTTACTTTTACCTATTTTCTATTATAAATCTCACACACACACACACACACACACACACAGAGAGAGAGAGAGAGAGCAAAGTGGGCAGCCTCACAGGTGACCATATTGCCAGAAGACCACAGACAAGCGGACCTAAGAACACGTAAAATTGAAGAACCACAACAGAAGTGCCGCCTTGGAACGGTCAAAAGAACTAGACTGCAAATCCATTTGGGAAGAGCCATATTGTCAGGATCCACATTAAGCCCGTGGTCAAGATACCGTAAACATAGCTATTACGGTTGTGTCGAACTAACTTGTTATGTCTGTCAAAATTTATTTAGTCAGCTTAAAGTACATCAGTCTTATTGGTAGTCTCATAATTATTATTGATCTATATTACCCGCCTCCCTTTCACCCGATCTTCAAATGCGTAGCGAGCGCAGATGAACTGAACTGCAATATGTACAAAATGCGACCTTTTTATTTGACATGATGTTAATGATATAGTCATTGGCAAGCTTAAAAAGAGAAAAAAGAAAACCAGTGTTTAACAGGCCCTTTTAATAGCCAAAACCGGAGCTCATGGGAAAAACTCCTGACGTTTCGCAAGCAGAACTGTTGTCGGCCTGTGCTCTGAGCGAGGCTCGAACCCACAGCAGTCACAGAGATGACGTATAAGAGCCAGCGCTCTTTCCCACCAGGTCACTGGAGCCATGAACAGAATAAATTATTTTCTATTTGTGCGATTATTTTTTAACTTTTGTGGTCCATGTAAGTGTTAATTTGTGCGTGCCGATTTTCCCTTTAGCGATTTTAACAAAAACAAATGCCTTTGCAAATGTAAAACTTCGTATTTTGATAAGCCCCCGGACAAGTAAGCATAGACTTTCTGATGTAAGAACTGTCAAGTTTTACCTTCGATTGTATCACTAAACCTGCACGCGACAATGATAAGTGGCGTGTCTTGATTAGCGAACGCTGCAACAGGGCAGTCTCAAAGGTGATTGACGTTCACTGAATTGACTATCTTAGATATGCAAATCCGTAAAACTGTTGGTTTGATAGCTAAAATATATACGTCACAGCTTATTAATTAGTTCATTCATGAAATATAGAAAACATGATTTTGCCGCACGGATCAATAATCAAATGTTCGGACTTTAAAAGATGCATCGAAATGAAGGAAAAATAAGAGGTGAGAAGTTTGTTTTATAAATCAGAACTCCGCATGGCAAAATCACAGTACTTGTATTTACATGAAAACGAAACTGACTCTGCCGCGCGGATAAATTCTCAAAGTTTTCGGACTATTAAACATTAGGCCTACAGCTCATACATGTAACAGTTTTCCCTCGTTTTGCTGCGTGTTCGAATATCTTATTTTTTCTTTTCAAAGTTGTTTCCCAGGAAGCCAAGGAAGAATCATTGATGTGTATCTTCTATCTGAGCCCGGCACTGAGTCTGATGGCGTCCTTTCAGAATCGGAGAAATGATTTCTGTGATTGAAAATTTTACCTAAATACCCTATGTGTAAAATGGTCGCCTTTACTATAACAAACTTTTTATGTGTGTGGGTACACCTGCATATGAGCCACGACACGAGAAAACAAGCAATGTGGTTGTGCGCCAAGCGCAGACTCAGATCAGATTGGCCAGTTTGTTTTGGTTAAGACTTCATCTTATAATGTATTTGATCAAACTTTAGAAGTGAAAAGGATGTATGGTATGTCCCGTATTGGTCGATATCGGGAAAGATCTGTCTTAAGGTGAATGGGCACACTTTTCGGGTAAGCAACACTGCCATTTTCATTTTTACATCCCTTTCTGAATGGAGCAAATCCTTTTATTATTAAAAGTGTTGACCCTATGAAAATGACATCATTTGGATTCAAGCCGCGTCGTTGCCCAAACAAGCCTATATGTAAAAACAGCATGATAGGCACATGTTGCAGGATAGGTGAATCATACGGTGTATGCTCTGACCAGACTGTACAGTAAACTGCGCAGATACACATAACACGCGGATCTTTTTTATAATAGCGTCCCAAAAGCCGAGTCGTCTTCCCCTGTCGACTGAGTAGATCCTTTTATAGACTGTCTCGAACGACAGCCACTTTTGCACGTATATAATGATTATTCGATCAAACTCGGATCAGCCTGTGCATATGCAATGTTAGCAAAATCACCTCGTTCCTGATCAACAATAAATGAAGTCTACAGCAAATAGCGAACACTCTGCTCAGATCAGACTTGCAGGCTGTTCTTAATATTCGCTATTTGCCCATGTCTAAAGGTACTTCTTTCTCACGTCGCGACTCAATTAAAATGACAGCCCAGGTAGGGGTATTGACCAGTATTACCAGTATGTACACGGGCGGCGAATTATGTTATCTTTATTGCCTGAGTGTCGTATACTTGCAGATTGTCTCATCTTTACCTCTTAGTGCTAAACTATCACCGCCGTTTTAAACCACCAGGAACTCTGCACATTTCTATCAAATAATAATAATAACAATGCCTTATCTCATTTTATAGCGCATTATTTACGCAGTCGGGCTTGACTGCTTATCCCTTCTTACTATTATTATTCGATTGATTTCACCGTATTTTGTAACTTTACAGTTGAAGAGCATTGCCACGTGCTTGGTGATTTATGCGTTAATAATACCGCTAACAGGTACCGTTAAGTTTGTGACAAGACGGTTTGCTTTGAAGCTAAATTACCGTTGTACACCTGCACTTTAGTAGCGGAGAAAACCGTTATCCTGTCTAATTCAGTTTAAAAAGAGAAACATTTCAGACAGTCAGATTTTGCGTAAATATGATTGATGGCCAATTTTGAAGAAATGGTACCGGCGCAGATTTCGAAATCGAAAGTAGAGTAGTGATTTTCTCAAATTAAATGTGAAAATAAAGCATATCATAACAATTTACAGAAAATTAAGGTGACGTCGAAAAGATCTGTATTAAGGCTTGTCGAGCAAGCAGTTCTACCTACACTCAATGATTTTAAAACACAAAAATAAACAATTTTGAAACTTACCCGATTATCTTTTTTAAAGACATTTTTTTGTTTCAAAATGACTGGCCTTTCTATTATGATCTTGTGTAATCGATTTTGGCCATTCTTAAGCAAGACTTCCACCCGTCAACATCGTAAATGTGGAAACGGCTGGGACGACAAGACAACAGATGCCTTGTTGGACATCTGGAGCGATGTTACGGCGCAAAACGAATGACGATGTTGCGGTGTCCGATACAGTAGTTATAAGAATATTCCCAAGTTAATGAAAGAGAGAGAGAGAGAGAGAGGGGGGGGGGGGGCTTCGAATTATCTGATACACAGTGTAAACAGAGGACGAAAACTCTTAAAACAAATTACCGAACAACTTGTGACAACCTGAAAATAAGGTGGAATAGGTTCATTTCCCTCCAGAAACTTAAGGTAGACTGCGAATAGCTTGTCCACGATTGCCGAGCAAACCCATTTCACACATTCACACAGTGGACTTGGCAATCTCGAAAAGGTTCCCTATCGTCCTATACTCTCAAGTCCCAGCTAAATGATATAGAGTTACTGTCACTTGCAGCTCAACTGACAGAACGTGAAGCAGCATCCCGTTGGAGCTGCCCGCGCAGTTTGTTACACAGATTGTCAAAAGAGGCCTTTGACATGCTGAATTCGTTCCGCCACTGATCATCAGTGTAAGTCCCATCGCAAGCACTATAGTCGTCCACAATTCTTGACTATGTGGTTTCTCTCGATGGCCTTTTCTCTGCTCTATTCTAAACACAGACACAGCGAATTTCTCCTCAAAACTGGATAACTTATGTTAAGTTTAATGTCAAATCCAGGTACGTATGGACACAATTTATTGGCATATGAACGCTACACAAGGGGGTGCAAATTTGCCCCCGGGCACAAATTTGCACCTGGGTGTAGATTTGCACCCGGGTGCAAAAAGTGCACATGAACACGGCTTTAGGTTGCTATATTTTTGGTATGAAAGTATTCAGTATTTTAATCGACTTCTTCCAATAAGCGGCTAGATAGATGGTAGGGGTGTAACAATGCATCGGACTATCGATATATCGCAATAGTGACCCTGGCAATAGTCACTATCGATAGGAAAAGCTGCAATGTCAATACTATCGGCAATAGTGTTTCCAATATCGCAATAGTTTCAATAGTTTCTAGACATGCATCTTTTTCTTGAAGGAAGTATTTTTAACTAAAAGAATAATAGGAAAGGATGTGCTTTAGCTTGAATTGGATTTCAAAGAATGGAAAATATAACATTTTCTTGTATTTTGTTTTCATGTTGTGCACATTGTGAAATGACAGTCATTAAATAATGCTTTTTAGCCACAAACTTATGTGAACAAACAAGATTTTATACATAAAAGCAGAATTTCTGGATAAGAATGCTGTCTCCAATAGTTATTGCAATGCATTGCAATAGTAACCTGCAATAGTAATAGTATTGCAATAGGGATTCCTGCAATAGTCATAGTATTGCAATAGTCATTTTGGCCTGCAATAGTCACCCCTAATAGATGGTATGGAACATCTTTGCATTAATGTGTTTAAAAAAATTAGATATCCATAATTCAATTTATGGACATCCATAACTTGATTTTCGAGATGCGAAAATCGAAGTATGGATATCCAATAATAATATCACATATATTGGATATCCGAAATAAATAAAATATGGATATGTTAATATGAATTATCTGGAATACATGTATATAGTAAAAGGAAGCCCAATCGAGAATAGGAGCGGCTGTAGCGTAGTGGATAACACTCCAAACTACCAATCCAGGGGTCGCAGGTTCGATCCCCCGCTTCTCCGGTCTTTCGGATGAGACTTTAAACCGAGGTCCCGTCTCCATATGACCTCGTTGTTGGTGGGACGTTAAACCCGAGTTCACTCACTCACTCACCAATCGAGAATAGGGAAGCACCAATAGAAAATCTTGTGAGACAAGGAAATCATACCGAGTGTCAGAATATTTGTAAGAAACCATGCCCCGAGGTTATAAAAACTTTTTTTCGTGCTCGACTAAGCTAAGCATGAAATGTTTTCTTCTGATCAATATGAAAATGCCAACATTAGTTGGCATTTTCATATTCAAAAGCAGACAAAACCGGGCAAGAAAAGAACTGCATATATCAGTAATTTGCTATCAATTAGCAGGTAGAATTTCATGCTCAGCTGATTTGAGCATGGAAAAAAGTTTTATAACTTCGGGACCAGGTGTAGCCGAGTTCTGACAGAAATACTCTGAATCGAATGGTGAGATTGCCTTGTCCTACAACGATACATACATGTATGTGGGATTCTGTTGTTTGCCCACAACTTTGGATCTTTAAACCATATTTTGGTATCAGCTGTTGACCACCGAATAACGTGACACTGTTTATGACGTAGTTTTTGCCAGTACAATAGCTTCAATTGAAGAATTTCTCTGTTTTTCATTTTTTGACATATTGGAGGCAAGAATTTTGGCTAAGAGACAGTTGAATCTGGACGCAAGGACACAAGGACCCCCGGTAAGACTGACCCACTGACCCAGGGGTCCCGGGTTCGATTTCCGCTGAAGGCGAAAATCTTTTCAACCGTTTACAAACGGGGTTCCACTGCACACAACCTTTTAATATGATATCCCATCGATCTGATATGACTGAAACACTGTTGATCCATTTGATATCGTCACGTGATCACAGACTATCTATCTATATCTCGATACTGAAGACGATCATTTTGATCATTACCTCAGGTGTGGTGGGTGGCTAAATTTAGAATTTAGCTCATAGTCAGGACGCTGAAGCCGAAAAAATGCAACTTTAATGCCCCGGCGATTCGAAAGGAAATTTTTACCAAATTTGATTAGCACAACATTTGGGCTTTATGATAGGGTATGATGTGGTCACTGAAATAGGATCCCGTGGTTTTAATTACCCCTTTTTACCCCTACCCCTTTTAATCCTTATTGTGCTCAAAATGAAAACGCTATAATTCTGCCCATTTAGAGGTGCACAAAAGTTTTCTGATTAATTCATGAAATGACGTATTTGTGTGCATAGTATCAGTTTCTGTAATAATTTACAAAATGCATGCTTAAAATATTAAGAAAACCGGTGTATACACATATTTACACAAGGATAATTCATCCTACCAATTGTTGGTGTTTGAAGGTACTAAATTTTATTTTAAATCGCTGCCTTTCAGATTCTCATCAAACTGCTCATAGAATAATAGGGCAGCTATGGTGGCTGGTTTGTGCCATTTCGTCTTTTCGTCTTTTTCGCCGCGAAAAGACGCCACGCGAAAAGACGAAAAGACGAAAAGACGCCATGCGAAAAAACGAAAAGACGAAAAAACGCCAGGCGAAAAGACGAAAAGACGAAATAACGCCATGCGAAAAGACGAAAAGACGAAACCCGCCACGCGAAAAGACGAAATTTCAGCGCGAAAAGACGAAAAAACGCCATGTGAAAAGACGCCATTTGAAACTCTTAATTTGTCGTCTTTTCGCGTGGCGTCTTTTCGTCTTTTCGCATGGCGTTATTTCGTCTTTTCCATGGCGTTATTTCGTCTTTACGTCTTTTCGCGTGGCGTTATTTCGTCTTTTCGTCTTTTCGCGTGGCGTTATTTCGTCTTTTCGTCTTTTCGCGTGGCGTTATTTCGTCTTTTCGTCTTTTCGCATGGCGTTATTTCGTCTTTTCGTCTTTTCGCATGGCGTCTTTTCGTCTTTTCGTCTTTTCGCATGGCGTCTTTTCGTCTTTTCGGCGCGAAAAGACGAAATGCGAAAAGACGAAAAGACGAAATAACGCCACGCGAAAAGACGAAATAACGCCATGCGAAAAGACGAAAAGACGAAATAACGCCACGCGAAAAAGCCAAAAAGACGAAATAACGACACTGCATTTTTTCCTTCCTTCTCTGTAAGGGACAACACCTAAAGGAAAGACTTTGCTCCTTTTGGAGCAAATTCTTTCGTTTAAGAGCAAACCTCTTTAAGAAACGATTTCTAACTAGGGAAAACTTGAAGAGGAAGTCGCAGAAGTTGTTCCCCTTTGTAAAGATGGCGGAAGGAGCATTAGCCAAAAGAGCAGTCTGAACAGGCTCTGCTCTGTCTGCGATCGGCACGTCTTTAGAAAACTATAAATTTGTTCAAATTTTGGGTTAGTATGCCATATTCATATCATGTTTCAGTGTTTATATAAACACTAGTAAATTTTCCTCCATAATTTGTGGGAGATTATATTGTCAACAAGGTACTTAATCTTTTTGGTAGTTTAAGATCAAAACGAAGATATAATTATGATGAAATCGATTTGAGTATTTTTCTCCAAAACATAAGGACGACTCATTTTCTTGTCTGTCTCATATTTTTGGTGATGTTTCCAAAAAAAAAAAAAAAAAAAAAAAAAAATCCGTGGCCAAAACTGCAAACCGTGATTAGTCCACTTCTCTACAGATAGCATTCTGATCAGGGTCTACACAGTTTAATCAAAAACACTTGTCTAAGTATAAGTGTCTTAACTGTAATAAGAATAGGATATTTATACACCTTAATTGCAAAACGGTACCATACTGACCGAAGTCATCTGTGGTGCCCCAACGACCTCACAAGATTATGGGATAGACTAGACTAGACCAGCGGTTGCAGTCAGTTCGACCCCCCCCCCCCTCTACACACACACACACACACACACACACACACACACGCGCGCGCGCGCGCGCGCGCCTCAGTGTTCCTTTAGATGTGACTCTAAACCGCGAGCCGCTCTTCATATGACCTTAGCATTGTTGGGACGTTTTACCCAATTCTCTCGATCTCTCAGTTTGAACAATAATATTGTAGCACAGTTTACTCAGAAAATACATTAAGTAGTAGATTAGGTGCTAGCATTAAGTAATAAATTTGGTCCTTGTTACCATTATGATCCTAAATCCTAGGACATATGTGTCCTTGGAAAACAGTGGTCTGGTCAAGCTCTGCATTGGTAACCATTCTGCGTATGTTATGATACAGCTCGATATATTAAAATCTACTTGTTCAAATTTAAAAAAAGAAAAGAAAAAGAAAAATGGTTATTTTTACGTAGAATGCATGGAGACACAGGCTTCAACATATTTGCATCTGTGCTTAAGGTGAACGGGACCACTCTCAGGGGAAGCAACTTTGCATTTTTACCTCCTTTCTTAAGGAGGGTCAGCTCTTGAAAGTAGAATTTGGTCCTCCAGGAGCAAATTCTTTCCTTGAAGAGTAGACCTATTTAAGAATCTAACTTTCTGTTTGCTTTACTTTCCTATCTTGGGAAGCAAAGAGAATGTCACAAAAGTTGTTCCCCTTTGTAAATATGACAGAAGGGGACAAAATGTTCAATATTAGAGAGATCTTTCTTGGAGGTGTATACATTCAGCCATTGACTGATTGGTTGATTTATTGCTTAACGTCCACAGTAAACATCTATGGTCATGTCGGGACGGTCAGTTTACCTAACAACACTATTCCTGGGCAGGCTTAGACCTCCTAAGCGGCTAACCAGTACTAAGTGCACATACTTTCGCCAGTAACTGACAACTGCCCTTCTTGAATCAGCGGAAGGAGAAACGAAAGTATGTGGCCAGACCGGGTATCGAACCCAGAACCTCTGACTTATGAGTCAGGTGTCCTACCGATTGCGCTACGCAGCCCGGCATACATTCAGCTATACAGTCAAACCTGCTTATGGTCAACTATACAGTCAAACCTGCTTATGTGATCACCTCTATTAAGGGATCATCTGTCTAAAGCAGCCACCTTTTCTTGGTCCTTTGAACCAAATACAGTGCGAATGAAATGTATTAAGGGGTCACCTGTCTTAAGTAGCCACTTTTTGTCCTTCCCTTGGGCGACCCCTTAAGACAGGTTTGACGGTATTTCTCAAAAATGCTTGCGACAACAATGTACTAGGTCTGCCTATGCTCCTCAGTGCGTAAATTTTTGTCTGCTAATTTTTAAGTCAACATGGCCCTGATTTTTTAATTAATAACTGTAATTATTGCCGACCCCATACTAATACTTATAGCTATCCTTTTCACTTTTAACAAGTTTTTTTCTGTCGGATAAAATAGAGCTTCAGTGGCAAATCCCTTCTAATTTTCACAAGACTGCTGCTTGACACTGATTATCTTGATTATATCTGTGTTTGATCTCAGTCAACAAGGCAAAAATTTGTTATTCAATCTAAACGGTACCATACTGACCGAAAATGTTGCCGACCCCAGCGCACGTTAATTTTATAATCTATCCTTAAAATTTTTAGCTGTCAAAAAGATATATTAAAAAGCATTTCAGTGGCAAATTCTGTGATCAGACTGCTTCTGTAGCTGCGTTTGCAGTAGTCTGATATGAGTCTATATTGTTTACTCAGACAAACTGTCTTAGTATTAGGAATCAATACAGGAATCAATACAGTTATCAATAGAAGGGTATTTGTGTGTCGTTATTTCGTCTTTTCGTCTTTTCGCCTGGCGTCTTTTCGTCTTTTCGCATGGCGTTATTTCGTCTTTTCGCGTGGCGTTATTTCGTCTTTTCGCATGGCGTTATTTCGTCTTTTCGCGCCGAAAAGACGAAAAGACGCCACATGAAAAGACGAAATAACGCCACGCGAAAAGACGAAAAGACGAAATAACGCCATGCGAAAAGACGAAATAACGCCATGCGAAAAGACGAAAAGACGCCAGGCGAAAAGACAAAAAGACGAAAAGACGCCACGCGAAAAGACGACAAATTAAGAGTTTCAAATGGCGTCTTTTCGCATAGCGTTTTTTCGTCTTTTTGCGCTGAAATTTCGTCTTTTCGCGTGGCGGGTTTCTTCTTTTCGTCTTTTCGCATGGCGATATTTCGTCTTTTCGTCTTTTCGCCTGGCGTTTTTTCGTCTTTTCGTCTTTTCGCATGGCGTCTTTTCGTCTTTTCGTCTTTTCGCGTGGCGTCTTTTCGCGGCGAAAAGACGAAAAGACGAAATGGCACAAACCAGCCACCATAGGCAGCTGACTCGCAAAATATCCAATGATAATGACACTGCATTCTGTACTTCATAAAACGTTTCTCTTTGGAGTATAACCACAACCATGGATCCCGTTTTCCTCAGAGGTTCATTTCAATTTGAATTTCAATCTGAATTTTTCCCCGTGCTGTGCAATTTTAACAAGAAAACCAGCCCAACCACTTCTGGGATTGCGAAGACTTCCAAAAACTGACGCATTCACATTATCACTGGCGTTTGTCTGTTACAGCTTGATCGTTACATACGTTACTTAATATAATTTTGTTAAAAAGAATAATGAATGAAGACGATTCAGAAGAGATATAAAGACGTAGAATACAAAAACATGATCATATTTGTTTTAGTGCATTAGAGTATAGATACTTTAATTTGTAAAAAAAGTTTCGAAAAGCTATTCATAGCAAATAATACAAATTATATATGTTACCCATGAAACGAAAATAATAAATAAAATGAAATAATATTTCAACTTTAAATCATTTCGTCGTTCAAATATTTTTTTTTTAAAAATTGCTTTTTAACTCTGCATTTTCCCTTGTCTTAAAAGCTAATTCAGTACTTTAACAAAATGAACTTTTATACATGTAATTGGTATTTAATGTGTAAATGAAGCATTTTGACATCTGTAAATATGTTAAGTTGGATTGGCACTAATGTAATGATGGAAGTATCAAAATTGAAAAAGACAATGTACTAACGAATACTTGTACTACTGACAGGCGGAAAAATAAACAGCATTAAAATTTATGTTCAAACAATAACCAAACGTCATGGTTTGAAGAGTAATTACAACGTAAACTACTTAGATATCAAAAGAAGTTATTCAGTAATATGCATATGGTAGATATTAGCAGAGTTGTGGGATCACTGTTTCCTTCAGTAGGTGGTTAAAACCATTGTGAACAGCGTTATTTTGCAAGTTCGTACGTCTCTCCAGAGAATAACACTCGTTTACATGTTGACTATCTTAATTTGTTTCTTGTTATTTTGTTACAGTGTATTTTTAGATATGCATGCAGACCCAAGTTTACGTATATGAGATATAGAAAACGTTCATAGGAAAATGTAAATAAAATTACCCAGGAAAGGCCACAATTACAAAACACAGCCCACCCAAGACACCGAAAGAAGAGGGAAAACATGCATACGACAAAACGGAACAGCACATTTTTGGTAACAGAAGCTCCGTTTCAACACAGAGGAACTGTACATAAGTAAGCTCCAAAAACAATACAAAATACATTCAAACATTTAATACATCTAATTTTACCTATTTTCTATTTTAAATCACAAAACAGAATAGAAAACACATAGGACAGCAATACAGGCGATCACAAGGCAAGAAAACCAACCAGTGGGATTCGCATGTAAAAGTTTTTATATTTGTATAGACAGTTGTACATAATCTACCAGCCGCTTTCACTAGTTTTATTCGCACAACCTCAAACTTCCTTTTGATGCAGCAAAAACACGTAGGCGTTGCATCCTAAACATGGACGTTTTTAGATATTTTAATACGCAAAGAAAAATGAAGTTTCATACGGCTCAGTCAACAGTCATCATATGTTTATCACGTATATAACTGAAGAAATAAAGCATCAGCATAGAATTCAGTGTTCGAATAAGATTAGTAAAATGAAAGATTCATACTAAACATCTAGTATAATTACTCAACGTAAAATCTTTCCTATCGTAGACTTAACTGCTTGAAACATTTTGAATCAGTGTATGCTGCACTGGCTATACCAGGTGAATACTTATTAAAACTTATTTTCTAAGAAATCTAACATATACCGGAAAACTTCGAGTGAGTGAGTGAGTGAGGTCATATGGAGACGGGACCTCGGTTTAAAGTCTCATCCGAAAGACCGGAGAAGCGGGGGATCGAACCTGCGACCCCTGGATTGGTAGTCTGGAGTGTTATCCACTACGCTACAGCCGCTCCTGGAAAACTTCGATATATGAAGAATAGATAGCCATAGATGCTACAGCCATTGATTATATTTAAAAGTAGTGCATGCACGTGCCACCATGAAAATAAATAAGAAAACGAGACGATTCGAGGTATTTAACTTTCATCTGTTTGGCATGTATCTGAATAGACGTTATACTGCGTTACATAATTGTAGTTTGAACATTGTTTCATTCAGTACCAAACGATAATATTTGTTTGTGAATAAGCTGCTTTCAATGCCTCAATGTCTGCAGGCCTCAAGCCCTCAGTCTTTACAATAAACTTATCATGTGTATTTTAACTGTATACTTTTATCACCATTGAGCATAAAATCGCAACAATGAAGCACGAAAGCTTTTATAGCTAAAATATTATGATACTTCATTCCATCTCAACTAAAATCTAAAACAAAGTCTCAAAATTGAACTAGAATAGCGTATTCGACCGTTAAATACGTATCAATTTAAAGAAACTGTCGGTGTTTCAATTAAGTACCAAGGTTTACGTGCTGAAATGTTATCAACGTTACCGGTTTGTAGCGCTCTCATCAGTTATAAGGCAAAACAGTAAGAATATTCTTGTTGTGACGAGTTAACGAAAGAAGGAAAATACCGTAACTTATAAGATGTCCCATCATCATTCTATTCAGGAGTTTTGTCAATGTTTATGGTAACGGGACGGGTAATTCACAATATTTGCTACATTATTCCTGCATGGTATTATCTGCACTCAAAATGTTACAAAATGATACATTTTACTTACAGTCGGACGATGAGTAGTTGACCGGAGGCTGGAGGCAGTGAAAATTTTGATTAGCAGTAACATTAACTAATAAGACTAATGTTTCCAATGCTGCAATACCAAGCGCATGATGTATCACCGTCTTTAGGGACTTTAAAATTTGATCAAAATGGTCAATGCAATGAAATATCGTAATTTATTGATATAATTGGGCTGTTTCTTGATTTTAACTGAAATTTTCACTTGAGCATTGTCGTTTTTATTGGTAACGAAAACTACCTCCATGCAAGTCTCATAAAAGAATGCGTACTTTATAAGCAGATGCTTATTTTCGATTTGGCAGATACTCTGTCTCATGTCATTTAATTCCAGTGTGTATTTTACTTTTCTCATCTTTCTGTAGTCTTTAATTTCTATGCCCTATGAACCGATTGTTTTCAATATTCAATGTAACAGCAAATTTTTGTAGTGTAAATTACTAGTAATTCACCAAATTTTTTTTATTTATATTAAAAAGAACGATGATGTTTGATTGTCACTTGACTGACACCACTATAAATAACAATGTTCAGAGCATCAGTAGTTTTATTTCCCTTTGGGGTAATATCTTCTGTATCTCTCAATTTATCTATTTGTCTCTTTTTATTGCTCTGACTAAAAGTCATGTATGTCACGTAGGGCCATGAGAAGCGTAGCAGGAAAACTGAACCGTTGTATAGTCATGTCAGCAAAAGTGTTGAGCGTTGCTACAAGAAGAAAGAAATAGCAAAAAAGACTGTTTGCTCAGTATTTGTCAAGTCTTTTAACACATAACAACTCTCTTTTCTGTTTCACGTATAAAACGCAGCTTGCGAGGGCCTTAAACTGCTCGGTGAAAATAGCGACAAACTTCTGTCAATAGTATTTCTTAAAAAATGTCTGAATACCGTACTTATGATAGTTTTCTGGGAGTTGGTGAAGGTTGCTGATTAGCTGTGATGTAATGGAATACATTTTGTATAAATGTTATCTACGTTAATTCAAGTAGTAACACAGGCGAATGACAAGGAATCAAGCAGGCTGTAACTCTTCTGATATTTAAAGATGATTTTAAAGGAGGATATACTAAGAAAAGAAAACAAAACGATTCTGCCTTCAATTTATTTACATTTTGGGAATATTCTCATATGTAACGTCTATAACCGAATGTTACGGGCTTAAGCCAAAATGGATAGAAAGCTAATAAGTATCAGTCGTTAGCAGAGTAATAGGTTTCTTCCACAACGTATGTTGTTTGCTTGAAACTCCGCTTCAAATGACATAAAAATAAGGAGAAATGCAGGCGATCATTTTTAGCATTTCTTTGGTACCCCAGTTATCTCCCCTTATTTTACATCATGGATCCACTTTTCAGGACCACATCATACCCTAAGTTAAAGTTGGGATGATAAGCTTTCATAATATACCAAATTCATCCTTTCGCATTGTCGGGCCATTAAACTCGAAAAATAGGCCCTTTTTGAATTTCAGCGTCCTGACTATCAGGGAAAAACAACTTTCTGGGCGGGCCATTAAAACTATTTACAAGAAGCAGATCAGAGGCATGCTAAAACACATGCCTCTGAACCGCTAATCTAAATAAGGGCCTTAAACTCATCAGTGGTTTTGGCAGAAACCGCCGAAGAGGGGAGACTATTCCACACAGGAATAGTCCTGGGGAAAAATGAATTTTTCAGGGCATCACTATACGCAAGGTATCTAGTGTATTGTGAGTCATGGGATGCACTAGTCCTTCTGGACTTTGGTGCTTGGGTCAAGTACTTATCCTTCTCAAGGGACACTGTACCAGAATGAATCTTGTAAAAAGAAGGCTAAGGAGCACTGCTCCCGGCGGGCCTCCAGGGATCAGGTCCAGATCAACTGCAGAAATAGGTATTATACCTAGAAGAAGGTATAATAGCTACTTCTGGCTATACAAAAGCGTGTTTTTCGTGTGCATTTAGCTATTTCTCTCATATACACAACGAGTCGCATGCTAGCATTCAATGTGCATATTTCCGGGCCCGATCAAACACCATTTTCAGAAAAAAAATCGGCGGAAACCAACCCGTGTGTTTCGTAAGAATACATTGTTTTAAACCCAAAAATGGAATTTCGTGTGATTTTCGCCGTTTTCTTCCTTATTTGTTCATTTTAAAAGCAAAAGTTTACTGAAAACAAACTTCTCTGGGTGTTTCGTCAATACCTCCAAGTTGAAGAGCTCCAGCAGCCGGTGATGCTGATAAATTCTAATTTTTATACACCGGTGTCATGACAACTGTATTATTACGGTGGCACTAATGTGTCATCAAAAGTAACAAATGGGATATTTTATTGATTGTTTAAACAAGTTGATTAATGTTAATCCGTTAATCTTTCCTTCAGTTTTTCATGCAAATACTTAAGCTAAAGTATTGTTCTCCGTAGCTATCAAGTTCAGTATAACTTAAAAATGAAAAGAAGAAGAAAATTTGCATGACATCATAGCTTATTTGTCGACTTTTTCTAGTGCACAAACAGAATATTCAGATGTTAACAACCACCAACACTTTCGCCTGTATTCTAGAACATCACTCCAGCTACACTCATTGAGTTAATCCTGAATATTGCTCAAATTTCAATGGGATAATCCTCCTCCTGGCTATAAAATTGAGTCACTCACGGGTGAGTGAGGTCTTAGAATACAGCCATTTGTCTCAAGGAGCTACTGTTGCCATTTAGTGTTAAATCCCAAATACGATTGATAACAATCACATAAAGTTACCGAAATTTGCCTTTCTGCTGTTTGTACACATCTGAGGCATTGTGAAGATAGATAGATATAGATTGTGAGTGAACTCGGGTTTAATGTCCCACCAACAACGAGGTCATCTGGAGACGGGACCTCGGTTTAAAGTCTCATCCGAAAGACCGGATAGATATAGATAGATAGATAGATGCGGCCCGAGTTAAAATTGTAACTGCTTGAAAACAGGAGGATGAGTCGCTATTTTCGTGCGGCTAATTTGCATTCGCACGTTGATATTTTCGCGCGGATTTGCACGTGCGCAAAATAAGTATAAATTTACAGAACATATACACCTTCAGAATACACTGAAATAAAATGAATTTAATCAAGAGCTCCTGATTTAATACCAATAACGTTTTCGTGCGGTAAAACCCAATACTTAAGATTATTTCTTTTAATTTACACATTTTTGTACGCAAGCACGCAATACAGGTATATTCGTTTGCGCGGTTTCTCCCATGAAGAAATCAATATATGCCTTTAAGGTGGACGATCCCGGAAGAACTCTGTTCTTGCTTGTTTAAAAAACAAACAGAGTTATTGTTCATCATCAAATCGACTAACTGTGGAGTAAATACAGTTATAATATACACTTACAATATCTACCGTAAAGATCCTAAGTTTTCGGGCACATAGGTCTGTACAAACAGTGAAAACTGAGATCAGACTGTTCCTTAGGAACCAGAATGATCAAGATCTTCATAGTTTCCATTCCATCTGCGCATTTTTGTCGACATTACTCTATGGTAGAACCGAATAACAGGAAAATAAATAATAGGGCAAGGACCGGCTGTGCTTGCAGCAGGTGCAGAATTTGGGCTGTCTGTTTTGGGGATATTTTGAACTTAAACATTGTTTTTCTAGGAAACGAAACGGTGAAATGTTTGTTTTCTTGTTTTATTCTTTAACATACGACGTAAGTTTTACTAAAATAATACGCATAAGCATGCCCCATCGACTGATAATATTTTTCATGACGTTTTTCATGAAATTCAATTTTCTTGCATTTTTTCAAAGAATGTAAAAATATACTTATTAACAAGAAAACTGCAATTTTTTGTTATCAGTTTGTTTCAAATATCATATATTACAGATTATATGATTTGCTGAAATGAAAGTGCATTCATGTGCTAGAGATATGAATTTTAATGGAAAATGTTTAAAAATAATATGTAGAAATACAAAATATTGTTTTTTAGGAAAACAAAACGGTGAAAATTGTTTTTTTCTTACCCAAATGTTTTATAGCTCTTTGGGTTATTTAGATGGTATAATGGTTTGAATGCCCCGCCAATATTTCTATTCAGTATTCGTCTACCTTAAAATTCCATGAATTTCACGTCGAAACCTTGTTGTCGTCATAAAATTGAAGATAGATAGATAGATAGATAGATAGATTGAAACTTACACCTATTTAAGCACCAAGCAATTGTTTGCAAAATTAACTTTTATTATTGTGATTATTATCAACGCTTTGTGTGCCACGGGTATGTTAGTATTTTCGTGCTTCTATTTCATGTTATCATTACTGAGTATTATTTTTATTATTGCACTTGAAAAACATTCTTCTTCAAAATATGATGAAGGAAAATGACTTTAATAATAATTTCTTGTAATTATAAAATCAAAATCTTAATCAAGGATTTATTTTCAAAATTAAATACAGTGTCAGCTTGGCAGTGACGCACCTGGCCACATGTCGGTAATTTTATTGACTGCGAACAGTGAATACGGACGCAATACTTTTTCAAAATTTTCAATTGCGCGAGCTATAAGAATGCGCGCCTTTTAAGCATACGAAAGCGCGGTGTTTTTTCCCTAAGAAAGTGCGACTTTTTCATTAAACCTCGGATAGTTCAATGTTCCGACATGTATCCCTTCCGATAGCCAGATAAAGTATATTATTTTGAAAAAATATATTTTGTCTGTTGCCTCCCTTTCATCGCGCAGAGGTGGAAGTGGGATTCGAGTATGTTATTATTATTTTTTAAATAGCAAAGTCAGGAAATATTTGTTAACACCATATTAAGATTTCAGCTAAAATCATCATATGTGTATCAGAGGCTGGGCTTTGAATAATATTTTAACATGCTTCTGTCAGTGTATTCCATCGCTTATATACTCTTGTTGAAAATCTCTTCCAAAGTATCAAAACGTTGTCGTTCCCTTTTTGCAAGAATAGTGATCGTTCAAGACGCGAGAATTTTCAGATATATATATTTTTTTGCACAGCTTTAAGATTTCCTATGCATTCAAACACAGATAGGTGTGAGTGACTGAACATATCACCAAGCTGGTTGTGGAAGCTGTTGCATCTGTGTGTGATGCATTTACTGTCACTGCCCGGATCTTCAACCTATCTGCGGACCTAGGTAAAGGTCGCGCACACGAAGGCATATTTTCCGGGAAAAAGTCGCTCAAACGTATGCTATAAAAAGTCGCGCAAACGTAGGACATTTTCAGGTATAGTCGCGCAAACGTGCTGCTCCCCTGAATACATGTTATAATTATCAGTTGAATGAGGAAATACAATACAGCGCAATACATTTATGCATGACTAAATCTTGAATTATATCAGCGGCATGGGCAATTTAATATCATCACGGGATGGCCTCAAGCTACAAAGATTGTCAATTTTTACCGAAAGCAAGACGTCCAAAAACGGTTTGAGTCCAGGGTGGGATGGAGTTTCAGTCAAAAGAAGGTTTGGTTAGGTTTCCGCAAACAAGACATTTTTTTTTTGTTATTGTTGTTTTGACCCATGATTTTTGGGGCTGAATTTTCTATATTCTGTGATCTCTTAATTCTACTGCGCTTGACACTTGCACAGTTAGGCCTACACAGAAAAAGACGATTGCTAAATAGTTGCATAGAAATGAAAACAAAATAATAATAATAATAATACATGTAGAGTGAATAAAAACATGTTATATGCATACAATTCAATTTACATGTAATTCTTTACTCAGATTGTCAAATACATTTTAGCGCATCTCAAACACATCAACGAAACAGGACAATGTCCTAATAATAAATATACCTTCCCAGCAGGCATATGACTTCACAGTGACGTCGCACTGGCATCCCACTGATGTCAGAACGATGTCATATTGACGCTCTGTTCCAGCTGGATCTAAGGGTTGGGATATTATACTATTACTAAAACATCCCCACTTATCAGTTATACTACTTCTGATGGCACATTAATACCACCGTAATAACTCAGTTGTCATAACATCGGTGAAAAGAATGTAAAATTTAACAGCATCACCGGCCGCTGGAGCTCTTCAATTTGAAGGTATTGATGGAAGCTGCATTGAAGTTTGACTCAGTAATTTTTCGCTTCTAAAAAGCACAAATAAAGACAAAAAACGGAGGAAATCATACAATGTTCCATTTTGGGGTGAAAAACAATTTATTCTTACAAAACACGCGGGTCGCTTTCCTTCGAATTTCTTGTGAAAATGGTGTTTGATTGAGCCCAGAAATATGCATAATGAATGCCAGCATGCGACTCGTTGTGTACATGAGAGAAATAGCTAAATGCACACGAAAAGCACGCTTTTGTATAGCCAGAAGTAGCTATTATACCTACTTCTAGGTATAATACCTATTTCTGCAGTTGATCTGGACCTGGGGATGGCCACTCAAGCCCGTCCAGCATATCGCCGACACTACTTGTGTTCCGCCATCGCCTGCAGGTCCACCTGGCAGCTGTTCTCAGGCTTTGACGCCACATCGGAGTATTCAATGACAAAAAAACACGTCATGACGTTGAATCAATATAGGGATCAAACATGGTTTTTCATGCATTAACGTTTGCCAGGTCCCGAGGGAGATGTTGGAAACCGAGGCCGAAGGCCGAGATTTTCAACATCTCCCGAGGGACCTGGCAAATGTTAATGCATTGAAAACAAATGTTTGATCGCTGTTATTGCATAAATCAACGAATTATTCGTTAAAATTTGAGAAAAAACTTGGCACTCTATTTTGTCAACGTTTAACAACCAACGCGCAGGTGCATCTGTTTACTAATATTCGTCTTCCGGGCCCGAGAGCATTCATTCTATTCAAAATGGCTGCCATCATCCTATTCAACCTCATTTCGGAAAAGTATCCACGATGGTCGTTGTAGTTGATGCAAAATAGATGGTAAATTAATCAACAAAAAGCAGATACCTTGAGCAATAATTTCCACGCAGAACAAGCCTGATCCATTCGTATACCATCCTGCAGTTCTTGATTACTGAAAGCTTAGGATGCGTGTTTTCTTTAACACTTATTTACTCTCCATTTGGCATCGTAAGAATGAAAACAACATGGCTTTGAAATCCGTGTCGGTACTTTATGACGTAATAAGAGTACATGATGACGTCATAAGAAAACTTAGGTAGCACGCGACCAATTATTGTAAATTAACCGAAAAGGGAGAGGCAAGAGTGCATGGCGGTTTTTAGTGGCCCGGCACAAGCATAACGAAAGTTCTGTCATCGTGTTTCAACAGCGCGAGGAAAACCATTGTTGAAACACGGCTTTTCGCCTGTTGATGCACGGCTGTTAATACATCTCGGCACTGCTTTTTATGCAATAACGTTCATTCAATGTTGAGTCAACTTTGAGTGCCCAGTCTATAGATGATTTGCGATTTTACGTCCTTTAATGAGTATTTCAGCTAGAGTGCCCAGTGTAAAAGCAGCCGTAAAAGCAACCGTCTGACCACAGGAGTTTGTTTTTATGTCTGTAGCACGCCGGCAAATCTCCCATGCCGATTTTAACAGTATCGATACTGTTAAAATCGGTATGGGAGATTTGCCGGCGTGCTACAGACATAAAAACAAACTCCTGTGGTCAGACCTTCTGGTCACGGTTATGTCGCGACCTTTCAATTTCTAAGAATCGTAGCAAAATGTGAGAAAAATGAATACATACATGTTTGAATGATTTTGCATTATATTCCAGATAATAAGTTGATGAGATACGACTCACTGAATAAAACTGTTTAAGAGTATATATGAAAAATAACAAATGAGCCGCGACACGAGAAAACGAACAAACTGGTTGTGCGGCCAGCGCAGACTCAGATCAGCCTGGGCATTCGCCCAGTCTGATCAGAGTCCTCGCTGTCCGCTATGTAGCTTAGACCCTTAGCTACCATTTAGCGAAGAGTCTGGTCAGAATGGGTGGATGTCCAGGCTGATCGGAGTCTGGGCTGGGCGCACAGCTACTTTGTTTGTTTTCTGGTGTCACTGCTCAAATAGGTGAATCGGGAGACGCACGAGTATTTCTGAGCGATTTGGACATTTACCCTAAAGACTTGGACAGAAATGTCAGAAGACAAAAAATGTAGACCCAGATCAGATCCAAAAGAGTATTCTGGTCAGGATCTGCACTGTTCACCAACATTTATTATTCTCTGATGAGAAGACAAATGCAAATGGTTAACTTCAAACCCGGAAGAGGCATGAGAAAGAAATGTTTGAAGACTCCGAAAATTAAGGACAAATACGGTACCATGCAAAATTATTCACTGATGACTTGCAATTTTATGTCCTTTTTAACAGTTTTCAGTCATATCGGCGCGATGGGTGGGTGATAATGAAAGGCTGTGTGCAATGGAACCCCGTTACGATTGAAAAGATTCACGCCTACAGCGGGGCTCGATCCCGGGACCACTAGATCAGCAGGCCAGCGCTTAACCTACTGAGCTACCGGGGCTCCGCTGTACATACTGTGGAAAAGCTGTGTACCCTGAAAAAAAGCGGTTATCCCGGATACGAAATGTCGACTATCCCTGAAAACATTTTATTTTATTTATTTATTTATTTATTTATTTATTTATTTATTTATTATTTTATTTTATTTAATAAATTTAAAAGGTCACAATATTATAATAACTTCTAATTTTCAATTTCTTGCTTCCTAATCATACATGTAGGTTATGAGGTCAACTTAAAAACAAAGCATAATGCCTCAGCCAGATGAAGGGCTGTGATATTGCATGACTTTGATATCATTCCAATGCTATATAGATACTCAAAGTCTGAAGATACCATGTGAATGAATGGGTTTGGGACTACATCCCAAGTTCCAAGTTCATCCAACTAAGAAATCTAAAACAATACTGGTCGAGCTTTGCTGGATTCGTGTCAGGATATTTGTAAAAATCATTACCCCCGACATTCTACAGCCCACCTACTTTTGCTTCCATTCACTCTATCGGCTTAGGTTCGTCGGTTATTTTGGGTTTAACGGCCCTTTGAGACAGTATTTCAGTCTATATCGGACCGTTTCCCAGAGAGAGGGAGAAAGGAAAGAGAAATGATAGACGAGAGACAAAATGTATAAACAACGCCGCCCGCACCTACTGCAAGCACAATAGGCCCTTGTCCTACTTTCATCCAAATATGTAGGACGCACCGGCACTGGAAGTTACAGCTACTATCCTCGCCCGACCACCACCCCCACTCTATTGAAGACAGTTCTATTACATAACATGTTATGGCGTTTTCTTGACTAACTGACTCTGCATTTTGAAGCTGGCTTTTTTGAAGAAAGAATACGAGAATATAGTAGACATGCACTGGCCAAGTCCTATGACTAATATAAATTTTAATTTATAAATGTTTCCCAGTACAATCCACGATTTTTTCCAGGATAACCGCATTTTTAACGGGATAACAGCTTTCCCGAATAATAGTACCAGACGTATACAGGCAGCAGAAAAAGAGGGATGGGCTCCGCCTAAGATACGGTGGGCCTGGAACATCCCCTGCCTCTGTACGGCTAGCCTTTAGCTTCGTTCACGTACAAACATCGTGGGGCCGATTCAAACTTACTACCTGTGCTGTCGTACCTGTGCTGTCGATCGAGCCGATGCTGTTATTCTATTTACTCTTATTATTTCTTTATCGTTTCATTTCTTTTTTTAGCTCACCTGAGCCGAAGGCTCCCGGGGAGCTCATAGGATAGACAGGCTCTGTTGTCCGTCATCGTCGTATGTCCGTCCATACACGATTTCAAACAACTTCTCCTCTGAAACCACTGGGCCGATTGTTACCAAATTTCATATGCAGCCTCCAGGGAAGGGGGACAAAAAGTTGTTCAAACGGACTTAGTCACATGACCAACATGACCGCCATGTCCATATATGGAAAAAACCCTAAAACATCTTCGTCTCGAGAACCAATATAATAGGCTGATGTCCCTGAAACTTGGTATGAAGCATTGGGGTAAGCATGGTAAGTAAGGACTACCAAGAGTGTTCAAATTATGACCTTGGGTTGGCCTTGAACATTTTTACGGTAAAGTCAAATTTGCTTCCTTGTGCTTTTATATGGCAAAATGCTAGAACATAAGATATCTTGGAAACTGTTAAAGATTTTGGTCTAAAAATTGTTATATACAGTCATCTTAATGAGTACATGAAGATTTATAAGTACGAGAGGTCAAGGTCATTCTTTGACCTTTGACCCACGTCTCTCATATTTCGACAATTTTAAACATCTACTAAATAGCCACAGGGCCACTTGTACCCAAATTTCAAATAGAACTTTCAAGGGGTTGATGAAACAAAATTTATTCAAACTTTTTAGGTCACATGACCATCATGGCCGCCATGCCCATATGGCCAAAAGCTTCAAAAATCTTCTTCTCCATAACCAATAGACTGATGTCCTAGAAACTGGGAATGTAGCATAAGATACTCGAGTACTACCAAGGTTGTTCAAATGATGACCTTGGGTTGACCTAGACCTTTTTTACGGCAAGGTCAAATATGGCAAAATGCTAGAACATAGGATTTCATGGAATGTTTTGAAGATTTTGGCCTAAAAATTGGTAGGTACAGTCGTCTTAATGAGGTCATGAAGAATTATTACTACCAGAGGTCAAGGTCATTTTCAGACCTTTGACCAAGGTCTCTCATTTTTCAACAATTTCAAACATCTCCTCAAAAGCCACTTGGCCAATTGTTAGCAAACTTCATATAGAGTCCCCAGGGGTTGAGGAAACGAAAATTTGTTCAAACGATCCAGGTCACATGACCAACATGGCCACCAGGCCCATATATGTGACAGTGCCTGGGATTTTGAGCCTTGTGGAGGTGCGACGTTGACGTCACGAAACGTGTAATGAAAGTGACGTCATCAAATTTGCACGTTAAGTTAATTGGGTTTCCGCGCATTGACTGACAAATTTCAAAGCGTCACCTGCAAAGAGTGATTCAACTTTTCTATAGGAGTCTTTAATTTTCTTCATCTATACTCTTTTAAGAATGTTCCCATAATAGATCTTTGAAATGCGACGTCATGAACCGGAGTTATAAAAGTTTATCCAGCTAGTATGTAGATTGTATCCAATCAGTGAAACGAAAAACTAAAATTCGGGTTGGTATGAATTTCGAATACTTTTGAAGTAAACGTTAGCGCTATTGTTTCGTGCTTCTCGAAATCTATTCTGGAAGTACTAATAAACATGAAAATGTTAAAAAACAAAATTTCAGATTTTCGCTCCATAAGGCTCAAAATGCCAGACACTGTCACATATAGTAAAAAGCTTCAAAATCTTCTTCTCTAGAACCAATAGACCGATGGCCTTGAAACTTGGTATCTAGCATAAGGAACTCGAGTGTACTTTGAGAGTAATAAAGTTGAGTTGAGTTGAGGTGAGTTGAGTATATGGGTATGGCGGCCATGTTGGTCATTTGAGGTGGACCATTTGAACGTTTCGTTCCCGCCAGCCCTGGAGTCTATATGAAAACTTGGTTAAAATCGGCCCGGTGGTTTCAGAGGAGAAGTCGTTTGAAATTGTGGACGGACGACTTAAAAAAAGTACCCGATCATAAACCCTTTGTCATATGCATATTTACAAACCATGACAGTTTCAAATGATTCATGAGAAACTGTAGAAGGTACTTTCTCAAAAGGCCTTCAGATGCTGAAAAAAGTTCGCAATGCGAAATAAAAAGAACTGGTCAAAAGTTATCTGACCATAAAATCCCTAAGTCACATGTACATCTGCAGACCATGGAAAGAAGCCTGCAAGGTTTTAGAATGATTATTTTATGAAATACTGTAGAAGTTGCACACACAAAGTAACACGGAAAGCCGAATTCTATGTCCCCTTGCTTTCCTTCGAAAAAGCGGGGGACAATAACGTTGACCCAGACCAAACACTTCTTGGATCGTAACCCTCATTATATGACAACAGCAGACAGTGAAGTACACTGACACTACGTGGTCAACTAATAGTGAACAGTATACCCCTATTTACGTCGAGTTGACTCTTCTATCAATTGGATGAGTCCATTCATCATTTTAGGATTGTCTTTTATCATCAAATTTTATTGAGCCGCGACACGTGAAAACCAACAATGTGGTTGTGCGCCCAGCACAGACTCAGATCAGCCTAGACATCCGCTCAATCCGCTCAGACTCTTTGCTAAGCGCTTAAAGGGTAGCTAGGGGTCTAAGCTACCTCCATGCGGACAGCGAAGACTCTGATCAGACTGGGCGGATGCCCAGGCTGATCTGAGTCTGCGCTGGGCGCACAACCACATTGTTGGTTTTGTCGTGTCGCGGCTCATATATATTTAAGGAATGAATTTCATTTTTCTGAGGTTTATCGAAGCGTAAACTACATTGGGTCGCGTGCAAAGTAAATGAACCCCGAACATGTAAACTTTGCTAGTGACCCAATGTAATTTACACTTCAATAAACATCAGGAAAATTAAGTTCATTGCTTATATTTACATTCGTTTCAGTCAAAACCGTGATGAAAAATCTTATACATGTATTAGCGCTAAAATTGCAGCAGTAAAACATTAACACACAGTATTTCTGGTAATAGCAGAATAGCGTCAATGACATCATAACATCGCCGACGTCCAATCATATTATATAGAGCCATTGTTTATTTTGACGTTATTTACGTCGCGTGTCTCAATGTAATTATTGGAATGTAAACTACAGTACGTTCCAATAGTTTACTATAGGGCTTTTCAGTAAGTGCACCAAGCATGCCAAGAATGTAAATATATATATATATACACTGTAAAAAATGTGTTTAGAACATTTACTGCACGAATTTGGCTCAAAAAATTAACAAGACCATTTTTGTAAGCTATAAACATTTGGTTACATGGGTACAAAGTCAATAGACTAATACAGGCAATATAGTTCCTACAGCTGAATTATAAATATATCTACAACCTATATACATGACTGTTACATATAAACAAATTGGCACACGCCATATTTGATGCCTAATATTTATTATTGTGCATCTCAGAAAACATACCTCGAAATATCTGCGTACACTGCGTACAAAGTGAAAATAGAAGAGGGCAAGTTTTGAAAAGGCTATATACATTTAATACAGCCTATCTACATAAGGGTACAAAGTGGCACACGCCTTACTTGATGTCTTCTGCTTATATTTTATATTGTGCATCTCAGAAAACCTGGGTACACTGCGCACAATGCTTACAAGTGAGAATAGAAAAGGTCGCCTTTTGTAAAGTCTATAAACATTGTCTACAGCCTATCTACATAAAGGTTACAGGTCGGCACAATCACATACTTGATGATTATAGATAATATTCTGATCCAATACCTCGAAATATTTGCTTACACTGCGTACACTGCGTACAAAGTGAAAATAGAAGAGGGCATGTTTTGAAATGGCTAAATACATTTAATACAGCCTATCTACATAAGGGTACAAAGTGGCACACGCCTTACTTGATGTCTTCTGCTTATATTTTATATTGTGCATCTCAGAAAACCTGGGTACACTGCACACAATGCTTACAAGTGAGAATAGAAAAGGTCGCCTTTTGTAAAGTCTATAAACATTGTCTACAGCCTATCTACATACAGGTTACAGGTCGGCACAATCACATACTTGATGATTATAGATAATATTCTGATCCAATACCTCGAAATATCTGCTTACACTGCGTACACTGCGTACAAAGGGAAAATAGAAGAGGGCATGTTTTGAAATGGCTAAATACATTTAATACAGCCTATCTACATAAGGGTACAAAGTGACACACGCCTTACTTGATGTTTTCTGCTAATGTTTTATATTGTGGATCTCCGAAAACCTGGGTACACTGCGTACATTGCTTACAAGTGAAAATAGAAAAGGTCACCTTTTGTAAAGTCTATGTACATTGTCTACAACCTATCTACATAAAGGTTACAGGTCGGCACAATCGCATACTTGATGATTATAGATAATATTCTGATCCAATACCTCGAAATATCTGCTTACACTGCGTACACTGCGTACAAAGTGAAAATAGAAGAGGGCATGTTTTGAAATGGCTAAATACATTTAATACAGCCTATCTACATAAGGGTACAAAGTGACACACGCCTTACTTGATGTTTTCTGCTAATGTTTTATATTGTGGATCTCCGAAAACCTGGGTACACTGCGTACATTGCTTACAAGTGAAAATAGAAAAGGTCACCTTTTGTAAAGTCTATGTACATTGTCTACAACCTAAAAGGTCACCTTTTGTAAAGTCTATGTACATTGTCTACAACCTATCTACATAAAGGTTACAGGTCGGCACAATCGCATACTTGATGATTATAGATAATATTCTGATCCAATACCTCGAAATATCTGCTTACACTGCTTACACTGCGTACAAAGTGAAAATAGAAGAGGGCATGTTTTGAAAAGGCTGTATACATATTATACAGCATATCTACATAAGGGTACAAAGTGGCACACGACTTAGTTGATGTCTTCTGCCAATATTTTATATTGTGCATCTCAGAAAACCTGGATACACTGCGCACATTACTTACAAGTGAAAATAGAAAAGGCAACCTTTTGTAAAGTCTATGTACATTGCCTACAACCTATCTACATAAAGGTTACAGGTCGGCACAATCGCATTCTTGATGATTATTGATAATATTCTGATCCAATACCTCGAAATATCTGCTTACACTGCGTACATTGCGTACAAAGTGAAAATAGAAGAGGGCATGTTTTGAAAAGGCTATATACATTTAATACAGCCTATCTACATAAGGATACAAAGTGGCACACGCCTTACTTGATGTCTTCTACTAATAATTTATATTGTGCATCTCAGAAAACCTGGGTACACTGCGTATCATATGACGTCGCATTTGAGAGTGTGATTATGCCATGCATTGAAAATGATAAGCAACTAGTGGATCAAATATGCCAATAACGTCGTGACGTTTGGCGTTGACGTCCATATAAACGTCGCATTTTCTAATGGCAAAATCGTGACGTTTTAGTGCAGAATTTGCTAATTTTGAATGCGATTTTAGTGTCATATGATAAATATGAATCTTGCATTCGTGCTCCTGTATTATTGAATTTATTAGATTCGTTGGGGAAAACCGATAAGATGCTCGGCATAGCCACGCATCTTATCTTTTTCTCCAACTCGTTTGATATATTAAATAATACATTCATCACTCATGTAAGATGCTCTAAGTAAAATCCTACACTTGTTCGCACCTGAGATTAACAAATTATTGTTGCTGTAAAAGAAGCCTGTGTTTTTCTTTTAACCTCTGACAGAAATCAACCTCCTTTAACATCATCAGTTCACAATCATGCCTGCTGACTCGAAACTGCTTGTCAAACTTTGTACCCTGAAACACAGCCTCTTTTCGCGTATTATCAAAGGTACAAAACGTTTCAACCAACTTCAATTTTCTCTTAAATTCTTTAACCTCGGCGTCGATATCTTGTTCCTCGGACATTTGATTTAAGAATCTCTTCAAAAATCTTTCATATATTAGATAGTCTAGATGATTTAACTTCTTAAATATCTCCTTTTCATTGTCAGAGACGTTCTGTTTCTCTACACCAGCAGTTCGTGATTTGCCTTCAAAGGTGTTTCTTGTAATGTAAAGTATATCTTTGATGGACCAGCCCAGGTACCGCTTCAGCATCACCAAAGACTGGTCAAATTTTTCAACAATCATCACAAAATCAAAAGTTTCCATTAAATTTGAAATAAATTCATTCATTTTCCTTTCATTTAATTTTTGTACGAGTTCAAGAGAGTTTATAGCTAGTCCAAAGTCATGTGCCATGCAATTGAAGGTTTTTGACCGTCGCAGGTCTTTAGGTTCAAAGATTTCTGGATGGGTTATTAAATCATGAAGCATTGTTTTATTATCAAGCCTCTTCAGGTAAGGGTTAGGAAAGACATATCTGTAGTAATAGGCGGCTGAAACGAAGCGACTCAGAGGCTCTCTCACTATTGCCACATAGAAGGCGTCATCATACATTAATGATTTGAATTTACTGTAGTTGAATACGGCATGATTACAGATAATGTCATATTTGCCCGTTTTATTGTCTAACGGAGCCAAGAGACGCTTACTTTTTGATATGTAATGTCCTTTGACTGGTAGGGCGAATGAGAGACCACGTTCAGATCCAACCCGATAAAAAATATTCTGAACCGTTGAACTAGCAGCCTTATGGACTTTCAGAAATGCAATATGCTTCTTCCTAGCCCGATGACGTAGCAAAGTCTTATTGTTAAATCCACCAATCATTCCAGTGTCTGCCTGCCTGTTAAATTCCGTACCAGAGGGATTATATAGTAACTGTTTGGGTTTATAATTCGTAATGCTCCACCGTGTATAGAATTCATGTTGTACCAACAAGGCTGAAAGAAGGAGTACCATCAGGATCAGGAAGAGAGTTCTTTCACAGGACCTGGAAAATATAGAAACATTAGGTATCGGATTAATTCAAATATACATGTAAAACGAAAGTTTATTCTTCCAAAACTACCACAATATGAAATTCAGTTTTGCGAAATTCAGCGATGGGATGTTTTCCCTTTTAAAAATAATCCCAAAAATCTAGATCCGTCTTAAAAGACAAAATAATCCCTAAAATCTAGATCCGTCTGAAAAGACAAAATAATCCCTAAAATCTAGATCCGTCTGAAAAGACAAAATAATCCCATAAATCTAGATCCGTCTGAAAAGACAAAATAATCCCAAAAATCTAGATCCGTCTGAAAAGACAAAATAATCCCATAAATCTAGATCCGTCTGAAAAGACAAAATAATCCCAAAAATCTAGATCCGTCTGAAAAGACAACATAATCCCAAAAATCTAGATCCGTCTGAAAAGACAAAATAATCCCAAAAATCTAGATTCGTCTGAAAAGACAAAATAATCCCAAAAATCTAGATCCGTCTGAAAAGACAAACTAATCCCAAAATCTGAAAAGACGGATCTAGACTTTTGGGATTATTTTGGAAAGAAAAAAAAACGTCTAATAACCGAAGAAAGTCAATACAGAAAAATTTAAAAATAACATCTAAGCAAGTTTTTTTTTCTTAAAAGGAATTGGCTGGGATCATATCATGAATGGTGTTTACAGGATATGTTTACATTCGCTGAATATGAATTGGGGAAGAGGGTACCACATGCTAGCCTATGAGCAGTTCGTGTAATCAAAGAATTAATCCTTTGAGCGCCAAAAAGCAGACGACAAAAAATTATGTTTGCAAATTTTCATAATATGTTTCGTTCGAGCTACATCATATTGAGAATTCAAAAACTAAGGCAAACAGTATAGGTCCAGATGAGCCGCCCCATCAGGATCAATGCTGTTGAAAATTCTGCTATTTTCTTCACTGGCGCTTAAACGAAGCCATATGCAGTTTAATAAATCGATCATTGCTAGTGTAAGAATCAAATTTGTTCAGCTCTAGCAGTGAAATGTGTTTTTCGTTCAGTTTTTAGTAGACACATCACCCGCGCTTCGCGCACCTAATATAGTCTTTTTACAACTGTTCTTTAAACAATGAATTCTTACTCAACGATTGACTTCTCAAAATTACTTAGAAAATATTCTTTTCCTTCAAATTATTCAAACCTTTTCGTCTGCGCATAAAAGATTTCGCCAAAATTCTACACTGTAACACAAATAAATGTAGGTTGTTCTGAGTATATTATCGTGAAAAAGAGACGTTACACCACCTAACGTAAAGGAACTTCATCAAAACGTCTTATAAATCATCAGTAATTACCAGTAATGTCGACAATTAACCTCATCAGCTCCGAAACAGTGAATTGGGACAGAACAAAACAATATTTTTTCCATTGCTTTTGTACGCTGTAAGGGGTTCAGAACGTTACACAAGGCTGCCACAGACAATGTGCTCTAAGAGTTTACAACAAATACATGTCAGCGATACTGGACGATTGGTGGAAGGATTTATCTCGTCTCCTTTCTTATATATTGGTGAAACACTGCCCTGCAGGCACACAACGATGACTAAATCAAGATTGATTTAACGTCATTACGTTGAATCAACGTCGATTCAGTGTTGATTCAACATCATATGGCCAGTGTGTGGTTTGTTTCAAGACATCTGGGACACACTGATGCTTTGAAGAATCTATGAAAAGATGACTGACTGGTTATTTTATGTCCTTTTAAACTATTTCAGTCATACAGTGTATCAGGACGGTGGTAGGGTGCTAACGAAAGAACATGTGCAATGGAACTCCGTTTAACGGTTGAAAAAGCATCATAATAAAACAGTTTACGTTCATTCTGTATTACTTACTATTCTACTTAAACAGATAATAATTCTCAATTTTAAACATGATCATTTAGCCAGACAGAAACTGAGGCTGTTCTGGCCTTACACAGGGGCGTAACTAGGGGCAATTTCATAATACGCACAACCGTGTTTTATTCTCTACTTCTTGAAGGGAAAGCTAGTATTTCAGCCACTTTGGTAATTGGTATTGAAATCTTGTCTAATTTATAAATATTCAGCATGCAAATATGCAGGTGCGTTTTGAAATTTTGTCAATTTTGACAAAATTTCAATACGCACTTGCGTATTTGCCGTATAGGTAGCTACGCCTTTGTTACATGTAACAGTAATTATTTAGGATCATTATTTGTTACTTCTACAGATATCTTGATAAACATAAATGCTACGACAACTCTTTCTCAGGTCAACAGATTCTTTTAGTTTATGTGCCGCACTAACAACATGCTAACTAAATACATGGCATTTTTCTTATAAAATGGTAGCGTAAACAACATAGAAACACCATTCTATACGTTACCTATCAAATAGATAGTAATTGTCTGTACTATGCTCTCAGTTTTGGAATATGTTCGTGAAGTTGGCTGCCAGTTGCCAGTTGCCATTGCCTATTCAATCGGCAATTGGCAAATGGCAGCTAACTTCACATTCTAGATGCCAATTCGCCAATTCTCGCGAATTGGCTAAAGGCAACTGGCATCTAGATGCCAATTTGATTTGAGATGCTTTTACAACTGTATAGGTAACTGGCAAACAGCAGCCACATGCCAATTCGCAATTTCAAGTGAATTGGCAACTGGCAACAGGCAGCCAGATGCCAATTCGACTCGAGAGGTAATTAGAGCATACCAGGTAAATAGGCAACTGGCAATCGGCATCAAGATGCCAGTTCGCCTAATCTAGTCAATTGGCAACTGGCAACTGGCAGCCAGATGCCAATTAGCAAATTCTTGTGAACTGGCAGCCACGTTCCAATTCGATTTGAGAGGGTTTAAGACGATTAAAGCTAAATATGAAACTGGCAAACGGCAGCCAGATGACAATTCGATAATTCTGAATTGGCAACTGGCAACTGGCAGCTAACTTCACGAACATCTTTGGAATATGCTTTGTTAGTAAAACAAAGGTATTCTAAATATCAAATTGTGCTTGCCCCTATTTGTAGGCTCAACTTACGTTCTCAAAGTATGTAACAAGGCTTGAAAACAATGTTTAATGAAGAAAATATCTAAGATACACACACTGATACGAAATGTCCAGAAAGCGAATAAATTTCAACACGATATCACTGATTTAGAATGCTCAAATGTGAATATACATTACCTCCTTTTTCTGTTGCCAGTCTGCATCTGCACGCCGCAAACTCCTATATGTCATTTTGAAAAAACCTTATGCGCTAACATTTTCACAGTAATTTACTCTAATATAAAAATACAGTTGATTTTCATTATTTCAAATACTGATATCTCGTAGTACCCTCTCATATCAAAAATATATACTTTGGACACATTTTCTATTCTTTTCTCTCTTCTTTAAACTAGAACTGTGATATCTAAAAGTAAATTTTCTGGTCCCAGAAAATTTACTTTTAGATATCAGCAGTTTGAGATGAACTCCGACTTCGAGATATCAAGAGGTGATGTCCCGGTCTTCTGTTATCCGATCATGAGCAAAACAATGGATTAACTATGTATGTCCCATTTCTCTCTCTTGTTTCAGCTTCATAAGAATTTCAAAGTTGCTGAGTATAACAATGTCCTTAACAATCGATAAAATGTATCCGTTTCTATGGTTCTGTAAACCATATTAAGATCGTGTATCAATGTAAATGAGAAGATCCTGATCAATTTCCAGCCCAGTGAAAACATTATTTAATCATGCAGCTGCTGCAAAATTCCACCTGATAATGGGGGTATGATAACGTGATATCATGTCGCTTTAGGTCTGCGCTTGCATGAATGGTATCAGACAGTGCCTTTAGAAGCGATGTCTGAAAACGATTGGCGGCATACTGGGATTGCCGTGATAACAACGTTCGATTTATTAAATGACGTCACCGGGAAAATGCGTTAACTTTGCTTTCCATTTGTTTGACGCTCTTTACATCTTATTTTTTTTTCTTATGATGCATGAAAAATTAAAACCATATTAGTGTCTTTTGATGTCAAGTTTATCAGGCGAGACCAGGAACAGCGTAGGAAGAATGAGGCTTGCCGAGCCATTTTTTCTGGTCGAGCCTGATAAACTTGATAAAAAAGGACACTAACATGCATAAGTAGGTTCCCACTGCCGATCAGATCAACTCGATCGTCCCGAAAGCCGAGATTCCCCGACCAAGCTCGACTAACTGCTTGATCGGGTTTGTACACGATTTTTATCCCGACTGCCATTCGACCTTACACGGCCATACGATTTTTTCCGATCAACTCGAATACCCGACCACTTCCCGACGGCTTCTCGGGCACTTGGCTTCATGATCTCTTCTCGAATTTTTTGAACATGTCCAAAATTATCGGGTAAGAAGCTGGAGCGTGCCAAGCAAGGTAGACCATCCTGCCCACTCCTGACAAGCGCGCTCGATCAGTTGACCGATCGCTTGATCGGGCTTGATCGGGCATGATCGGGTTGATCTGCTCGGCAGTGGAAACCTACCTTTAATGGAAGATTTTAACTCGTTTAAAAGCGCCAAACAATTGAAATTTATAAGCAGTTTTGTCCTAACTTGCTGTCGTGGTGATATGCATGATGATGTGATTCGATGACGTCATTTGACAAATATAACGTTGTTATCACGTCGATCGTACATGTAAAACAAATTCAATTATGCATATTAATTTTACAGTCAAATGGTTACAGAAAAGGAAAACACATGTTCTCAGTGTCAATTCTTTCAAACGAAATATTGCACATACAACGGTAAATTTACAACAAGACCTGTCCCCGTACAGGATAGCTCGCCTGCAGTGCCTTGCCCATCACATGAAAAAAACTTTAACGTAAAACTTTAAAGTGTGACGCCGACGCCCACGCCCACGCCGATGTCCAAATGACAACAAGAGCTCTCTGTACTTTCGTACAGGCGAGCTAAAAAATGAAACTATATAAAATTTGGTTAGAAATATACTATGCACAACAAATATAGCAATTTTTTGTATATGGTCAGATCCACCATATAAGGATTTTATTGTCACTTTACTGCATAAAGATATAAAGGCCGATCATTCGAGATGGACTGGCAGGTAAAATAATCAAGATTGATAAATTGTAGCGTTTGAACTATCGTGACGTCAGTTTTTATGACCATTGTATCTGAACGACATTTATGATCAAGTGCAAAAGCCACAACTATAATGAGGTGGCTGACTTGCTGTTAGAATAAAGGAAAACGCTCTAAAACATTTGAATAAGCTACGAGAATGAGGTTTAGAAAGTTCGAAAATTCGACGTTTTTCCTTGTTTTTACGTTATCGTCTTAAAACTTGTTTCTAATCGGTATTTCTTGAATCCCTTTTGAGTGTATGATTGTTTGGTAGCTACCAATATGATAATGTAAACAATTCAGGAAGAAAATTCTTCTCGATTACTGAGCATAAGTCAAAAGTCTCAGACTAACGTCATCATTTTCTCACAGTTACGTTATACTTCAATGAAGAAACTTCACAGTTAAATTAATCATGGTGTGACCTTTAATTTTAGCCTATTGTTTTTCTCGGGTTTTGATTCTGAATTGAACTGAGACACCCGTGAATCATTGCACATTGGACCGAATTAACACGTTTTAACGTCAATGGCGCATGCTAAGATTATTCAGTTGTTAAGCTTAACAATATCTTTTACACAATCAATAGCTTTGACAAGAAAACTGAGCATGAAAATGTTGAGAAATACCGTACAAAAAATCACATGCTTATCATTTTAATGTTGCTTTTCAATGGGTGCGAATTTCGGCTAATGACCCCTTCCGCGCTTATCGCTTTCCTCCGATATCGTTTTTAAAGATGGCTTCTGTAATCCCATGGTATCTCAAGCCCCAAATACGGTTCCTTTCAATTCAATTTAATTTCGCTCGATGTTGCACTTCAGTAATGAGAAAAATAGCAAAATATAAAAATTTGCTAAATATATTTTGCATAGTATATAGTCAAACAAAATCTATAAAGATTGCTTTTGAAAACAGAGGTAAAACACAAGAACAAAAATCGGAGTCTCGATTTCATTTAAAATCACTGTCGTTTACAGGGGTGCCTCCCTAGCGCCATCCGTTCGCAAGGCGAGCCTATATGTATGTGCACGAATACATAAGAACTCATATGATGTTTGTCTTTAAGTATTAGGACAAAGCCTGAGTATGACAGAAACAAACATGTATTTTAACAGGCACAAGACATACGGAAATCAGCCAATTTACATAAGATTGCAATATCCGCTCCTCCCACCCCCACTCACTTCCCCTTCGTCAAGAATTACAGAAATCAGCCATTTTATATAAGATTGTAATATCCACTCCTTCCCATCCAAACCCACTCCCCCTTCGTCAAGAAATACAGAAATCGGCCATTTTATTTAAGATTGCAACATCCGCCCCTCCCCCCCCCCCTCCCCTCTTCGTCAAGAAATACAGAAATCAGCCATTTTACATAAGACTGCAACTGCAACATCCACCCCCACCCACTCCCCCTTCGTCAAGAAATACAGAAACCAGCCATGTTATATAAGATTGCAATATTCGCCCCTTCCCATCCCCCCGCCCCCTTCGTCAAAAAATACATAAATCACCCATGTTATATAAGATTGCAATATTCTCCCCTTCCCTTCCCATCCCACCCACTCCCCCTTCGTCAAAAAATACATAAATCACCCATGTTATATAAGATTGCAATATTCTCCCCTTCCCTTCCCATCCCACCCACTCCCCCTTCGTCAAGAAATACAAAAATCAGCCATGTTATATAAGATTGCAATATCCGCCCCTTCCCATCACCACCCACTCTCCCTCCGTCAAGAAATACAGAAATCAGCCATTTTATATAAGATTGCAATATCCACTCCTTCCCATCCCAGCCCACTCCCCCTTCGTCATGAAATACAGTTCTAAATCAGCCATTTTATATAAGATTGCAATATTCACCCCCCCCCCCCCCCCCCCTCCCCCCGCTTTCGTCAAGAAACACAGAAATATGCTATTTTATATAAGTTTGCAATATCCGCCTCTTCCCATCCCAACCCACTCCCCATTTGTTGGGTTTTATTTAGTGGCAATGCGAAGTCAGGCAAAACATCGCTTTGCAGAAAAGTGGCTCCATAAGATGGGGAAAATCCACTAAGAAGTTGTCAATCTTATAACCATTTTTCTTTTTTTTTTGTGGTGGTGGTGGTGGTTGGGGATAGGGGGATTGACTGGGGGCTGAGGAGGGGAAACTAGGCTCTGAAAATTGCATGAAGAATGTGAATAATCGACTGTATACTAAGTTGTTTGCGTAAGTGTTTAGCAGACGTGTTGTACCCATTTTTGCAGTTCTAAGTATTTCAGAAATACCGAAAATTCTGTTCTATTTCTATTCTATCTCATACCCTTGCAAGATCGTTAGGGCACCACAGATGACTTTGCAACTATCCCTTTCCACTTTGTGTCTAAAATACCATATCGTATTTACCCTACATATTCGCACGACTTCTGCAACGATTTCAGAGCTCTAGATAAGAGGGGTATTTGATGATAATTGAGGGATAATTTTTTTTATTTCTCATTGAAATCATATGTTGTGACCCCTTATCTGAACCGTCTCGTTGAGACGGTTCAGATGAGGGGTCACAACTTATGTTTTTATCCAGAATTAACAAAAATTATCCCTGATTATCACCAAATACTCCCTCTTATCTAGGGCTCTGGATTTGGATCCAAATCATTCTACTACCAAACACAAATCAGATCAAGATCTGCACAGTTTTCCACATTTGGACGGTCAAATAATTGCTATCAGTGGATGTTTTTTGTTTTTTTTTTATAAAAACATCCACTGATTGTAAATGATTGTCCGAATCTGAAAATGAATTAGTCCTTTATAAAAACATGAGAAGTGTCCAGCTATTTAAGGAAGGTTCTAAATTCCATATATGAGCCGCGACGCGAGAAAACCAACAATGTGGTTGTGCGCCCAGCGCAGACTCAGATCAGACTGGGCATCCGCCCGGTCTGATCAGAGTCTTCGCTGTCCGCATGGAGGTAGCTTAGTCCCTTAGCTACTATTTGAAGGCTTAGCGAAGAGTCTGATCAGACTGGGCGAATGCCCAGGCTGGTTTGAGTCTGCGCTGGGCGCACAACCACATTGTTGGTTTTCTCGTGTCGCGGCTCATATTTCTCTGACATCTGTCTGCTTATGAACAATGACCGTAATAAACTGTAACGGTTTTTAGTTACATCCAGATCAAGATAAAACTTAATGGCATAAGAATGACTTTCTTGCATTGTAACTTAATATGATTTCTTTTGTTTCAAAAAATGTTGTTTGTATTATTCGATTTGGCATATTTTTCCTCAACTATTTAAAGCCCCAAATCTGCGAACATTTTTGAGGGTGGAAGTCTTATTTATACTTTTTTTTTCTTTTTTTATGCTTTTATCTACATTTTTCATTTATCTTATTTATTTATTTATTTATTCATTTATTTATATTATCATTTTTATCCATTTAGTTTATCATTTGTTCACGTCATTTTATTGTTTTTGCCTATTCGTATAGCAGTATCAGTACTGTACTAGATTATATATTTTTTATTTATTTTTGTTACTTTAGGTCTGTTTTCTTGTTCCTTTATTTTCTTTCTTATCTATTTTTATTTATTTCATTTTACTTTATTGTTTTTCATTTTTTTTTTTTTGCATTTTCTCGCAACGCCAGTCAATCCAAAAAAGCTGCCTAATCTTGAACTCTGAAGGACCTGACATAAACAGCTAGGTTCGCTTACACTTTAAGATACATGTAATTCTACCTTATACCACAAATAGTTTGTCATTTCTCCAATTTCTTAATACTCATTTTCCATTTTTGTGAAAGGACCTAAATTTCTTGTACAGAATTTATAGAAATGGATAGAGCTGACCAACGCAAAATATCAAGAAATCTTGTGACTGTTAAAAAGGCACTGAAGAAAGACCTCGACGTTATAATGGATGATCTAGTAGAAGTTGGGATATTTACCAAACAAACAATCAGTGAGATAGAAGATGCTGGACCTCAAATGAAATGCGGCGTGTTTATAAGCAAACTGTTGAGAAGCTGCCCACGGGCGTACCGGTGCTTCAAGGATATTTTAGAAGAACACGGGCATCAAAAATTGGTGATTTCGATGGAGCGCTCAAAAACATCGTGTATGTATAATTTTGAGTTCCAGATAAGAGGGGTATTGAGGATAATTTTTTCTGTTATGGAATATTTCACTTACGTCAAGAATATTTCACTTACGTCGAGCCGATCTTTCAGCAGGCTCAGAGGTTATAAAACTTGAGTACATTCTCAGACTCAAAATAAAGCACACTGATTGGCTGTTTCCGAGCACATGCTCGGAAGCAGCCAATCAGTGAGCTATTTTTTTAGTTTGAGATTATTTTCAAGTTTTATAACCTCGAACCCAGAGGTGAGCGAAAACAAGAGCTCTCCGGGATAAACCTTTTGCAAGCAGAACTAGGATTTCTCACATGTGCGTAGGCTTGAACACACAGTGTTGAGAAACCTATACTGCTTACCCATTAGGCCTAGACTGGCTCCAGACTCCAGTCAGTATAACTGAAAAATCTTCATGCATCACTGGAATAAATAAATTCAGCTATCAAAAACTTCATATCTGTACTTGTATACATTTTGCATTATTTTATGAAAATATAAATTATTACACTGAAGCCAGTCTACATTAGGCCATAGAGGCCCCAGGGGTATTGAGGATAATTCTTATTTCGCAGCGATACGATATAATTTGACACCTCATCAGAACCATCTCGGCTGAATGGACGGACGCTCGGCGCCCCATTACTGCAGTTATGGATTCGTTCCGCTGAGGTGCGGGAGCAACGTCGATATGAGAATTGAAATACTACTACTAACCGTCTCGGCAAGAAGGTTCTAATGAGTGGTCGCAACTTATGCTTTTATGGAGACATGGAAAATTATCCCTAAATTATCCCTGTTACCTCTTCTTATCTGGAGGTCTTACTGTATTCATCTAAGCAATATTTATTCCAAAATCATTGTCAGAACTGCAAACTTGATTATCACCGGCTAGGTGTTTTCATCATGGAATACATGGGCGTTGCACCATATTTTCCCGACATTTTTCAAATGACCTTCTAAAATGGGTTCAACTCTTAAAAGGAATAATTTGCTTCTTGAAGCAAATTCTTGTGTTTAAGAGCCGATAACTATTAAGAAAGAACAGGCAAAACGAGGTATGTATGTATAAAGGTGTTTTCCCGCTATCAATTTTTCCAAAGGAAAAGGAAAAAGAAAACTGCGACTTCCTGTTTGCTTCCCTAGATGGCAGTCATTTCAAAATGGGGTCTTTTCGTAGGGATAGGTTTTATCCTCAGGAAGCAACTTATTTCCTTTTCAGAGTTGACCCTAATGGGAAGGGAGGTAAATATGAAAACGACAGAGTTGCTTCCCTTGAAAGTATACTCATTAACCTTAATTACATGTAGCTCAATTGATGATAATAGGGTCGAGTCGGGTAGCTTCGGACAGCGGGTAAATTCGGACATACCATTGCAAACAGTGAAACTCCAGATGAGACGGCTCATAATGAGCCGTCTCATCGGGATTTTCACTGTTTGCCCAGTTAATTTTGTTTTAATTCCAAACAACTGACATATAAAGGAAACAATGTCACTGTCCGAATTTACCCGCTGTCCGAATTTACCCGACTTTACCCCTTCAGAGACATCTTGAAATCAGAAACAGGATGTTCATAGATTCGCGACAGCAAGATTAGATTTATAAACCCGTTATATATAAAATCGTTTATGGTCAACCAAAGTTATAATGAACTGTTAACAGTAATGCTTGTACAGATTATTAATTAATTTTAATGCACTATATTTCCATGGTATCATGGCGACATAATCTCTTCCAAGTAAAATCTAAACTAAGCCCCACAAATCCCCTTTTGGCAATGTTTCCCATATCTGTACAAAGCAACTATTTCAGAATCGGAATCCGCATACACCAGTGGGCCGTGCACTCAGAAATGGAGTTTCAGGGCATGTGCGAACAGCGTCTACTCAGATCGGCCTGCGCACGAACACTGGCTAATTAGAATTATTCCCATTGCCTAAATAATATACAGATCTATGGAATCTGTAATAAGGCGAACGGGTACATATTCAAGGGAGGGAACTGCAATTTCATTTTTCTTCCCTTAATTTTTCCTTTAAGCGTAGATCCCATTTTTAAGGGTTGTGATGTCCCGGGCGGCAATCAGGAAGTCATGAAAAATTGTTTCCCTTAGTGAAAAAACGACAAAAAATGGCGCTGTACTCATACACCTTATAGTGCGAAGACTCTGACCAGTTTGCGCGGATCATCGGCGTTTAACAGAGTCATAATTGTTTGTAAATTCACTGCTCTCAGAGGGCTGTCCAAGTAATAAATGATCCGCGACTCGAAGAAACAAACAAAGTGGTTGTGCGCCCAGCGCAGATTCAGATCAGCCTGGGCATCCGCCCAGTTTGATCAGAATCTTCGCTGTCCACATGGAGATAGCTTAATCCCTTAGATACCCTTTAAGCGCTCAGCGAAGTGTCTGACCAGACTGGGCGGATGCCTAGGCTGATTTGAATCTGCGCAAGGTGCACAACCATTTTCTGGGTTTCTCGTGTCGCGGTTCATTAATGTTTTACTCCACAGGTTCTGGTGTGGCCCAGGGATGGAACGAAGACAGAGAGAAGACCTTTATTTTACCTCCTCCTCAGGTATGTTCGGATGTGGGAAATTTGTTTGCTTTTGACTCTCCCTTTTTTCGGAAGGACAGAAAAAATTTTAAAACTCGCATCCTCATAATGTTAATTTGCATATAAAATCGGTCAAACATAAGGTTTTAATATACCCCAAAATTTCTCTTGAGATTTGTTGCACTCAACTTCCCATAACTGGCACTAAATTTATTTTCTGAATCTTTAGTACCTAGTACCTAGACTTAGCATATAATTATTTTCGCCATCTACAACCGTTACCGTGCTTGGCAATCTTTTGGCAGGCATACTCACCATCAGCAGAAGCGCGCCGCTTTTTTGTTTTTGTTTTTTGTTTTGTTTGGAAAACAAGTCTATTTACTCCCAATCCATTGTACAAATTAGGAAAACGGGAGGATGTAAATTAAAGGCTTTGTGCAATGGAACCCCGTTTACGATTGAAAAGTTTTCGGTATCCGGGAATTGATCTCATGACGACCAGCGCTTAACCCACCGAGCTACAAGGGCTTTCCCCCATTGTACAATGTCAACATGTGGGTCTACACTGTTTGCCTTGTATTCTTTGAATTCTCAAACAGATATAGCTGTGACTTTTTTTTTCTTTTTTCTTTAATTGTGCACTCTACTCTGAAGGCGAAATAGTAGACATTTCATATGCTTTTCAATTTCAATTCTTTATTTACACTCAGGCTTACATAAGTAAACAACATGAGGAGCAGAAAACGAAACATACATAATACAACAACATGGTGGTATATCAAACACATAAATTTCAAGGCGCCACAAGAGATCAAAATTATCTATATCATGTATATGCGATTGGCATTCAGTATATTTAACTATTGAGTATTAGAGGTGGTTGTGGTTGTTGCTAGGAAGAAGGTAGCATATCAAATCGCTTGAGAAAAGAATTCAGGCAAGCTGCAAATAATGAGCCGAATATTACTGTATTGTGCCCATATTATCATAGTTAACTCTTTTTGACCAGTGAACTTGTCCATCCTTATAATTTGGATGAGTCTATTTCTAGTTTTAGGGTATTCTGGTGAATGTTTTCTCTTTTATTGTCTCTTGCATTGAAATTCCTGTAAGAAAACGTGTTGACACTGATCAGACGCCGTGCTCTACTTTGTCTGATCTGGGTCTGCACAGTTTGCAGATGTCCCAAAAACAGGCTTCCAGTCCGAAAAGGGTTAAACCTTTATACTTGTGAGCTGACCTTTCGTCTTATTTTGTGACTTTCTCATTTTCCCACATGATTACTTCCATTCCTATAGATACCAAACATCTTCACAGCTGACTGCTAACAAACCAATATGAGGAAAATGATTAGCATTTTCTTTCTGGTGACCCTTACTACAAAGTATGTTGTATTGTACCATTAAACTATTTGGTTTTATTTATTTGCATATTTAAGGAGTATGGGTACATCTCCATGTTTTCCGCCATTTAATCTAAGAGAAACAACTTTTGTTACTTCCTGTTTACTTCCCTGTACGCCCCAACCCTTTCAAACTGGAGTCTACTCTTAAAAGAAAGAATCTGCTCCCAGTAGAGCAGATTCTTTGTTTTAAAAGTTGACCCCTGTCGCTAAGGGCGGCTAAAATGAAAATGACAGAGTTGCTCCCCCAGAACGTGTATCCATCCACCTCAAATCTCTGTTGCCATAGTATTATATTGAAAACTGTTAAGAATTTGTGCAGGGGTCAGGAGCGCACCGTCGAAACAAATGCGGTTCTTTATATTCATAAATAAAAGGAGGACGCTCGAACAAAGGGCACAGATACGAGGGGAGTTCAATAAGTTCGTAGAACTCGGCATTTTTCTATACAATTCAAGATTTGTGCAGTGTAAACCTTTGTCAGTTGAATGATAATAGCCGTTCAGTCAAAACGTACATTTTTCGCTCTCACTTTTTGTTTAAAAAATGGAAAGTCAGAATATTGAGTTCAGAGCAGTCATAAAGTTCCTCACTACGCCAAAGAAATCCATCGGGTATGGTGATAGTAGCCCAAAGTATTCCACAGTGGCAAAGTGGTCAGCAGAATTTAAACGTGGGCGAGACTCCATAGAAGATGATCCAAGGCCAGGTCGCCCTGCTGATGTCATTAGCCAGGAGATGATCGAACATGTTGAGAGACATGTGCTAAACGATCGCCGAATCAAAGTTGCCGAACTTGCTTCAGAATGTGGTATTTCTAATGGGAGTGTTTACACTATAATCCATGAATATTTAGGCATGTCAAAAGTATCTGCCAGGTGGGTACCCAGAAACCTGAACATGCAAGATCGTCAGCAAAGGGTGGAGTCCAGAGTTGCACAAGCGGCTATTCGTGAGTGCAAGTTCGAGCAGTTAAATCACCCACCATACAGTCCAGACCTGGCCCCAGGTGATTATTATCTGTTTCGAAATTTGAAGTCCCACCTGCGTGGAACGAGATTTCGGGACGATGATGAGCTGAAGGCTGCTAAAGAGGCTTGGTATGAGGACCAAACAGAGGACTTTTATTTCAAAGGCATAGGCTGCTAAACACAAAAGTGGGCCAAATGCATTGAAGTAAAGGGGATTAAATTGAAAAATAATGTTGAAACCATCTTCCAATCTGTGAGTTAAACCACGAGTACTACAAACTTATTGAACTCCCCTCGTATTGGGACAGCAATTCCTGAACGCTTCCATCAAATATTAGACACGTCTTCTAGATACAGGCAGTGAGAACTTTTTGTTAATTTTAACAGTACAGGACCTGGTAATGGTGCCCCAATATTTTTATAAGAAAAACGGTTTCCACACATGTCCCTAATATTTTACAAATTTAGGGGTTGCCACACACTTTAATATAACCCTTTTTAGACTGGAAACCCGTTTTGATATAACGCGGCGTCAGATCAGGGTCAACACTGTTTGCAAATTATATTTTTCTATGGAAAATGCAATAAAAGTGAATTACATTCACCAGACGCCCGTACAACTAAAACTGGACTCATGCTAATAATAGGAACTGACATATCCGCTGGTTAAAAAGGGTTAACTTCTGGTAGTAAGCTCGACTGGGGCCAAATGTGCCATATTTCGAAAGGCAGACAAGTTATTTTTTTCCAACGCGCAGACTGAGTAGCATACTCCTTGTCTGCATAAATGTTAAGGTAACTGGGTACACTTTCAGAGGAAGCAATTCTGCAACTTCATGTTTGCCTCCCTTGTTAATAGCGGTCAACTCATAAAGAAACACCCCTAGGAGACAGTTCTTACCTTTAAGAGTTGCTTCCCTTTAAACAGGAGTTCATCATTCAGGGAAGCAGACAGGAAGTAACAAAAGTTGGTCCCCTTTGCAAACAAGTCAGAAAAACATTGAGGTGTACCAACACAACTTAAATGGAATCATAGCAACCTTGCTGTTATGTCCCTGAATGTGCGCAGATGCCTTATAGGCCTTTTATTAATAGCGTCAGACAATCGCACAACCGTCCCCAACAATTCTCCTCACCTCGATATAGTCACGCACGGTACCGAAAATTCAGTTTTTGGATGTAGGGTAGTATTAAGCTTGTAAAAAATGACCGCACTAATATCTCTTTGATTTTCCTACAAAATATATCAAAAGATTTGTAAGATAGTGTAGAATACTAGGATAACACAACAGTTTTAAGAAAAACGTAGAAAACTTTTTGCTCATTTTCTCTATTTTCCTTATATACTATTAGGAAATGATGGCCATATTAATCAGAGCAAAACGACCGCATTAAATGTAAACTTAAAAGTTTGAAAAAAATATCTATGTGCAACTAAAAAAGTGCACTATATTGACCTAACACAACATTTTTCATTTTTTATTCAAGGAAGGCAAAAAAAGAGAAAAACTGTCAATGTCCTATCTAATTTGATGCTACATGTATTTCAAGCTCCAGCGTTTCGTCGTTTACAGGTAGATTATACGGGGCTGAGGAAAAAAATTGCCCATGGCTGAAACAACATTGAATCAACGTTTATTATACTTCATGGACGTTGAAACATTGAATCAATGCCGATTCAATGTTGTCAATGTTGATTCAATATTGTATGCCAAATGGAATCGTTTTCTTATCCTTACCTGTCTCTTAGCCTATATCTTAAACAATTTCTTCTGTACTGGTGAACTGTATGTAACATTTTTTTCCTTTTTTCTCTCTCTCTTTTTTCCAAATAGTAATATTGAAGATATTTCCGATTAGAGCTACCTCGTCTCCTTATTTACAAACTCAAACGTTTAGGTTTTCCTCAGAATTTATTTGTTTCTAGTATCCAATCATTGAAACACCTGTCAAACTGCGCAGGGTACCTGTCGAACCTCAGCACCGTCTTTTCAAGTTCATTGCACTAGTTATTGCCTTAGCGAACTGCGTATTCCATGATCAGACTGTGACTGTTCACAGACTGGTTATCGCTTAGACAGATATTTTCAGGGCGTGGCTTAGATTTTCACAACGTACCGAGAAAATTCTAGAAGCCGGGACACACAAAATAATTTCCGTGTTTGTCATAAAATGATATTTGAGCCTAGACACGAATAAAACCAACAATGATTATGTGGCATGTGCGCCAAGCGAAGATGGACTTCCACCCAGTCTGATCAGAATCTCCGCTTGTGCTTAAAGGGTAGCTAAAGGTCTAAGCTAGCTCCATGCGGACAGTGAAGACTCTGATCAGACTGGGCGGATGCCCAGGCTGATCTGAGTCTGCGCTGGGCGCACAGTCACTTTGTTGTTTTCTCGTGTTGCAGCTCGATATTTTTGTTGTAACAATGGAGTAATGCATCCAAAAGACGCAGATGGAATGGCAAATAGTGTATACCCTGATCAGACCGGTCCTACAAGGAACAGTCTGATCTGGGTCTTCACTGTTTGCTCAGACCCATCTGTCTCAATATTTTGATTTTTTACGACGAGTACATAAGCAACCACATACATAACCGCAAACGTTTATACTAAATGACCGACTTGAATATGAAAAAAGAAACGAATATCTTTTCAATAAAAGGTAATACATAAATTATCTTTTCAATAAAACATGTTACCTAAATACGACAACCTTTCAATAATAGTGTCTTTGTTGCCTTATTTTTATTTATGTTTTTTTTTTTTTCGTCCAATTTTCGAAACGACGATCTCCGTGAGGCTCAATGGAACGAATCTATAACGTCTCTCCAATTCGAAGAGGAGAGTTTTTTTTTTTTTTTTTTTTTTCATTTCTTCCTACCCTTATCACAATTAGATGTATCAATGCGATAAATTTCACAAAATTAAAAATGGCTCCACTCCACCTCACTTGACTTCTGATGGTCATAGGTGGAGAGGCAGATATGCTTAATGTCTATATCAGTTACAATCAAATAATTTTGAAAATGGTATTTTTTTTTTTCTGCTGTGAACTGAACATCAAAAGAGACGTCCACAAGTTTATGTTCTTTTTCATGCCACTGCCTCTAAGAGCAAGTCCAAATCGAACATTGCATAGTTTATCAGGAGCCCCGGTAGCTCAGTGGGTTGAGCGCTGGCCTACTGATCTAGTGGTCCCGGGTTCGAGTCCCGCTTTCCTTCCATAAACGGGGTTCTATTGCACACAACCTTTCATTGTCATCCTCCCATCGCCCTTATATGACTGAAATAATGTTAAGAAAGACGTAAAATCGCATGTCATTCATCCATCAATAGACTATGCGTATCATTTTCATCCACCCATCCACAATCGATGTATAATGATTTAAATCCTTAATGAAAGAGTTATCTCACTTTCTTTAAGGAAAAAAAAACAGTAATTTCCATTGTAACGCTTACATTGCTTCTCAGTAATGTATATTTTGCTCAACAATTGTCTCTAACATGCAAATTTTTAGAGAACCGCCATAAAATTTATATTCAGAGCTTCATTCGAAACTAGCCATCTTATATATCGAGCTGTGTGATAGTTGAAAATGTTTTGTTTGATTTCGCAAGTTTACCAAGCACAAATAATATGCGTAAAAACGGACGGGCACATATAAAGACGGACATGGGTCATTTCTATAGTCTCCCTCCGCCTATGACAAAACAAATCAGACAGTTCCTTCAACATGTTTAACCCTTAATGCGCGAAAAAGCTGACGACAAAATTTACGTCCGCAGAATTTCAAAAAATGTTTCGTCCAAGCGATATCATATTGAGAGTTCGAACACTAGAGGGCAAACAGTGTAGATTCAGATGAGGTGGCTCATGATGAGCCACCTCATCTGAATCTACACTTTTTGCAAATTTAACTATTTTAATTTTTGGCGCTTTATTAAGGGTTAAAGAAAAATGTCTGTCTGGTTAGACCTGTACTGGTTGACATTAAGTTATAAAACTTTTTCATGATATGACGCATTGATCTGTCTAAAAATTCGAACATTGCCAACTCAAAGATTGTCAATATGACCGAATACATGGACATGGAGTTCGCCATCGAGTTCCCACCATATGAGCCAGGGCACGACAAAACAAACAAAGTGGCACGTGCGCCCAGCGACGACTCAGATCAGCCTAGGCATCCGCCCAGTCAGATCAGAGTCTTCGCTGTGCACATGGAGCTTGCTTAGACCCTAACCTACCTTTTAAGCGAAAACCGAAGACTTTGGTCGGACTGGGTAAATGTCCATGCTGATCTGAGTCTTGGCGTAGCGCAATGCCACTTTGTTGGTTTTGTCGTGTCGCGGCTCAATTATGTCGGTCACATACTGTCTAGTAGACGTTCCCGAAAGATTTGTTGGTCCATTGAAGATTCGAGTGTGTTTGCTTTCAGATAAATTCTCTAAATGGTCTAAAAATGGTTAAAATATGCATATAATAAAGTAATAAAAGTTGTCAAAAGCCTAATTTGCTGAGCTGTTAAGATTTCAAGTTTTGGGCCACTGTAAATTCATTGACTGCCCTGCTTATTAGTTTAAACTTTGAGATTCTGATATAAGATTTTTGCCCTGGTGAAAGGTCATAGTATATAGAGATAATTGCATGCATTTAGGTTTCATATTATACCCATATCAATCCAAGTTTCCCATATAAGCCCATCGGCTGAAAGCCGATATGGGAGCTTTGGGTTGATAGAGAATATTACATGATATTTTTCGTATCGTATAAAAACCGAGACTCACCCACCAAGTTGATGTGGCAGTCTTCCGCACTCGGGCTGGTACGTATGAAAGTCTCGGTTTGATATGGGGTATGATATGAAAAATACCGGGAAAATGTGGCGTTCAAACATAACGGCGGAAAACGGACGCACTAAGAAGCAAGGGCGTAGCTATCTATACGGCAAATACGCAGGTGCGTATTGAAATTTTGTCAAATTGACAAAATTTCAAAAAGCACCTGCATATTTGCATGCTGAAAATTTATAAATTAGACAAGATTTCAGAGAAGGGTGCCTAACATAATGAGACAAAGCTAATAATGGGAAAAGATAAAGATAAAGTATGGCGCAAGGCAACTTATCATTCGGAACACCGCTCGGCCAATTCCGTGAATAAACTCTGATTCATGGAATTGGCCGAGGAGTTCCGAATGGGCAACTTATGTGAGCTTTCGTTCTTGTTGAACAAAAGCAACGTCCCGGGTTCTTGTTCATGTATGTCACTGGCAACGCAATGGAAGCATTACAAGCCAGAAACGTTTGCAAAAACTAATTTGAAGCGAATCTGACTGATTCATTGCTTCAATACACATCACATCCATTTTTTGCTGAGTATTGTGTGCGCGAAATATATTTTTCGCGAAAATGAAATTTTCACAATCTTTTCTTCAATCTAAAGGCATGTGTAACACCTTCCGTTGAATAGGTACATCGGGTACATCACCATATTTTTCTGCCACTGTAGCAAAGCGAACTACTTTTTGTGACTTCGCGTTTGCTTGTCGGGACATAGAAGCCTTTCCAAAATGGGGTCTGCTCTAAAGGGAAAGAACTTTTTGCTTCTACGGATGCAAATTCTTTGCTTTAAGAGTCGTCCCCCATTGGGAGGGGAGGCAAAAACAAAACAAAAATGGTAGATTTTCTCCCCCTGAAAGCGTACCCATTGATTTTAACAAGGTTGCAATATACTTAACTCTCTTAAATGTTACAGGTCCCAGTGGCGGTGGACATACAGACAGAAGAACAAGAGACCGAGAAAACAGACACGGAAGTTGTGCAACTAGAGAGGATGATGACATTCGTTCTGAACACGATGCACACCAATAGCAACAGGAGCAACACAAACAATTTTGAGAATACGACTGAAAGTGAAATTCTGGAAGAAACTGTAGACAATGATCAGTTGGTGAACTTTTTTAAAACTCTCCGCTGCTCTTCTGTTAGCTAATTATTGAGACCAAGAACTTCAGTCGATGGTTTAAATCTTTATTATGAGGACAGTGCAGTGTTTGACTAATTGGGCATAACCGTAAAAACTCTGAGTATCGGGACAGAAACAGCTGAGCAAACAGTGCAGACCCACATCAGACTGCTCTTACATGAGCAGTCTGAACAGGGCCTACACGGTTTGCTACGTCATCTAAATACTGTACTGGAAATCAAACTGTTCTAGGTTCAGGACAATCACAACTATTATTTTAGGTGTTCCATTTTCTTATTTTAATATCATTTTATTGGTATTCAAAGCCCTTATCAGATTTTGCGAATACTCCATCTGATATGATTGAAAACAAGAAAAGATAATCGTCGCAGATTAAATGGAAGTGTGTTTTGTAATATGTCTCTAGTTGAAGAGTTGACAATAACATTCCCGAATATGACTCGCGTGAGCTTTGTAGGTAGGCACCCACAACCGTAATTTTGTCACTGGGTAGCGACAATGACCTATCTCAAAATTGGGCTGTCTAACTTGAAATTAAAAACAAATTAAATAAAAAATAAAACTGGAAACGTTTAAAGAAAAAACAATGTACAGGCCAAGATTAGAACACGAGCCGCCAGCATGGCAGGCGAGCATTCTACCCCTGAGCCACCGATTCTCACAACCAAATAGATTTTTAAGTGGATATTATCTATCTATTTATACTGCAATTAGTATTAAACCGAAAGTAGAAATCAAAAGTAGATCTTCGTCGAAAAAAAAAAGTTTTGAATAGCTGTGTCTGTTTTCGATAATTACAAACAAGAGAAACATTTTGAACTAATATATAAAAGAGTGCTAGTATTCACAGAGCATGCGACGGGAAAAAAGATTAAATATCCATTGACCTTTGATAGTATTGGCTAAATTTTGACATTACGAGTTATTTGACCAATCTTGTGAAATGTGGAACACTATCTAAATTATACTCGTCTGCGACGAGAAAAAAATAAAAAGATCTATAGTGTGGGCATGTAACACAAAGGTGGTTACAAAATGGATTAAATTGCAATGTATATGTCAACCGAATAGTGGAAATAAACATGATTTAAATGTATACGAATCCATGAATTATTTAGTAACGATATGGTTTATACTAATTGAATAAATATTGTTTAATTAAGGGCGGCAAGACCGAAAATGGCGGAGTTGCTTCCCCTGAAAGTAAACCCAATCATCTACATGTTTTTTCGATCGGAAAAATATGATGATGAACTGACAATGTTGTCACTGGTACATGTAGCAGATAGGTTTCGTTTCAAGGAAAGCAAAACTTTCTTTTTTTCCCTTGTCAAGCCCACCCATTACTGTCTAGGGTTCCATAAATCGGACATAGGCAAACAGATGTTACCAAAAATTGATACAAATAAACTAAACTAGAAAACCTTAATTGCTAAATAGACTCATCCATTTGATAAAGATAGAATAGTCCACTTGGCATAAATGGGTTAAAGAATATGCTCACCTTTCATCTTTTCCTGTCATTTTTACAAAGAAAAAAAAGCCACGACACGACAAAACCAACAAAGTGGCATGTTCGGCCAGTGAATGCTCAGATCAGCCTGGGCATCCGCCCAGGCTGATCAGAGTCTTCGCTGTCCGCATAGATCTAGCTGAGGCCCTTAGCTATCCCTTAAGCGCACGGCAAATACTCTGATCAGACTGAGCAGATGCCAAGGCTGATCTGAGTCTGCGCTGGGCGCACAACCACTTTGTTGGGGTTTTTTGTGTCGCGGCTCAAATTCTTCTGTGACTTCCTCTTTGTTTTCCTAGCCCTTCCAAAAAAGGAAGGAGGTATCCGTATACCTGAGGCCTTTTATAAAAAGTGTTTGCAGTTGCCTACATAGGTGTTTGAGGAGTGGATGGGTATGTTGCGATATTTATTTATTTATTTATTTATTTATTAATCAGTTTATTTATTTATTTATTTTGAAGAGTGAGTTGGTTAGACGGATTTTCCAACTTAGAAAAGTAATAACTATGGTAGCCTCTATAAAAAACAGTTCAATGTGAGGGGCGACTATTTCAATCTCAGTAACAGTCCTGTGTTTTTCTCGTTAATTTAGCAAATTTTGGTTTTTGAGACTTAAACTCTCATGGTAGCAGCAAAAGATCTGAAAGTATACAGTGCATCAAATCACATCACCAAAACATGAAGCGTCTTGATAGTCACGTGAGGGGAAGGGCAATGCAACCCCCCCCCCCCCCACCTCACCCCCACCCCTCGGGATGAAAGGGCGACCTACACTATAGTTCGGATTATTCTAGTCTAGTATGTATGTATGTATATCCCATAACCTTGCAAGGTCGTTTGGGCACCACAGATGACTTTACAACAATCTCTTTCCACCTAGCCCTGTCTGTAATTGCCCGAGTGGAGCTAGCAAAGTCCATCCCTGTTCAAACACCTCGGTTTTCGTTTCTTGACCAAGGTCAGGAGTTCGTTATAATCTCCAGTGGCTGCTTGAATCTGTCTGCGAACATCCCCATTAGTTGCATGGTCCATCATTGGGATGCTCAGTAACCTTCGACAGCATCTCATCTCAAAGGCCTGCGTTCTTTTCTCTAAAGCTGCTGTCAAAGTCCATGACTCAGGCATACGAAACTATGGAAATTACAAGGCACTAAGCGCATCAGTTTCACCTATCCAAGAGACATGTTTTTATCTCTCCATTGCCAGAGCTGCAGTGGCGTGGTCAATTCTTGAAAAAAAAAAAAAAAAAAAAAAAAAACTCCGGTTTTGAACGGACAATTGCCCCAAGGTACTTGAAGCTTATAGCTGTTCCAAATTTCTGTCTTTAACCTTGAACTCCCTCTGGATGCCGCTGGCGCTGTTTATCATTAGCTTTAGGGCAGTTGTCAGTTACTGGCGAAAGTATGTGCACTTATAGCTCTTATACAAATTTTAAGAACAGGTCTGATGCGGAACCGACAAGTCCACTTTTTGCTAAGGTTGACTGCCCATTTTAGCACAATTTAAACCTATTCTGCTACAGCTGACTGCTTATGCCTGATATAATACCTTATCATAGCAGCTTTAATTTTGACAGAAACCATCTCTGCAGCAGATGCCATTGTAAACCTAAATTAAGTTGATTTTACCAGAAGCTTCACTGATTTGACTATCATCAATTTGGCACGAAGGTGCTGGCAGAATGGGAAATACTACTGCAGTCCCTGAACAGTCTGGTCTTGCTCTACAGTGTTTGCTCAGACATTCTTGTCCCAATATTTAGTGAGGTGGTGCAAGTTTTACAGATCATTTTGGAACTTTATTTGCTTGTATGACCACATTCACACCTGTGTTTTTATATCACTTTGAGTAAAAATCCAAGTATATGCACGGTACATGGTTAACAGTAAAATGAATAAGATGAAGACGGAAAGATATCAGAATCCAATGATGTCTATGCAAAGAGATATATTATAAGCATCAGTTCTGCAAAGCCTAAACTGCCCCGGCGAAAGCCAGTCAACAAGTTCTTATAAATAGTTTGAAAACTGTTTCTCAAGACCTTCAGTATTGCATTTTGTCCTTTATTCAAGGTCTTCTGAATAGCTGTTTTTAGGTTTAGTTTCCACAAATATCTAGTTTTAGTTCAGAAACCAGTTCAGGTATTTCAATAGTAGAGTATTAGTGTTCGAATCATGAAGTTCAAAATTTGGCCTTTTTAAGGAGTCATAGGCTGCATGGCTTCTAAGCATGTATTTACGCACAATTAGCCAGGTAAGAGATTTTGAACAGTGCATTGATTGCACATGCATAGTATGCTAAACCAGACAGGTGTGACATCCCTTATTCAGTGAATAAACCTTACCACCACTGAACTAGAAAGTGTAAACAGTTTTTAAAATTCGTAGAAGACCTATAGTACTAGTTAACCGCTTAGGAGGGCTAAGCCTGCCCAGGAATAGTGTGGTCAGGTTAACTGACCGTCCCGACATGACCATTGCTGTTTACCGTGGACGTTAAGCATCAAATCAACCAATCAATCAATTATCATTAACTTGGTCTTCTCAGCACTTATCAACATTTTATACCATGTGCAGGTTTTATGAAACTATTCTATGCATATTGTATAAATAGATTTCAATAAAGTCTGACGTTAACAGACGATGGTCCAATAAAATTAAAGTTTTAGTTGCTTGATTTGGGGCAAATTTGACCTAAGGGTACGTTAACCAAGAGCAAAAAATGACTCTTACCGTTTTCCTGAATTTGAATCCCTCATGGTTGCCCACTAAATAATTCCGACACTAAGCAATCAACACTTTGCAAAAATAATCATCGTGAGATTATGTGCCTTATGCATATGCAAATTGCGTGCGCTCTGATCTGACTGCGCGCCTGGTCAGAGCGCGCGCAAATTGCACAAACAATGATTCGAAACTTGTATAATGCATACAGAAAACCATGCATGGCCTCATAAGACAGTCCATGTTTAGCAGGCTGGTCATGGGGACTTAACATATCCTTAAATCATTTTCTTCCAGTCGGGGCGCCGCATTGTCTTGCCCTATTGAAATATTATAATAATTCCTATTGTGGTGGTATTGAGTTTGTAAAAAAAAACTAATAATTTTAACCTGTAGTTTTAAATAGTACAATCACAAATAAAAAGCTGTGATAGTTTTTAAATTGAAGTTCAAATTTGAAGAATACAAGGTCATAGTCGGCCTAAATCGCTCACCTAAGATTTGAGTCTGCGTTCATGTGATATATAAGTGCATATATCGGCCAGTGGAGCCCCAGTAGCTCAGTGAGTTAAGCGTTGGCCTACTATAAGCTAGCGGCTCGGGTTCAAATCCCGTTGAAGGCGGAAATCTTAACCGTAAATAAGGTTCAATTGCACACAGCCTTTCATTATCACCATCCAATCTCTCGATATGACTGAAATACTGTTGAAAAGGCCGTAAAAAAGTAAGTCATCCATCTGTCCTATATCGGGTCATACATCTAATTAAGGCCTACACTGCTTGCATAAAATACAGGGATTTCTAAGAAATCTAAATCAACCAGACATCCATTTAATTAGAATTGGACCAAACCAAAGTTTAAGGTGGAATAGTCCACCAGGGGCCGTACTCATAAAACGACTTAAGTGGTTGCTATGCTGTTGCTAAGGCTAAATTTCTTTGAAGGAGATTCCCTACAACTATGAAATTTGGTCTGGAGGAACAGTCTTTGTAAGACTGTTCCTCCAGACCAAATTTCATAGTTGTAGGGAATCTCCTTTATAGATATTTAGCCCTAGCAACAGCATAGCAACGACTTAAGTGGCTTTATGAATACGGCCCCAGGCATCAACAGCCCAGCAGGCACACGACGTTAAATATAGGGATCAAGCATGGTTTTTCATGCATTAACGTTTGCCAGGTCCAGAGGGAGATGTTGGAAACCGAGGCCGACGGCCGAGGTTTTCAACATCTCCCGAGGGACCTGGCAAACGTTAATGCATTGGAAACAAATGTTTGATCGCTGTTATTGCATGAATTCAACGACCTTTTCGTTAAAAGGACCTGGTATGATAAGGGCCATTTTTGGCCCCCATTCAAATTCTCTTAAAATTGCATGTTTTCAATTGCTTATCATTTGTGCGTATTCGAACAAATGGAAATGATATGTTTCACTTTTGTTAATTCTCAAAATAACACGACTTCTGACATGCCTATGTTGGTTCAATAATATGAAGGAAAATTGCAAGAAAAACTAAGTTTAAAAACTTTTCCTTTAAAGAAATAAGTCATTTACAACAGCTTTTGAAAGCTCTAGATAATAGGTTTTTGATGAAATGCTTATACATCGGGTAGCACGGCTAATTACCTGTGCACTGCTCAAGGCTTGTCCAGGTACCCCACCCATTTAAGTTTGCAAGTCCAGAGACGCTAACCGAAATATTCCAACAGATCAAAATGAAATGTGTACCAAATTATTCCTTGTGTTGTAACTAAAAAAATGAATACCCACACTATACGTTTATTTTGCCTATGAGCGGAGATATGGGCGTTTTTGTGTTAAGAAAACAGCGAAAATGTTCCAAACGCTGCCAGTTTGGTAACAAAAAGTTAAAAATAAACATAGAGCCCGGTCTCCAGCACATTTAATATTTTTATGGCATGTAAATGTATCAAAATTATGTCTGCATATAAAATATAAAATGTGCTGGAGGCCGGGCTCATATACTTTGAAAGCCGCAAAGGCAACCAAATCCGTCATTTTCGTCAGAATACGCTGGGGATATGGGTATGTTCATGATAAAAAAAAAACACAAATGAGCCGCGGCACGAGAAAACCAACAATGTGGTTGTGCACAGAGCGCAGACTCAGATCAGCCTGGGCATTTGCCCAGTTTGGTCAGACTCATTGTTAAGTGCTCAAAGGGTAGCTGAGGGTCTAAGCTATCTCCATGCGGGCAGCGAAGACTCTGATCAGACTGGGCGGATGCCCAGGCTGATCTTAGTCTGCGCTGGGCGCACAACCACATTGTTGGTTTTGTCGTGTCGCGGCTCAAATAGTTTATGCAAAAACTGGTTAATTTTGTATTTGCTGAACATTCTAGGTTAAAACTTTCCTGTGAACACATTTTAATTATCGAAATAGGACTTTTGAAAAATGAGTTTTCTGGGGGCCAAATATGGGCCTTATCATACCAGGTCCTTTGAGAAAAATATGGCACTTTATTTTGTCACCGTTTAACAAAGGTATGATGACGTCATATAAAAGGCATACATAGGTAGCGCACCACCAATTTTTGTAATCTGACCGAAATGGGAGAGACAAGGTTGCGTGGCGGAATTTTTTAGGGACCCGGGACGAGCATATTGCAAGTTGCGTATACGTAGCCGTGCATCAACAGCGCGCGAACTTCCCTTGTTGAAACACGGCTTTTCGTCGGTTGATGCACGGCTGTTCATACCCTATGGCACTGCTTTTTATGCAATAATCAACATTGAATCAACCTTTATTGAACATTATGACGTTGAAACAAGGTTGATTCAATGTTGATTTTAAGTTGTGTGCCCAGTAAGAGGTTAAACATGGGGAACATCGTGTTCTCTCAGCTGTTTGAAAATAAAGTTTTGCTTCCCGGTCATTTAGCTCAACATCTGAATTTGATACACTACAGTCGAGAAGGATCAAATTTCAGCTTGTTATGATATACAAGATCACCAACGGCCTAGTGGACATACCTCCTGACACCTATTTGACACCAGCGACAACCCAGACTAGGACTAATTCAAAGAAGCTACTACAGTATCCCAGAAGGACAGATACCTATTAATACAGCTTCTTCCCAAAGACCATAACTGTGTGCAATTCACTACCAATCTCAGTTGCTGAGGCCCCTGACTTGGTACTCTTCAAGCAGGAGCTGTCCTCTCTCATATTCTAAGCTAGGTAGGGGCCAGTCTGCATCTAGGATTAGAGCTTGAGGGTTTAAGAGCTGTGCCGGTTGGGGGACCAGTGGCAGCTACTGTAGCCGGATCGGTCTATTACCCAATGATGATTTGAAAACGCAGGCTGGAAACTTTTCCTCTTTTTTTTTTCTTTCTTGTCTATCCACTTTTTTTCCTATCTTTCCTATTTTTCTTGCTTATTCTTTTTCTTAACCGCCACCAGAGATAATGTTCAAGCTTGAATGAAGTCTCTTAACGTACAGAAACAGAAACAGAAACATTTGAGCCGCGACACGACAAAACCAGCAATGTGGTTGTGCGCCCAGCGAAGACTCAGATCAGCCTGGGCATCCGCCCAGTCTGATCAGACTCTTCGCTTAACGCTTAAAGGGTAGCTATGAGTCTAAGCTACCTCATGCGGACAGCGAAGACTCTGATCAGACTGGGCGGATGCCCAGGCTGATCTTAATATGCGCTGGGCGCACAATCACATTGTTGGTTTTGTCTTGTCGCGGCTTTAGAGGAAAGAATTGCTCCACCAGTAAGACCCGATTTTTTTAAAGGTACACTGCCAAAAAAAACGGTAGATTTTACGGTAAAATAACTGGCAACCAGCTGCCAGTCCTTTTACCGTTATTTTTACGGGCGCCCGTAAAATTGCAGGAATCATCAAGCTGTGTGGGACAGAATAGAGCAGGTGTCGTTTTGGTCAGATAGCCCTTCAACAAAACAAAGTTATTTTCGAGTGCGCCAAGTTAACATAAAACTTCCATTTCGTGATCTCCAACAATGGCTTACAGGCAAACACCCATAAAAATAACGGGTAAAGGACAGGCAGCCGGTTTCCAGTTATTCTACCGTAAAATCTACAGATTTTTTTTTACAGTGTACATCGTCCAGGGAAGCAAACATAACTTCATAAAAGTTATTACCCTTTGTAAAAATGGTGGAAAAGCACGGATGAGTACATGTTCCCCTTAAAAGAAAGTAGTTGCCCCCTTTCAGAATTCCGCAAAAAGCAGCTAATTAGTTTCTCCTATGGAAACTTTGAGCCTTAAAGGAAATCTAACAGCAGAGAAATGGGGAAAAATATGTTTATAATTAGGCTTATGTTTAAAAATAATGTAAATCTCCTTCGTGAACTGTGGAAATGAATTTAATAGACGTTATTTTTTTTCCAGAGTTCACATCTTTGTTGGGGGCATTTTTGCAACATTAAATTGCTGCACGTGAACAGACTCAAGTAAACAGAGTCTGCTGTTTTCATGTCTTTGTTGTGTTCTTTGCTTCCATAGGATCTTCCTTCGGAATTCATTTTCCCTTGTCTGGATATGAAACTGTTCCGAATTAAAGCACTAGGATTTCGATGCTGAAATAGCCTAGATAATAATGCACACAAACTCTGTATTTGCATGTGTTTGATCGACTACCGGAAAATTTCTCAAACTTGGCCACTTAAACTAATTACCATAATTGTCCTAAAACATGCACCTTTTTGAGTTTACCGTGCAGTTATGTGTCCAAAAGATGTAAGTTGAAAGGCAAACAGAGTAGTCCCAGATCAGACTGCTCCTAAAGGAGCAGTCTGATCTGGGACTGCACTTTTTGCCCAAACCTATTTGTCCCAATACTTAGAATTGTAACTGACATTTCCCGGAAGTCACTTCCCGGAAATTCCCGTATGGATTCTGTTTGCATACAGCACTTAGCTTAAATGTATTTTCTTTGTAAAACTTTACTGCATAAAAGTTAGTAAATACAAATGATAGAAGCATAGAATCAGAAAAGAAACTATAGATAATTGTTGCCATTGGTTTTGGTAACTGCTATGGTGGTCCACCGGTGCGTGTGCGGCTCTGAAAAGAACATTGGCAACCGTAGATTTTTTTCACTTTGCGAAGTCAAAAAAAGTGAGGTAATAAATGACTGAAACAATTCATTGTCGTTCAAAAGTCTGTTTGCCTCAAGTTTGTAAAGACTCGTAGGTTATCGAGGTATAACGCATTGCCCGAGTGGATCACAAATGCGCATAAACAATGTGAAAGAGGTGTATTGCTAAGCCACGTTAATGGCTGGACTTCAAGTATGCTGCACAAGTATCAACAAGACCTTCACAAACAGGAAAATATACGCCCGTTCTGACTTTGAAAATGGATAGCCACTCAGTGAACGCAGAATATAGGGATCAAACATGGTTTTTCATGCATTAACGTTTGCCAGATCCCGAGGGAGATGTTGGAAACCGAGGCCGAAGGCTGAGATTTTCAACAACTCCCGAGGGACCTGGCAAATTTTAATGCATTGGAAACAAATGTTTGATCGCTGATATTGCATAAATTCAACGAATTATTCGTTAGAATTTGAGAAAAAACTTGGCACTATATTTTGTCACCGTTTGACAGCCAACGCGCAGGTGCATCTTTTTACTAATATTTGTCTTCCGGGCTCGAGAGCATTCAGCTATTCAAAATGGCTGCCATCATCCTATTCAAGCTCAATATTTCGGAAAATTGTCCAAGATGGTCGTTGTGGTTGATGCAAAATAGATTGCAAATTATGCTTTGTACCCATTGAGTCGTGTCCCTAAGACATTCTAGCTGAAATTCTGCTGTGTACTGTATTGAACATCTGAGTATTTTTTTATGAAAGTAGTTATTAACATGTTGCCTTATGCCTGACATTTGAATTTGGCTGCTGAGACTTGAAACATTATGTCTAAACACACCTTTCTGGGTCAACAGGTAGCCATCTTTAAAAATGAAGTGTTCTCAGTAGGTCGTGCCCTCTGATTGGCTACTTACTACGGGTCAATCAACTACTGCAACATTTCGTTATTGGAGGAGATTCAGAAACGTTCCGTTATCTCAAAATAATAAAAAGACAAAGGATCAAAGTATTTTCTTCACAGACGGCGGCTCAGTTGATCGTTGTCACAAAATTTATTTATAACGGTACCTGTCAGCTACATTATAACGATTTCCGCGGCGGTCACTTTGCTAGCTAGCGGTTCACAGAATGACGCCACAAATCTATTTACCGCGCCCTTTACTGAGCGGGTTTAATACAGTTATAATTGAATCAAAGAAATCAGTTTTTCGACGGAATGTTTGATCTGACAGTTGACCGTAACAGATTTTCATTGCCTTTAGAAGGATGTTTGTTGCAGTAGATACTTTATGCGTAGTAAATTAAGCTCTTGGTATTTTCAGCAGTTTTACAACAATTGACAAAAATAGCATGTCACATGACCGTCACGTGACCTAAGATTCTGCGCATGGGCGGGTGGCCATTTTGAAATTGTCTGTTGTCAACAAAAATCATGGAAACATGAAAGTTGCTAGGATTTCTGGACACTTTAATATGTAAATGGTAAATATTTCAATCAGACATGCATTTTGCCCAAGGTGAACAACAAAATCTGCTGTGAATTAAGTTTCTTACCTGTTCCTGTTGCATTTTCTTCAGCTGTACATTTTAATGACTGTATTGGGAACTTTTTTGGGTAGAACATAATAACGAAACATGCATCCATTAGTAACAAAATCGCGTGAAATTAAAGAAGCACGACCCACCGAGAAGGCACGACTTAATGAGAACAAGCCATAATCAACAAAAAGCAGATACCTTGAGCAATAACTACCATGCAGAACAAGCCTTATCCATTCACATACCATCCTGCAGTTCTTGATTGCTAAGAGCTTGAGCTCCATGTTTTCTTTGACACTTATTTACTCTCCATAGGCATCGTAAGAATGTAAACAACATCGCTTTAAACCTGAGTCACGACTTGATGACGTCAGATTTCAAAGGCATGATGACGTCATATAGGCATATACATGGGTAGCGCACCACCAATCTTTGTTATACGACCGAAACGGGAGAGACAAAGTTAAATGGCGGATTTTAAGTGGCCCGGCACAAGCATAATAAAAGTACTGTCATCGTGCATCAACAGCGCGTGAACAGCCTTGTTGAAACATGGCTTTTCGCCGGTTGATGAACGGCTGTAAATACCTCTCGGCACTGCCCTTTATGCAATAACATTGATTCAATACTGTATGCCCACTGGGTATACAGGGTCAAGACTACCCGTACGGCTAGCCACTGCCTATCCTAGAATAAGTTAAATGTACTACCGGTCGTCTTGTCAAAATGATAGTTGAATGGGCTTTAGTTGAAAACCCTATTGGATTAGACTGCTTCTAAAGAAGCCCTGTGATATGGTTCTACACTTTTTGATCAGGCGCTTTAATTCTCACACAATGATTACGGAAATGCCGGTACCAAATCAACATGACCTAATAAGTGTGTGCTTCATGTATTCGGACATGAGCACCTGAGACCTGTCCAACAACAAAAGAAATAATGGTGGTGTCACATGAAAGAGTGCCTGACGGCATGTGCGAAAAGGAAAGACTCAGCTCAGCCTGTGCAGAAACAGTATATGAATCCTGGCAAATCAAAAAGTTAGAAAGGAAGTTTCTATTCAGTTTGAACGGGTGCGCAGACTGGTTTGAGCAGTCGTTGTACGCATATTGCTTCAGTTCAGTTTTCACACGACGCAAATGATTGCCCAATCAAATCGCTTTTCACCAAACCTTATTAGCTTCAGTTAAGGAAATTAGGTACACTTTCAGGGGAGGTAACTCTGCGTTTTTCATAGTTTTCTTCCTGTTGAATGGAGGTCAACTCTTAAAGGTAAGAATTTGCTCCACAGGTGGTGCAAATTCTTTCCTTTAAAAGTATACCCTTTTCTGAAAGGGCTACGTCCTCCACGGAAGCAAACAGAAAGGCAAGAAAGTTGCCCCCCTTCGTTGAATGGCGGGAAGACATGGGAATGTGTTACAATGCACCTTAATTTTCTAATATTGAGACACAGTGGTTCATTCATTTTATAAAGGGCTGATTTTACATTTCGTCGATCTGTCAATATTTTGCAGAACGCCAAACAGTTCACATCCTGATCAGACCCTGTCTTAGCAGTCTGATTTGCGTCTGGACTGCTCGTGCAAGCACTTCTTGTCCTAATACCTACAGAGCACAAATATTTAACGTTTTAATGGTAGTTATAAAATTTATTACTTTATTGCCATCAAGGACCTTTGACAAGGGGGTTGCCGTTTCCCGAGAAACCCTAGCTGAACAATGTTTGAACTGCACTTTCCCAGACTGCGAACGAGTGCAGTCTGCAAAGGCTATACGTACTTCAATCAAAGTGTAAAGACTTTAAACGTGGCAGTCGTGTTTCCGTCGTACGTTGTCCGTCAACAATTTTACACCGTAATTCTGACGTGAAATTGTTCATTCAAAGGCCATTTGTCACCTATATGACTGAGTTAGCAATTGTAATGTCATTTAGACAGATATTTTTGTGTCATAGAGCTCTATGATGCAAAATGCTTCGCCTCGACGTGAAAACCACGTAAGTTTCATTGTCATTCTTATACAGTCGTTTGAACAGTTCCGACGCTCTTGTATTCTATATTTGTTTAGCTACAAAGCATGCCAGATGATGCGGTTAATAATAAGCTGCTTCATCTGGCCCGTTTTCCCATCTAGTCCTTTAATTCTCACTGCGAGAGCTTGATCGAAACCCTTTTTTTTTTTTTTTTTGTTAAATTTTCGGGGTCTGTTTTATTTATTTTTGTTTTTATAAGCGGCGACACGAGAAGACCAACAAAGTGATTGTGCGCCAAGCGCAGTCTCAGATCAGCCTGGGCATCCGACAAGAGTGAACACTCTCTTCGCTAAGCGCTTAAAGGGTAGCTAAGGGTCTAAGCTACCTCCATGCGGACAGCGAAGACTCTGATCAGACTGAGCGGATGCCCAGGCTGATCTGAGTCTGCGCTGGGCGCACAACCACTTTGTTGGTTTTCTCGCGTCGCGGCTCATATGTTATTTTTTTTCATTTATTTATTTATTTGTTAATTATTTCTATTATTATTTATTTATTTTAATCATTTTTTGTTAAGCTACAGTCCGATAAGCAAAACGTGATCTGTAATTATTGTTTTTATCAAACATTTTCCACGCATCGCTTCGATTATTATAAAAAATGAAAAATTAATGAGGACCAATCAATGAACATGTAGATTTCCTGTAACATGTTGTGAAGAATATTATATGACAGTTAACTTCCCAATGTACGTACACAATTTTCAGAATATGGATAACAAATATCTTTTAGTCTTAAAATGGTATGCACTTATTTCATCAGTCTTTGCTTTATAACAAATAGTGTATATCTAGTTCTGCATCTTTTTAAATTCGGACTTCTGAAGAATGTCTTTTCTGATTGATTTTCTTTTTATTTGGATTTGGACATTGTTTTTTTTTTTTTTGTTTTTTTTTTACTATTATTATTATTTCTTTTTGTAATACATCCATTGATGAAATGAACTTCAAGCTCTCGTACGTTCAGATCCTTAACTAAAATTTATGTAGTAATATATTTATATACTTTTATTATATTTTCTAATAATAGTACCATTTCAGGGATCGCAGGTTTAAACCCCCGCTTCCACGATCTTTCGGATGAGATTTTTATGCTCCCCGAAGAATAAGGGGAGCGGATAGACGCCGCATCGTCCGCCCGTCCGTCCAGTTCTTGTCCACGCGAATTCTCAGCAACTACTGGTTGGATTTCAACCAAACTTCATGGGAACTTTAAATATCAAAGGTGGATGCGCATACACCTGAACGTTTTGGTTTGATATTTGTTTCATAGTTATGGCACTTTGATGAATAATGCATTAATATATAGCACATACTTCGAGTTCACGCGAATTCTCAGCAACTACTGGTTGGATTTCAACGAAATTTCATGAGAACTTTAAGTATTAAAGGTGAATGCGCATATCACCTGGACGTTTTGGTTTGATAATTTTCCTTATAGCTATGGCCCTTTGATGAATCATGCATTAATATATCATACTTCGTGTCCGCTCGAATTCTCAACAAGTACTGATTGGATTTTTAACGAAACTTCACGAAAACTTTAAGCATCAATGGTGGATGCGCATATCACTTAGACGTTTTGGTTTGATAATTGTTCCCAGAGCTATGGCCCTTTGATGCGGAATTCTGCATTTAACGTATAGCACATACTTAGTGTCCACGCAAATTCTAAACCACTTCACCTGTGAAGCTGATTTTGATATACTGATAGTGTTTGATATGTAATATAATTTGAAAAAGGTGAGCTTTTTTCATCGCTTAAATACACAGTTATTGCCCCTGTTATCTGTACTTACTGTTTTTACACTGTGCTTACTCGGTAACTCTTTAACCAGTAAAATATTCTAACGAAACTTAATCATGTTAATAGTAATATGTATCTCATTGTGGCAATCTGTTGCGAACAAGGAAAACATCTCTGGATTACCTACTTTTTGAATTATCTCCCTTGCATAAATTTATTACTCACTCTGTATCTCTTTAACCAATTGGAATATTCTCAGCAATTGCTGGTTGGATTTCAAAAAACTTCATGAGATGTTTTATGTTCAAGGGTGAATATGCATGTCACATACACGTTTTGGTTTTTTGCTTCAGTATTTTGCGTGTCTGGAGCTAAGTTTCAACGTGTTCTGAATGAAAATCCATACACTGGTAAAGGGCAGTAAGAGGAAATGCAGAGCACAAGGACAACAATTGTATCTAAACTAATTAGGGAGTTACCTCCCTTCGTAATTTTACCAGTATTTTGCTTGTCCGGGACATATCATTAGAAATATTTAAAGGGACTTAATGAAACATCACGCATTGATAGAGGGCAATGAGAGGAAGTGCAAAACACAAGAACTATAACCCTGCCTTAATTAAAAATGGAGTTAGCCCCCTTCCTAGTGTTTTTTTTTTATTATTATTATTATTTTCTTGTCCGGGACATAGTAGTATGGAAGAAAACTAAATGAAACTTCACACATTGGTAGAAGATAATAAGAGAAAGTGCAGAGCACAAGAACCATTACCCTACTTCAAGTGCTCCCTTCTTAGTTTTTCAGTATTTTGCATGTCCGGAGCATATCTCTGGATGGGAAAAAAATGAAACTTCACACATTTATAGAGGGCATTGAGAGGAAGTGAAAGGTACAAAGAAACATAACTCTGCATTAAGATTATCCTGAAAATAACACTTTCGCCAGTATAAAAAAGCACACCTTCGGGGAGACCACATTATTTTTGTTAAACGAGGTCCCGTCTCTGTATGAATTTTGTGTTGATGGGACGTTAAAACCGTCTTATAACAGTGTTTAAGCCAAATATTGATGTGGCATATTTTAGTTTCGAGTCGTTAATCCCGGCAACCTTGTTTTATCATATACTGTCAACTCTCGATATCTCAAGGTAAAATTAATCTCAAACTACTGATTTCTCAAAGTAAATCATACATATGTATGTGTAGTAAAGAAGTTAAAATGATGATGAATTAAATTATATGCATAACAATGTCAAAATATAGGTCAAAAGGTCAAATGAGTGCATTGAACAAAAATGTTTACAGTCACGAAAGTTTTTAGAATAAGAAAATGTACCAATTGCCAAAATACTTGCCTGACATTGATTTAAACAATATTTTATCAATCAAATTTTAGTACAAAGTATAGAAAATATGGACCAGGATTTGATCGAAAGCCATAGGCTTATGAGAGCCATCTCCTTGCCTGACATTGTTGTGTAGAAAATAGAAATAATAAAGATTCCAGATTAAATACGAACAAAGTTATTCAATATGGAGTCCAAGATGGCCGCCAGATATAGTGTATTACTGTACTTTTATACAGGAGTAAATGCATTTTCTGCTAAATGTTCTGTTCTTTTGTTTTAAATTTCATTTTAATAATTTACATATTCTACTTGTTAGCTATAATTTATCCTTGAAGTTACAGCGACCTAGTCCTATTTTGCTAAGAGTTCCGTAACGGGTAATTAGTGGTTTCACCAATAGTCGGCGGAACAAGAGATGATAAGTAATTAGGAGATAAACTATTTTGCATTTTATAAAACAACAGAAGTTTATGCTTTTTTCTGCGATTTAACAGAGTTTCCCAACCAGCCTCACGAATAAGAGAACTGATTGAGGCTAATTTAGTAGCTCCTGTTACATACGGGCTGCTTCATTTTGAATTTTTTCAAGTTCATTTACCTCATATTGGATGCAATTGTTCCATACTACATCAGCATACTCAAAACATAGGCCGAATATAATTAAAATATATATTGTTTGAAGAGATTTCCTGTCAAGTTTAAATTTTAATTTCCTCATAACGTTTTTCTGGTCTTTAGAGACAGTATCCTAGAAAAAAAATCTTTGCACTAAGAGTCTGCTACCAGTGCACGCCCTCTCCACCCCCACCCCCTACTTCCCTACCCCACCCCATAAAAATGGGCATCATTTGCCATTTGCATGTAGATAGACATAATAAACAGTAGCCCATGAGCCAGGTATGGTTTACCTCCACGCACTCCACCCTTCTCCCCAGGAGGAGTTTTGTATACCATGATTTTCTTAAAGCCCAGTGTCTAAGAAGTATTTTGCAGCATGATAGCCGTCTAATGGTTGGGACGTTACACTGTAACAGCCTATTATAAGCATACTCATCTAAAAATATCATGTCCCATATTTCAATTCTCATATCGACGTTACCCCCGCACCTCAGCGGAACGAATCCATAGCCGCAGTAACGGGGCGCCGAGCGTCCGTCCAAAAAAATATCATGTATATGTACAATTCCATTTAATTAGCTTCGAATTTCAAAAGCCGATGGAAGATACAAAACATGAAGTTATTTTAATTATTTTTACATCATATTAACAAGGAAAGAATATACTTTATGATTATAACTTATAAAAAATTGTCGTAATATCAAATATATATTTAGTATTACTTTTACGTTAAATTCCTATTAAACTGTGTACAGAAGTCGGCATTTTTAGAACAGGTAAGCGCTCGGATTAATCCGTAAGTCGTTATCGGTAATTTCCGCCGTATTGAAGCATTAAGTGCCCTATGTATATATGTTCTGCGCAAAGTGGGAATCTGTACAATTCCGGAATTGTCCTGCGCAAAGTAGGAATTCTCACTTTGTGTTACAATTCCGGAATTGTACCGGTACAATTCTAGAATTGCGCAAGGGATTTTGGTGGTTTATCGAACAGGTAAATGTCCTTGCGCAAAAAGGGAATCTTTGGGACAAAGTGAGAATCGAACATTCATTTGATTCAAGTAGCAGGGAATTGACTTTTAAATGAGGAATCTGTATTTTTGACATAACTACGGCCACATACTTAGATTGTTTTCGGGTTTTGGCTAATACAGGATGACAAGCTCGTATAATCAACTCTTTCCAGACTTTGAGCAGATGATTTAAATCTTTGTACACATGCTGCAGACATATGTAGATGTGCATGTGCCTTTTGAAAAGTAAAATATTAGTTTGACAATATTTAGGCCCTGTGAAACTTAGAAAATAGATTATAACTAATACTTGATGACAAATTTATATTAATCAACTCCAAAATTGTAAGCGATCAGTTTGAAACTTGATATAGATGTTATACATATTTTTACTGTGCATGTGTTTTTGAAAAGAAAATTGTGATTTTTCCCGAACTTAGAAACATTTCTGATTAGTGTGTATAAGTTTGTGTAATCAATTTCTTCCACAGTTTTAAGGAATCGATTTGAAATTTGTACAGATGTTAATGACATATTGAAAGTTGTTTTTAATGCCAAAGGCTCATACATTCTATTCTGTCAGAATTACAATTACAAAGAAAAAAACAAACAAACAAAAAACATATCAAACAAATAAATGCAAACATATATTTTTAACCATACTAATATCTTAACTATTCTCACTTTGTCCTGATTCTCACTTTGCGCAGAGACAATTCCGGAATTGTTTTGCGCAAGGTAAGAATTCCCACTTTGCGCAACAAAGTGAGAATTCCTACTTTGTGCAGGACAATTCCGGAATTGTACCGATTCATACTTTGCGCAGAACATATATATGTTCTGCGTATATATGTTCTGCGCAAAGTAGGAATCGGTACAATTATATATGTTCTGCGCAAAGTAGGAATCGGTACAATTCCGGAATTGTCCTGCGCAAAGTAGGAATTCTCACTTTGTTGCGCAAAGTGGGAATTCTTACCTTGCGCAGGACAATTCCGGAATTGTCTCTGCGCAAAGTAAGAATCCTGCGCAAAGTAAGAATCGGGACAAAGTGAGAATAGTTAGAGAGTTTAAAAAAAATATGTTTGCATTTATTTGTTTGATATGGTCATTTTTTGTAATATTGTAGTTCTTACGGACTAGAATATATGAGCCTCTGTTATTAATAATAACTTTCAAGACTGTTTACGGGACTGCTTTGTTTTGGAAAAATGGCCGCCCCTATGTGATGTATGCAATTGCGAATGCGCTGAAATCGTACCATTACGGTGTTTTAAACACGCGGAGGGGTAATAGATATAGTAAAATTCAGATTCCTTATAATTTCAAAGTCAATTTCCTGTTACTTGTATCAAATGAATATTCGATTCTCACTTTGTCCCAAAGATTCCCACTTTGCGCAGAGACACTTACCTGTTGGAAAGACCATCAAATCCCTTGCGCAATTCTAGAATTGTACCGGTACAATTCCGGAATTGTATCACAAAGTGAGAATTCCTACTTTGCGCAGGACAATTCCGGAATTGTACCGATTCCCACTTTGCGCAGAACATATATATATAAATAATTAAAAATTATATTTAAAAATAGAAGTCACTTTCATATGTTTATAATTAAAACTGATTCTAATAGAACAATCCAGTAGCTGTAAATTATGATGTTTCGAAGGTCACTTTACCTTAAGTGGTGTAATATACGTGACATTTGTTTTAACACTCCTTTAAAATTGCTAATTTCACCCAAAATACTTTATTTTTGTAAGATATTCCTTCCCTATAAGACCTTACATGTATTATTGTATAAAAGCATTTTATCCTTTTTTTTTTGATCTGCAAAAATTATTATCATATTTTCTATACTTTTTGAGAAATAGGCTGTTGAACACAGTACCCACTTACAAATTTTTCGTATTACAATTATCAGTTACCTTACAACTACAACGTTGGAATTACAAACAACAACAAAGGGTAATATTGACTATGTCAGCCTATTGAAACAGCAAGGAACAGTGGCACAATGTTTTGAACGCATCTCAGTCGGCATTAATGATCGATTATATACGTTACCAATGGCTATTTTCATTAAAATCTTATAATTTGAAGCTAGAATCGTCTTTTTTTTTTCTCTTTTTTTTTTTGAAAACAGTTTTATTTTCTTTCTCTGAAGTTATTTTTTTTTTATTATCATTGTTTGCATTTTCAGCCTTATATAACAAAATTACACGGATATTACCGTCTTTAGAACTGATCTAGCCTTATCAGTGACCATTGCCAGACTTTTATATTTGTAATTGTTTTGTAAGAGTAAGTGAAAAAAAAAATATGATAATAGGTAATGAAATTAGTGGTATTGTAATGAACTGCCTTCAACATTTATCACACATGTTATTTACGTCACCACTGGTAATAGCTAAATAGCTATGATAAAAAAGTAGTTTTTCTAATACTGAAAGATTAATTTTAAGGAAATATTTGTGCTACATGTACCTGGGAACTGAAATTGTACAAAGAAGTTACTCACAAATCTTATCCCCGGACTAATTACAATTATGTTACGTAATGCTACTGTTAGACTGCCTTCAAATACACACTATCCAATTTTTTTTTTATAGCTTGAATACACATTACATCGGCGTTTCTTCATGTTTACATGTCAAACAGTGTCTAATTAGACATAATACAGATTACATTGAAACACTACAGCATCTGATGTTAGCTTTCTTACCTTTATCGTCATTTTGTTGAGGAAATACTCAATAAATAAGATACATTCTGTCCTTATTAAATAGTACCACTGCTAACTGCTGCCTAACTTACCTAAGCTGGGTATGATTCGAAGAAGAGTGATGGAGAATGTATTACTTCAGTCCACCAATACAGCATTTCAGTCTGATTCTGATTGTGTCTCCGTATTTTTGTTAGGTTATATACGTTACATACTAAAATCGACATTTGTGACGTTAACTTTTCTCTACACTTTAACTTTTACAATTTGACCATATATTACATGTATATAGACAATTAAGGGAAAAACTACGCTACGCTATATGAATTTTTCAACATACATTGACAATGTCAATAACCTGAAACGGGGATTCTTGTACCAGCAGACAAAGCCCAACATTATTTAGAGTGAATATTTACACGTATGTAACAATGCGTATTTTCTATTATAACCTGACTAAAGTATGTATATTTGTGTAGTGTAATTGACGTTGATACTAAACGCTAACGGCTCAACGTACTGAAAGCTAACATGTGTCATGGTTTTTATGTAATGTAGTTTCAGAAAATTATAGGGAACAATACTCCCCCTGGGGTAGGGAGGGGGTGGAGGGGATCTATGGCCAGCTGAATGTCTACAGGGTCAAATCTTGTGACCAACCTCTTTTTGCATCACAGACATATCAGCTATCTCTTTCTTAAACTTTTCTGGTCCATTTGGCTACCATTCGAATGGCTGCCCGTGAAAAAGATGCAGACATTCTGCATAATGCTCTTTATATCCTATTTCAAATGTTTTCCGCCTTTCATTTTCTTGCTTTACGGCATCGATCATATGGCTCCTTTTTGCTTCAACAATAAAACGCATCTTCTGAAGTAGTTTTGATGCAGATTAGTGTTATCTTTTTATAGCTTTGCGTAACATAATTATGTTTTACAGCCTGTTACTTTACATTTAGATCATCTACTCATGGCAATACAACTGCATTATATACCATAGTCAAATGTGTTTTATGCAAATATTCACATATAGATACATGTAAATACTAACATAATAGATGTTATCCATGTACCCAGTCCCTTACAGTAAGCCCTTATATGTGCATCAATCTGTACTTGCTGCATGAGTTTTCATGATCATTAAGGGACATCTAAATGTCAGCATGACTCTGTGGCTAAAATATACGGGTGCTTTGTATTTTGAAGTGTAACAAGAACACTAGGCACTCTTGTTCTGAGTTACAGAAATAGTCATAAGATATGCACATAAAAGATTTTTTAATTTTCGGGTTTTTTTTTTTTTTTTTTTTTTTTTTTTTTTGTTGTTGTTAAATGAAATATAAACATTTGTTAAATTAGTCATATACTACCTTAATTACAAGGATATATTATAGCAAATATATATTTTGACCTTGTTATGCATTAGTCAGATATGCTGTTGATATAATTTTATTGATAGTAGCTTAACAACTTTGTTTCATCACGATTGTAACTTCTTAACTACACGTACATATGTACTGCTCCCAAATGCAAAAAAAGGTTGGCTTTGCATAAAAAAAGTTTCTATACTAAAAAGACCTAAAATATGTCATTTTCACCTTTTTATTACAAGGGAGTAAAAGTTGGCTGTTGGAATTCCCGTTTAATTTAACGTAATAAAGCATGCGACAAATGTATCTATCCCTAGAACAAAATTTGCATAATTAATTGAAATTTTATTCTGAATCTTTTTTCAACATTTTGTTTCATACATATATCTGTATATTATCAAATTTTAAAACATACACTTTTTACTCGCAAAATAATATAATAGTCCAATGTTTATTTACAACATAGTATCGCCTGACCAGTGATACCATGCGTTACGCGTGCGGACAGGTGAATACATTTTACTATTTCATTCATATACACCCGCACCTGTAGTAAACTATTTTTTTGGCTGTTCCAACAATTATACGACGCCCTTCAGTGACATTGCTCAGTTTTTGCATTACTGTTAATGGAAATATTTTAAAAATCATCCAAAAATTTAAATTTTTCGTATTCTTTATGTGTAGGAATCATTAGGACATTAGAACATTTGATGGGACTTTCATCGTTTTCGAGAAAATAAGCAAAACCCCATTTGCACTTATAAGCAAACGGACTATAAATGTAGCAGTAAATGGGTACCTGTTTCGAATCAGGGAAGAATAAGGCAGCAAAAGAATATTGATAGGTTCAGCCTTTCATAAAATATGCCCAAGATACAGTGGGCCTCTATAATACATTGTTGCGAGCTTCACCAAGAATGTCACTCAAAAGTCACCTGATAGTGTATAGCTTCCAATGAAACGACAACTTAGCACGTGACATAGTCTCACAAACAAAATCGCACGTGTTCAATGTGCAACATAAGTCCGTGATTTTACCTTACAGTTAATGGAGGAATGTATTTCAGCTTGAGGTTGCACTCCACAGGTTTTTCGATCGCTCGGTGGCACCGCAGCTGGTCAACTAAAAAAAGTGAGATTCCAGTCTGTTTGAATGAATAAATCCTTTTTTCTGTTTGAATTTGCTGAACATATGCCTAAATACACTTATAGCCATTTATAACCCGTACAAGGCCCTCATATGAATACGGTTGCAGAGAAAATGACACCCCACCTACTTTTGGGACCAGAAAATTTCTCCAAACACGGCATAACCATTCATGCTCCACTCAAATGAATTTGTTGACACCCAAAACTTACAGATTTACCTAGATAGCTTGCTGTCAGCTGCAACTGAATACATGCCAACCGTTCAGATTTCCTGCTTTCTTGAAAATGGACACTAGTATTTTGACATATAAACTTTGAGCTTTTTTTAATCAGCCACAGTTTCGCATCCGTGCAGCACAATGATTGGACGGTTTTTGAGGTTTGGAAATAAATCCAGTTTTTACTTCCCTGATACATGCTCACTCAAAAGGAGGAAAAGTTAATTGCATATCAAGAGGCAGAAAGAATTTATGGCCCAAGATTCAAGCCTACCCAAAAATCAGCTTTTTTCTCCACTACCAAAAGAGTGAAACTGTGAATGCCAACCAAAAGTAGGTATGGTTTTCGGAACAATGAATTCCCACTGCTCCTACGGTTACTAGGTTATTGGAAACCTTTACCTTAGTTTACCAGTAGTTTGGGATTACAGGAGCCGAAATGTTAACAAGTCCCAGCTATATTCTTTGATATTAGAGGGTATTTTTAGATACCAGTGGTTGAGATAACAAAAGTCAACTGTATATGACACGTGCTAATTCTCTTTCCAGGAAACGACTAAGAGATGTTATCTTGGTTCTTTGCGTCCTCTTGGCCATCATGGTATACATCAGTGTTACCAGTGACCGGACACAACCAGCCGCAGTATCAGCACCTGTTACTGTCTACAAGTTTAACTATATAAATGTACTTTCAAATTTAAGCACTGGCGAAAATCATTTCAGTCCTAATAGTGGAACCGATCCTGAGATACGACATATTGCGTTCCTTAAAGTCCACAAGGCCGCTAGCTCCACGGTTCAGAATATCTTGTACAGCTTTGGGTCACGGCGTCAGCTGTCATTCGTTCTCCCTTATGCGTCGCACTATATCTCTCAACACAATGCTAAAACTTATAATCGTGTGTTACCACCTTTCGATAATGATACTGGAAAATATGACATACTCTGCAATCATGTGATGTTCAACCACACCAAATTCAAACAGTTTATGTATGATGACGCAACATATCTTGCCATAGTTCGGGAGCCGTTGGATTCATTTGTTTCTGCGGCATATTATTACAAATATACCTGGCCAGCTAAGTACTTGAAAGAATTAAATGATTCAACATTTATACATGATCTCATCACAAACCCAGAAGAATATGAGCATCCAAATATAGATCAGTCAAGAACGTTTAATTATATGGCTGTGGACTTCGGATTTGTAATGAACAGCATACAAGATGTGAAGGATTTAAGTGAAACAGACATCTTTTCGTTTGTTTCTGATTTAATGGACATATTTCATTTTGTGATGGTAGTGGAGTATTTTGATGAGTCCCTCGTCATGATGAAAAGAATCCTCAACTGGTCAATGAAGGATATTTTGTATATAAAACGAAATGAATTTAAACAAAAGCAAGGTCTTCTACGCACTCAGATAAATGTAACAGACGAAGATAGACTCGTGTTCAAGAAAAGGAATCGCATTGATTATGCAATATATGAGGGTTTTTTAGACTTGTTCTTAAAGCGGAAGTTGGAAGCGGAAGAGTTAGACAATGAAGTGGGGGAATTTAAGAAAACTTTACAATCTGTGAAAAAGTTTTGTACAGAGGATCAGTCTGCTGAGAAAATTGTGTTTCCTGCAACGAAATGGAACTCTGTGTATAGTGTAGATAAAAGTGACTGCCAATTGATGATGACAAATGAACTTCCGTTCTGGAAATCTTTGTTACAAAAACATGCGCAACATTTAAATAATACAAGTACAAACTGAAGCATTTGATCGAGAAAAAACTCACCAGGGCTCAGTTGTTTATTACTAACGACGTCCTTAACTAACGAGACGTTAATGTTTTAAACATATACATGTAATAAGTAAAAATACTGCCATTTTGCAGTGCAGAAGCTCCTTACAATCTTTCGGCAAAATGAAATATCGTAATTGAGTTTGTGAGTACAGTAAGACTTAATGAAAACTTGACTAATGGCTTCGTTAAGTTAACGCTGTTTTGACCAAGTGGGCCCAGAACTTATTTTTCTTTAACACGGGCCCAGAACTTATTTTTCTTTAACACGGGCCCAGAACTTATTTTTCTTTAACACAGCTAGTGTCAAGCCGTAGTTGACAAATCACCCTGTGCTTAATCGTAGTGTACAATATTTTCTGCATGGTCCTTTCGAATCATTAAGTCGATGGTGTGGCCGGTGTTTCATATTTCATTACTGACCATGAACATATTCAGATAACCAGTCTGATTTGTGTGTGTGTGTGTGTGTGTGTGTGTGTGTGTGTGTGTGTGTGATTATTGATTCCTAAGATCTTACTTTCAAAACTTATCTATGAGACGGTATTTTCGGACGGACTAGGAGACCCCTCACTCCCTACCCAACGTGTACACACAATGTTGAAACAATTTCTAATCTATGTTGATTCATATACATACTACCTTAAAACAACATTGACTCAATTTTAATTCACAATCGTCAACATTGATTCAACGTTGTTGTTTTTTCCACGTTGTGTGCCAGCCGAATGTTCAATATGGCACTGTCTCACTGGACACACAACGTTGAACCAACATTGATTCCACGTCACGACTGTGTGCCTGCTAGGGTGCTAGATCCCATTTAATTTTTAATGAATTTCTACCGAATGTAGTAAGCTAGCACAAGTCATTTAATCACCTGGCTGTCACACGGTAGAAGCATCGTTGATTCAACGTGCATTTATATTCTTTGAAGAATTCAAGAGGGTATACATGTACCTAGACTTGCTTAATCCAACGATAGCAAGCTGCACCAATGTTGTGTGTCATTTTCGGAGTGCATTTTATTTTCTTTTGAAAGTAGATACAGAAGAACTATGGTCATATGACTGAAAGCCACTCAAAGGGCTACACGTTGTACAGAAACATCCATTTTATTAAATGTACTCCGAAGCTCGCCAAAAGTTTAGCATAATGTTAAACAAATATAACAAGATTATTGGAGGTAATAACAACTGAATTCCACCTTTCTATGGAAGTTAATGTATTCTATCATGAACACCAATGATTTATCATCGCAAAATTAGCAACTTCGATTTTAATTAGAGAAACAACTCCACAAGGGGAGCAAAGACGTAAATGTAAAAAAAAACATTTTGGAAAAACAAAAATATCGTTGTAATGCACTGTGAGAGACTTTTCTTTTACACCAATGTAACGTTTTGTAACGCTAACTGTTGTTTCTTTTTTATTTGAAATACTGATTACAACTACAGTGGTATTATGCATTGCAAAGCATACATGACATACATAAATACAACAAAATCATGGTAAAATTACATAACATACATGCAATAAATTGAACTTAACCACATATTCGAGTATGTTAACACTGAAAAATTTATGACTGTGTGTTTTTAAATCCTTACAAAAATAATTGTTATACATTTTTATGACTCTCTCATTTCAAGAGCATTCGACAGATATTTACTTAATTTTGTTGCTTGAGCCCCGTTTCTTGGATTATGTAATAACTTCATTGTGTCAAACTCGTTGTCTTTAAATAACTTAGATTTATCAATATAAAATTCTATGAATAATCCATCTTTTTAAATTACTGTACAAAATTACTGTTTTTATAACCATTAAAACAAAGCATTATTTTGTTTTGAAAAAGTGGATTTTTGCGGTTCGTTTTGTACTGTGCTTACTCAAATCAATTCAAATTTGGTGCTTTCACTATGCTTAAGCATTGGTTTTGATGAAAGAATGCATTCATCTGCATACTGCAGGTTAGAACTTAAGTTAATATGATTTCCAATAATCCTGGTATTTCTGCTTTGAAAATATTTGGCGAGGAGTATATATCTATCAAAAGACCTGAATTACACATATTGACCAAATCTATTTGAGACGCGACACAACAGCATGTGCTCTTAGCGAAGACACAGACCCACCTGGAGATCCGCCCAGTCTGACCAGAGTCTTCGCTGTCCGCATAGGGGCAGCTTAGTCCCTTAGCTACCCTTTAGTACACAGCAAAGACTGTGATCTTACTCAGTGGATGTCCAGGCTGATCTGAGTCTTCGCTTGGTGCACATGCCACTTTATCGTTTTGTTGTGTCGCGGCTCATTTATATTTTTTCTGGTAAAGTTGTGCTCATGTAGATACATAAATACGTGTATATACATGTATAACAGCTTATCTCCCATGAGGTCCTAAATGATGGCCCTCAACTCAATAATTTCAGGGGGTTTTATTTATCTGTTGCCAGTGATGCAAAATACATGGAGAAGATGAAATTGACTGGTCAGAATTAGTTTGGAATCGAGCAAAATGCTCAATAGTGTTTGAGTGTTCTGCTTTAGAAAGTAGAATACATGAGAAAAAAGACTAAGGAAAAGAAAATCTTAGGCTCGTTTTTAGGCGCAGGAGAAAAACTAATTTGAAAACTAGGCAGATAGCCCCTTATCAGTCTCTGTACGGCTACGTGCACTTCTCTGTTTTTTTGTCTCTGCCATATGTACAACGAAAAATGACGTTCGTGACTTCCTGTGTTTCCCTGCATGATGAAACCCTTCCAAAACTGTGTCAACTCATAAAGGAAAACACTCTTCCTTTGAGGCGAAGACTGAATGACAGAGTTGCTTCTCCTGAAAGTGTACCCATTTACTTTAATTGATTACACATAATGAATTCACTACTATTAAATGACTTCCACCATATGTTACCAAATGTGCAGTTTATGTTAAAACAAGCCAACACCTTTATATTGAGAAACTTCAATCAATCCTGTAATTATCTGAAATTTGAACAAGATAGTTCATTCACAACACTGAAATGCTTGCAGAATGATAGTGTAGTGTAGGTCTGGGTTTACACTATTTGTTCCATTTCTTAGGGTACTGTATTTGTTTTAAAACTTTCAGTTAAATGGGTACACTTTCAGTGGAAGCAGTCGTGTCAATTTCATTTTTCCACCAATTTACATTTGAGATCACTGACGGTGCTTTTTCGTGTCAGCGTGATCTCCCCTGCCTTGAAGTGTATCAATATCCCTGAATGTTGAAATTGGTGGCACTCGACATAAATAGTTGCCTTGTAAGCACACAACGTTGAATCAACATTAAATAAACGTTGATGCAACGTCATGACGTTGCATCAACGTTGATTCAATGTTGATTAAGGGCTGTGTGCCAATGGGTATGGGTAATAGGTCTAACAACATCCTTGGAGTGGGTGGTATGATTTAAATGCCCATCAGTGTGTACACCAGTCAAACTCGAACGATCCCAGAAAAGGGGGAGGAGGAAAATGCAGTTTTCAGACAGGAAGAGAAGGCTCCACGAAGCCGACCTGCAACAAGCATAGCAGATCCAACAAATACCCACTGAATTCATAATGATCGAGACCTGACATGCTCATTTTTGGGCTTCAGCACCTCCCACATGGAATACCTCCGACATGGTCTAAATATACATTTGAAATAGAGTTTAGATAATAATATTTTCTAAAAGTGATTTTAAACAAAAAATAAGATAACTATTTAAACGGTCGCGGACCGCGCTCGAAATCGCACTACTGGACAAAAATAATTTATTCATACGTCAAAATCACGTGCACAAATAAGAAAAATACCTGTACATGATCACATGGCACACGTGGTCAAAATCGATATTCTTACAGGCCGTGAGGAAACAGGTAATTTGCATTTTAATTTAAGGATCATTTTCATTCCACATTTATCGACAAAAACATGCATTTTCTCAAAACGTGTACGGTAAATCATGAGACTGTTGCATATTGTCTAACGAAATTTTGTTAAAATATCCGTTTCTGAAAACATGAATTAAACGAGGGAGACAATCTTTAATGAGAATTTTTCTAAGTAAAAAGATAGGCAATGACCAGGAATTAAGGCAATCAAATCCCACATTCCGCTCTCAAAACCAACAGGGAAAAAAAGCACATACACACAGAAATTGACACGTTTATGAAAGACACGCACAGTAAACCGAATGAGCAGCTTTTGATACTAATCAGTCTTTGAATCGACTGTCCAATTGAGACTAAGAAATTACAGTATGCTTTCTCTGGTTTCGTCACAAGATATTGTCAGGGTCACTGAAAAGGCTTTATTAGCCGAAACTACGTAGTCTGCCCCATGTTCCTTCTTGTGAATGTATTATCTGCTCTTGAGGTAACTCTTTAAAATTTTAATTTTACCTTACTGCAACTGGTGTTGTGCCGTGTGGCGGCCGTAAAACGTCTCCCCGTACATCATCCATAGTGCAGATTTTATTTTATTTTCGTCCTTTGAGATCAGAGGATATATTCTGAGATATCTGAAATTTTAGATTGGTTTATACTCATATTTTAAACCATTGTTTTTATACTATTTGGACCCTTTTTGATACTAATCAGTCTTTGAATCGACTGTCCAATTGAGAGTAAGAAATTACAGTATGCTTTCTCTGGTTTCGTCACAAGATATTGTCAGGGTCACTGAAGAGGCTTTATTAGCCGAAACTACGTAGTCTGGCCCATGTTTCTTCTTGTGAACGTATTCTCTGCTCTGGAAGTAACTCTTTAAGATTTTAATTTTCCCAAACAGATTGTCATTCAGCTACCCCAATGTCAGCATTAACATCTCCGTATTTTTACTTACACTGAACAAAATTTCTAATTGGTCACTTTCTGTCATAGAATTAAGCCTTAAACAGATTTACATTAGCCTGGCTACCAACTAGGACGAACAAATGTACAGACATTCTTCTATTTTACAAGCAGCACAAGCCCTTATGCATTTGCAAAATGATTTACATCAATTCGAGGCGACCAGTAGGATTTACACAAACACTGAAAGGGAGGTAATTTGAAAACGTCAATATCAAAATTAATACAGGTGAAAAGTGCATGAAGACTAAAAACATACCTCATGTTTTTATGATGAAAAACTTGATTTACGTATGAAATATCATGCTTTTTGTGGAAGTTTGATGCAACCTGTATGTGCTTTCAAAGCATTATATGGTTTAGATAGAAGGGGTCATAACTCTAATACAACAATAAAGTTTTGATTACAGCATTGACTTTTAATAAGTAGATAACAGCCCAAAATTTTGATTATAATTATATTCAAAAATACAGTTTAAAAATCATATTTCTGCATATTAGAAAACTGACCAATTAGAAATTTTGCTGAGTGTATGTTTTATTTTTAATTACAAAACAAAACAAAACAGAAGGCAGAGATTGGACAGCAATACAGGTGACCAAACCGCCAGAGACCATAGACAAGTGGACACAGCACAATATAATATCAAGGAACCGCAACAGAAGCACTGCCTTGGAACGGTCAGCAAAAGATCACTGGGGGGCTTAAATTAGTTTTACTGGGCCCAAACCTCGCCCTCTGCTTCTGCAGTAGTTTGAAAAATTAAGTTGGCTGTTTGGTCCGCATGAAGGTTTCCTAACTCATCAATGAATCATCAATGAAAAAAAACAAATCACGGATAAGACCTAAGATGAATCAGAGATGAGGACTAAATGGAAAGAACGTATTGCGACACCAGGAGACTCCGGGCAAGTCAGACAACACCACTGAAATACCGGAGCTAAGTAGTAAATCCCAAACGGGTCCATAAGCTTAAAATTTCATGATTTTTATAAGTATACAGGTATAAAACACGATCATTAAAATTTCACACCTTAAAGTTAAGGTGAACGTAACTATAAGAAGCGATTGTAATTTTAGGCTCTGAAAAATAGGACTGAAGATTTGAAGCTTTCATGTCGCTATTATGGGAATAGCCACAACAACAACAATAGCAACCGCTTTTAAATCTCGTTTTATCTCTACACAGGATTTATTTTGTATTATTGTCGGTGGGATAATTCGTGGTTTAAGCCCAAATGGCGATTTAAATGTGACTTGAAATCGGCACCTAGAATTTGAAGTTTTTCCTCACCGCCGGTGCGGTGAGGAGTTTTATGTTCGCTTTAGACCTTTGACTATTCATGTAGCTTTCCTTGGCCATTCGTCAATGATGATCTCCCTCACAACTGGGGCCGTATTCATAAAGCCACTTAAGTCGTTGCTATGCGGTTGCTAAGGCTGAATATCTATAAAGGAGATCCCCTACAACTATGGAATTTGGTCTGGAGGAACAGTCTTTGTAGATGTAGATGCCAGAATGGGATTCTACCGCTAAACCTATACAGATACAGATACAGATACAGATACAGATTGTAAGACTGTTCCTCCAGAGCAAATTTCATAGTTGTACCTAATCTCCTTCAAAGAAATTGAGCCTTAGCAACAGCATAGCAACCACTTAAGTCGTTTTATGAATACGGCCCCTGGAGTCCTTAAGGATGTCCGAGCGGTTGATAATGACAGAGAAAAGGGTCCCATTTATTTATAACGTGGAACTAAATCATATGTATGAAATTCATATAGCATCGCACTTATAATTGTAGCGGAGCCTGGCAGACAGTCTGTTTTCCCTAAAGATATTGACGTTAAAGAGACGTTCTCGGTTAAGCTGGGCCATTCGCGGACAAAAATGGCCATATATACAACCATTCCAGAATTCAAGAAAAAATCACGAACATAATGCTCATTATATCTAGTTCAAATCTTTAAAATATTTTCAAATATGGAATACCAACCATGTTAAGAGACATACCCTAACAATTAGAAACGACGTATTTTATGACGTTATTAAGATACGCTGAAAGACGATGTCGCATACGATTTCTTTGACATGCGTAGCATTGCACATTTACTAATCTACTGACATTTGATTATGTTGGCTGGTTTCAATTTAAAATGTTTTTCTTTGCTTTTTTTGAAGAAGGGGTTTTCTATGAAGCGCTACTTGATCAAATGACGTCAACGCTCCCAAAACGTGGTCTTAGTGACGTTGTGACGTAGGTTACGTCTGACGTAGGACACAGTGCACACATTTTAACGTTTTTATATCATTTAATGTTTCAGTGCATGAAATCTAAGCACACCATCTTGTAGCTATTACTAGGCAGGATTTTGCACATGAGTTTCAGTGCGATTGCTTCGCTCAGTTTTAAGAAAAGCCCGTGACGTAAGTTTACATTCTTACAGAAAAATGCTGGGGTAATGTATTTTGAAGTCGAGTAAAATATACAAAATGGAGCAAAAAATGCACAAATGATATAGAATATTGAGTAACACATGATCTTGTAAGTTTTATGATGCCGGGCCATTTTAGTTAATACATGTATCACGAATTTACCGCTGTGACGTAGGTTACATAAAATTTGCGACATTAGTTCCCAGTCTCATTTCGTAGCAAAAACTACCCTTTAGATATTGTTTAAGCGGGGAAGTATATAAGAAATCACATGAATTTAATAATGGAACTCGATTTTCAGCAGTGATTTATCTTTTTTAGCCGTGCGGCGTTCATATCATTGCGACATTTAAAAACGTCGCATTTAAACCAGGGTGTCATTATTCGAACCAGTGTCAAAAATGTCTAACAAAACGCATGCATGTCTTGGTATATTTATCTACTTCTTTAGACAGAGTGCAACTTGTCAGAGGGTAAACAGGACCGTTATTTTGTAATTTAAAGAAAGGCAATACGAAGGACAAAATTAATAGCTACTGGCCCAGCTTAACTGAGAACGTCTCTAAAGAGCTATTACCATAGCAGCTGTGGAATTACTTACTAGTGGCGTCTCAATGATGCCACAATGGCCATCAACATGAGCTCCTAGTTGCTATGATGGTGGAGTTTTAACATTGCCCATGCCTGCAAGGGAATACAGCGTTTGCCATCATGAGTCAATTTTTCAATGACAATACAAACTGAAATTCTTTCAACAGAAACTTCAGACTTTCTCAAACAAAAAATTAATTGTTCTCAAGTCATTTTATCAGTGTTTTTATTTATTTTTTTTTTTTTTTGTTCTTTTTTTTTTGTGTGTGTGTGTGTGTGTGTGTGTGTGTGTGTGTGTGTGTGTGTGTGTTTTTACGACCACGGGCGTAGAAAGTCTAGTCATTGACTCAGACGCAGAAGTACAGCCATTAGCTACCCACAATAAAGCTAGACTTTTATCTATTGTTGTCGACAAACTTGGAATTTTGAACCTGTCGAGATTGTTCGCGATTAATCTTGGGATTCCAGGTTTAATCGAACAATCTTGAAAGAGATTCACTGACAAAAAACGCTATTTGTATATATATGTCGCGAGCGCTGTTTGCATAGATGCCCTGAGCCGTCATATGAATTACCACAGAACTGCATATGGTATCACAAAGTACCAAAATGTACCGCAAGGTACATATGAATGAATGACTTGTCAGTTTTAACAGTATTTCTATCATGGAAGGCTGAAAATGAAATCAAAGTGGCTTGAAACCAACCACCCGCACCTGTGCTTTAGAATTTAGTATCGATATTTCAGGTATAAACAAGTTTATTCTAGATATTTGTGATTTTAATGGTGTATTTGATAAGCATCAACGATTATTGCTAGTAGTCGTAGTCCAAGATTTTTGTGAAAGCTATACTTGTATAATAGGTGAATTTGCGTTGCGTGGAAAGAATCCTTATGCTTTTCCGCACTGTAAGTAGATTCTAACACAAAAATATGCTTGAAATAATTATGCGACCGTCACAGCATCAGCGACGGGCGGCGTTGGACCTGGCACCATTTATAGTCATACGGGTTTGTAATATTGTTATTTCGTGATGTACGAGGGGCGTTCGGAAAGTTTTGCAAATGACGTAATTTCTCGGTGACCACCATACAGACAGAACTTCTGATTGCAAAAATACATTCAGCTATATTTATGCGAACAAGATGCATTTTTTAAAAAAGGACGCATTTTTAACTTCTTTGAAAGAGGTATACCCTAAAGGCACTGCAAAATTTTACTTTAGTAGGCCGTAATTTATATATCAGCAGTCTTTGATATTTTTTTTATCTTTGTTAGTTAAAGACAATGCCAAGACAATGTTGTTCTGTAAATATCGCGGAAATCAGTTTTAATCTGGCTTCCGTACAGGGCCGGGAATATGGATTATCCGTACTTTATGCTGTAGCAATTACTCCATTTCTACTAAAATTTGATGATTTTGTAATGAAAATTAGTGTATTAGCATTCAAAATATAGTCGGCAAGAGCATTTACATGGGTCAACGAAAACCTGTCAACAAATTCAAATTAATGCCAAAAATGAAGCCTCTGCAAGCTTTCAAAAATGACGTTAACGTAAAATTCAATAACGTCATAAGAACTGCGTATTGCTTTGCAAGGAATAAATCGATAACAGTTGCCGCCCTTCTAACTTTTGTATGGATATTATAGGCAACGATGGACAAGAAATGACAAAGATTAATTTGGTATTTACAAGGATATTTGACTTGAATGCCTAACACTGAAAAGATTTTACATATAAAATTAGCCCAGTGGTATGACTGGGACCTAGCAAAATGCGCTGTAGCTCAATAAGGAAAAGTGTCTTTATATAGTGTTTGGTATCATTGTAAAGACAAAATGCATCGCTTTCAGTACATGCATAGCAGTTGTACCCAGCATGCTCCTAAACAAAGTCATGAAGCCATTTGCAAAACTTTTCGAACGCCCCTCGTAAAAACAATTCTAAATGCTGGGCAAATAAAGATAATTCTTGCGATACAAGCCACTACTTTAAGGCAAGCATGGGAAAAGCCTAAGGGAGACAAAAGCAGAGTTGAAAACCTACCATATATTTTCAACAGTTGTCTATATCAAACCACATTTTTTATTTTTTTCCTCACAGGGATCGTTTGTTTTCGTTTTCCTGCCAAGACTGTCCGGCGTATTTTGCTTCTGCCGAGAAGTAATTCCGATGGAGCAGGAGGTAGTCACGGTAATAGCAAAATACGACAGCAGAAAGAAGACTCGGAGGAAGCAAATGCGACATACAGCCTGCAGGATATAGTTTCTGCGCTAGCAACATACGAGGGACAGCCTGCAGGAGATAGTCCCGGCGCCAGCAAAATACGACGGACAGTCTCGGCAGGAAACGAAAACAAGCGGAGGAGTTTATAACCTGTGTTCGTTTGTATTCAAAGTCTTTAGCGGGCCGTCTTGTCCGCTACCATGGTCCTTGACCGACAGCATTCGACATGATAAGCACCCGTCGTCAAAAATAAATGATAGTCACTCTAACACTTAGATACTCCATTATTGCCCATGAGTCACATAAAAGGACAATCAGGGTAGACCAAGAACGCACAGTCTGGTCAGAGCCTTATTAGAGGCTCTGGTAACACAAAACATAGTGGCGGGAATCAACATTGGATAGTCCTCTGAGTTTACTTTAAGATGATTAGTATGAAAACATCTTCACGTTTTTCCGCCATTTATTTTTTCGGTTTATTATCTTCCTCCTTATACAAGTCCTCACTCAAACTTTGTGGGGATCAACTCTTACATAAAATAATTTGCTCCAAGGAGCAAATTATTTTATGTATCAGTTGATCCTCACCAGAGAGGGAAGTAAAAATGAATATGGCAAAGTTGCTTCCCCTGTAGGAATGTCCATTCTGATTTACTTGAAGCATTTTTGGAACCTAAAAGAGACTCCATAGTCGCATATGTCTATCTGGAGAGACGTGAGTATCTCGTTTTCCATCTCATACACTTATGGATCTTTGGCTAATCCAAAGCTGTGCTATGTGCGCTCATTTTATTTTCGAATCTGTCCTTGACCTTGAGTTCTGAGAAGTTTCTTGGTACGCTTCTTCCTCCTTGATGTATGCCTGGGAGTTCTTAGTCAATTTCTTGCGAACCAGTCCACCATAGTTCTCCTGGAAGAGAAAAGGTTCGGTGTTTCCCTGACTTGGATATGGTGTTGCCTTAACGAACCTATTGTTGGATGACATGCTTGTCATTGTCCCCATACCTAGAATAAAGGCGCAAAACGATTTTGAATAAAATGGCGATGCTAGGAATTCACGATTAATGATTTTTCAATATGTGTCGTAACGGAGTCCCCCGAAGCTAACAGTCACTAGAGCATCATATCCAACCCGGGTATAGAACACGTCGCAGTTGTTAGCAGTTTTATAGTCATGTTACATGACTTTCAACAGTTTTAGGTTGATTGGTTTGTTGTTTTAGGTTTAGCAGCCCTTTGAGACAGTATTTCAGTCTATATGAGAACAACTCTTTCGTTAAGACTTGGTCCCAATCGAGAAAGAATGCAAAAATGAAAAAGTCAGAGTTGCTTTCCCTGAGGTGTCTATTCGCCTTAATAGAAGCGAAGTTTTCTGATGACCTTGCTTATGCCATGGCATAAAACCGCAAAGTCTGCTTTTTCATGGACAACTTTTGCCTTCAGCCCCGTATTAAAACCTTTAAATGACGATATCTTGTGAACTTGAAACAGCATGAATTATATGCGACATTGATACATTTTCTCTTCATTTGCCTTCCTTGAACAAAAAAAAAAGAAAGAAAATGTTTGTTGTTTTAGGTCCATATAGTGTACTTCATTAGCTGCACTAAGGTATTTTTTTCATCTGCCATACAATGCGGCCAAACATGACCACCATTCGCTAATAGAATATAGGGAAAATAGAGAAAATGGGCAAAAGATTACTCACTCTTTATTTTGTCTTAACTCCAAAACGTTGTGTCAGCCTAGTATTCTAAACTGTTTTACAAATCTTTTTATATTTGTTTTAGAATTAGTGCACCTTATTAGAGGGTCGTTTTTAACAAACGTATTGCTACCCTACATCTAAAAACTGAATTGTCACTACAGTGCGTGAGGAAAATAGTTGGGGACGTTCTGTAGGTCCAAAAAATTTAAAAAAATTCTATTCAACAATAATTACGAAAAATTTAATTATATAATTAGAGGTGTTTCAGTGAACAAGGAGCTTTACCACTTATACGAAAAGAAAGTACTTAACATAGCCTGCAGAGGCTTCGGTTTCACCATTTTAAGCCCATAGGATTCATGAAAAGTATATGCGCATAGACGGTTTCTGATCAAACTGCGCAACCATGCAGGCTGAAATGAGTCTCTCCTGTTGGCTCATATCATAAGGCCCCTTTACATATTATGCTACTCAAATATACAAGGATACCATGTTAAAATATGGGTATAGGCGTTGTAACACGTGCTAACATTGAGTGCGGATTAGTCTGTTACGAATTCAGGGATATGACTCCTCTAATGTGCATACTGATCTGTGTCCATTGTTCGAGCATGTTAACAAGTCCCTTTTCTCACATCCTGGTTTACACATTTCAAAGGATTGTCTTCCATTCAATGGATCAGTATTAATGTCAATATGACTTGGTGGCTAAAATATACCGGTGCTTTGTATTTTTAGGTGTAACAAGAACAATAACCACCTTTGTTCTGAATTATAGAAATAATCATAAAATATGCATATCATAGAATATATTTTTATTATCATATGAAAAAGGAACATCTATTAAATTAGTCAAATATAATATTGAACTTGGCCAAATTTTGGAAATCAACAACTCGATTTTCACTCATCAGAAATATAGAGTTTTTTTGCACCAACATATAGTGTATCCCGTGATCTAACTCAGCCGAAACGTAAAATTTAAAAAAAAAAAATTTCAACCTCAATATTTCTGCACATTTGATGGCACCCAAAACTTATCTGATAGTCACTGCCAGTATATACATGAAGTGTAGTAGTTTACATACTGGGTAGATTAGATGTCACTGTGTGCTGTATAAATAAGTTGGTTGGGGTTTTTTAAACCATGAAAATTAGATTTTAATGACCTTTTGTTGAAAAAATACATTTCGGCTGCATTAGTACACGGATTATGCTATATATTGGTGCAAAAAATATGTATATTTGATAAAGGAAAAAATGAGTTCTACGTTTTCAAAATTTGGCCAAGTCCAAGGTAGTATATGACTAATTTAATAAATAGTTATTTTCCATTTAACAAAAAATGTATATAAACTATGATATGCATAGTGAGTGAGTGAGTGAACTCGGGTTTAACGTCCCACCAACAACGAGGTCATATGGAGACGGGACCTCGGTTTAAAGTCTCATCCGAAAGACCGGAGAAGATGATATGCATATCTTGTGATTATTGCAGTAATTTAGAATAAGAGCGCATATTGTTCTTGTTACACCTCAAAATACAAAGCACCCGTATATTTTAGCCACCAAGTCATATTGATATTAAAAATTACCGTAACAAATATTCCAACTACTTTTAGGTGAATTTAAACGATTTAAGGGGAAGCAATCTGCCATTTACTTTTTGCTTTCCTTCTCATTTGGGGACAACTCATAAAGGAAAGATTTTGATTTCCTTCGTGCAAGTTCTGTCCTTTAGAGACCCCGTTTTGGAAGGGAACATGACCCAGGGAAGCAAAGAATAAATCAAAGGAGTGGGTTCCCTGTACAAAAATGGCGGAAAATATGGAGGTGTACACATGCACCATAAGAACTTTAAGGTATACGAACAACTTTACACCATATTAACTTTAAGTATTGAAACACCTTTATGTTTATCTTGCCCTGATGACAATAAAAATTGAGCCACGACACGACAAAACCAATAAAGAGGCATGTGCACCCAGCGAAGACTCAGATCAGCCTGGGCATACACCTGGTCTGATCAGAGTCTTCGCTGGGCACTTAAAGGGTAGCTAAGGGTCTAAGCTACCTCCATGCGGACAACGAAGACTCTGATCAGGCTGGGCAGATGCCCGGGCTGATCTGAGTCTTCGCTGGGCGCAGTTGCCACTTTGTCGGTTTTGTCGTGTCGCGGCTTAGTCATGATTAAGCTTTCTGGTTAAATCTGACGTATTGCAAATTAGCAGAAATGGCACTGTGAATCCCATACCAGACTGCTTTTAAAGCCGTCTGATCAGGGTTAACACTGTTCACTGTGCTCTCTTTTATCTCATCTACTACTCAGAAGTTAGACAAAGGCTGTGGTCGAGTGGGTAGAGTACTACACTTTGGGGCAGAAAATTGCGGGCTGTAATCGAAACGGCCTTACGATTAAATTTCTCTCTCTATCGCTCTCTCTCGCTCTCTCTCTCTCTCTCTCTCTCTCTCTCGGCTGTAATCGAAACGGCCTTACGATTAAATCTCTCTCTCTCTCTCTCTCTCTCTCTCTCTCTCTCTCGGTGGCTGTAATCGAAACGGCCTTACGATTAAATTTCTCTCTCGCTCTCTCTCTCTCTCGGTGGCTGTAATCGAAACGGCCTTACGATTAAATCTCTCTCTCTCTCTCTCTCTCTCTCTCGGTGGCTCTAATCGAAACGGCCTTACGATTAAATCTCTCTCTCTCTCTCTCTCTCTCTCTCTCTCTCTCTCTCTCTCTCTCTCTCTCTCTCTCTCTCTCTCTCGGTGGCTCTAATCGAAACGGCCTTACGATTAAATTTCTCTCTCTCTCTCGCTCTCTCGGTGGCTCTAATCGAAACGGCCTTACGATTAAATCTCTCTCTCTCTCTACCCAGTAACGTTCGAACAAAGAATCTTTTAAAAGAATTTGGCCTCAGCGGTCATATTTGTGGCCACTCTACAGTGGTCTTCTATCAACCTACCCCGCTGGGCACACAGCGTCATGGCGTTGAATCAACGTTGATTAAACGTTGGTTTAATGTTTTATGCCTGCAAGGTAAGCCACAATACTATAGGACACATGTTCGTGTTTTTATACTAAATAAATATGCTTAAAAAATAATTTTAAACAAGAAGTGTAAAGAAGAAACTTACCCAGCAGGCACAAAACGTTTAATCAACATTGAATCAACGTTGGGAGAACAGTCTGAGAATCAGCATTGATTTTTGGCGTTAAATCAACGTCGATTCGCAGTTGGATCCACGCTGTTTGCCCAGTGGGTTAAAGAAACTCGCCGCCAAAAAGCCCTTTATTTAGGAAACGAACTAAAATGTTGTCCAGTTCTGTTTCTGTCTGAGAGAAATCCATTAAAATAATTATGTTACTGTATACGGAGCGGCTATAACTGCTGACCATTACAAATAAGCCGCGACATGAGAAAACCAACAAAGTGGCTGTGCGCAAAGCGCAGACTCAGATCAGCCTGGCCATCCGCCCAGTCTGATCAGACTCTTCGCTAGGCACTTAAAGGGTAGCTAAGGGTCTAAGCTACATCCATGCGGACTGCAAAGACTCAGATCACACTGGGCGGATGTCCAGGCTGATCTGAGTCTGCGCTGGGCGCACAACCACTTTGTTGGCTTTCTCGTGTCGTGGCTCATTATTTATTATCATTGTATGTAAGTAAACAATTTCGATAGCTGCCTTTGAAATCTGTCCAATATTTTTGTAAACTACACTACACACGGTACTTTAATTGTTCGGAGGATTGCCGATACGTCATTGAATGGCATTTACCATGTAGGTATTAAAATTAAAAGCGAGAAAAAATGAAAGCGCTAGCGGAAGTCCTGGCCCAGTGGATTAAGTGCTCGTTTTTCATGCAAGGGGTTGTGGGTTCGACCCCAAACGGGTGGCACATATCCGACCGATTTCTTTAATTCCATAGACCATGAAACAGACCGATTTCGCAATGAACCGTGCACACTTTATACCTAACACTTAGAGCTCATTGTTGATACTTCACAATTCATACTCAACGATTCATACTTCATACATGTAGATCATACTTCACACTTCATCATTATTCACACTTCATAAATCATACTGCACAGTTCACGATCCACAGTCTATACTTTATAGTTCTCATTTCATAGTTCATTGTATACACTTCTTAGTTTATACTACACAATTTATACTTTACAATTCATACTTCATAGTTCATTCTTCAAGATCTATACTTCAACGTTCATACTTCATAGTTCATTCTTTGCATTTCATACTTCACAGATCATACTTCACAGATCATTGCTTACACTTTATTGTTCATACTTTAAATTTCATACTTCACAGTTCAAGCTTCACATTTCTTACTTCACAGTTCACAGTTCAATGTTCACACTCCAAACTTCATAGTTCATGCTTAATAGTTCGTATTTTGATCCACTTGTTTGAAGACCGGAAACTATAAATTATGGATAAGTTAAAAAGATATTTTATTCACTTTTACAATTTCATAAGTATCAGGATTTGACAATAAGAAAAATGCTTATCTATAAAGTCATTTCCAGATTCAACTATAAATTGCATATAAAAACCACTATACCATTCAAAATTATGAGTTGAAGTGTAAAGTAAGAACTAAGACCTTTGAAGTATATGGTGTGAAGTATTTTGTGAAGTTAGAACAGTAAAGTATGAAGTGTGACGCATGAACGTATGAAAATAAACTGTGAAAGATGAAGCATGAACTATGAAGTGTGACGTCTAAACTGTGAAGTGAAATATGAAATGCGAACTGTGAAGTGCAAATTGTGAAGCCTGAAGTAAGAACTATGAAGTGTGAATTGTGATTTATGTAGCGTGAAATATATATTGTTTAGCATGAATTGTGAAGTCTTAAGAATGAATTACGAAGAATTAACGCCCTTTCCATTGCCTTGTATATTTGAAACAACCTTTAAAATGAAAACGTATGAACTGAGAAGTATGAATAAGTGTGAAATTTGAATTGTGAATGCGAACTGTGAATTGCGAAGTCACCCCTGGTCTTTGTAGCACGGGTAATTTTGCATGTCGGCGATGTCCGATTTATCAATCCAGCAAGAAAGTGGGGAGAGGGAAGGGAGAAGTTTATATCAAGTGTAATCTTACACTTGGTTTAGATGCAGCTCAAAAAGCAGATATTTTTGTTTCTGCATATGGGCACCATGAAATTAGTTGTTGCTGTAATAAACAGAAACGCAAACTGCAAAACGTGTGCATATACAGTTTCGTCTTTTCACTGTCCTGCCAAGCTATGGACATCCTTTTGCATGTTAAAGCTGTGCGACCCGCGTTCTGTCGGACGAGAAGCTCAATCCAGTCCGACAGAACAAGCTTTAGCAATCCGGATTAAGGTAGTGGGATACTCAATAACTCTGTTCTTTACTTGTTTAAACAAAATTGAATTATTGTTCGTGAGGAAATCAGTGAACTGTGAAGTGTATATACAGTTATAACACACACCGACAATGTCTACCGTAAAGATCCTGAGTTTACGGGCAGATAGGTCTGTACATACAGTGTAAACTGAGATCAGACTTCTCCATAGGGACCAGTCTGATCAAGATCTACACAGTTGTCATTCCATCTGCGCATTTTGGTAGGCATTACTCTACAGCAGAAGTGGAATAACAGGAAAACAGATAGTTGGGCAAGGACCGGCTGTGCTTGCAGCAGGTGCAGAATGGGTGTTGTCTATTTTGGGGATATTTTGAAATTAAACATTGTTTTGCTAGAAAACAAAACGGTGAAATGTTGTTTTTTTTTTTTTTTTTTTTTTTTTTTTTGTCTTATTCTGTAACTCACAGTGTAAGTTTTACTGAAAAAATATGCATAAGCATGCCCCATCAATTAAATATTTATATTGCCTGAATTTTTTCATGAAATTCCATTTACTTGTATTATTTTTTTTTAAATGTTAAAAATTCTTATTATCAAGATAACTGCAATTTTCTTTTACCAGTTTGTTAAAAGATAATATATTATAGATTGTATGATGTGCAGAGAGGAAAATGCATTCACGCACTAGAGATATGAATTTAAATGAAAATGTGTAAAAACGTATGTAGAAATACAAAATTTTGTTTCTTAGGAAAACAAAACAGTGAAAAAAAATTATTATCCCAATATTCTGTAGCAATTGGGTTATTTAACTGGTATATAATGGTTTGATTGTCCCGCCAATATTTCCATTCAATATCCATCTACCTTAATATCTCGTTCATGTTGCAAGAAAACCAAAATCAGACGAAAACATCAGCATATTTACTAACCTTGGACAAACATATTATTTGATGAACTAACCCCCATCTTTTCCGCCGTTTTTGCACGGGCTGGCCTCTTTTCCGTCTCCCGTGGCGAAGATTATAATTGCTCAGACATTAAAAAAAGCTGTCTACCCTTTATAGCCTGTGTGTGTTCAGCCTGTACAGCTATGCAAACTGTCCTGGTTCGAGGTTATAAAACTTGAGAATATTCTCAAACTCAAAATAAAGCACAATGATTGGCTGCTTCCGAGCATGGGCTCGAAAGCAGCCAGTTTTGAGTTTGAGAATGTACTCAAGTTTTATAACCTCCCGGCCAGTACATTCGCTATTACAACAACCTTCGTGTTTGTGCCCTATCACATTTTATTCAGACCCTTTTCTGCTGCCACGACTATTTGGTTGTCACAGTTTCCCTAATCTCGTTGATATTGGTGCATTATCTTTGAAACAAATATATATCTATCTATATCGTACGACTGATATCAATGTGGACTATACCAAGGTCTGTAATTTGATTTTGATCATTCGTGAACCATATGAGCCCTCATTGTCTTTAAAAAAAAAACTGCCTAAAAGTGAACCTGTACACCTTCAGGGAAGCAACTGTGTCATTTTCTGATTAAAGGAAAGGATTTGCTGCTTCAGAGGCAAACCTTTTTCTAAAGAGTAAAACCCTTTTTAAATAAGCTACGTAGTCCAGAGAAGCAAAAAGGAAGTCACAAAATTGCTTCGCTTTGTAAAATTGGTGGAAAGCGTGGGGATGCACCCATGACCTTATGCCCTGTTGCACACTGCACTTACTGCAACCATCTTGAAACATGCGCAAACTGATCAAGACATGCTCAGTCACTTTGAAAAATCTTATCTGCAAAGTTCGTTTAGTGTCTCTAACCAGACTGCGCATCTTATGTTCCCACATCTTGTCACCTCTCACAATACTAACATCCCACTGGGCACACAATGATCAACGTCATGAATCCACTTTCTAATGCACTTACGTATGTAACGCGACGTCTGATTGGATAACGCCAAATAGGTGCACCAGAATGGTGATAACTGTATTGAAAATTGCCATTTGGGGACTAGTAAATCGTTGGTTTTATGGTCGAAAATTGCGATTTACGGCTCACGGCACCGCTGACGCGTTGCCGTAAAACGAAATTTCCGACCATAAAACCGACGATTTACCCCCAAAATGACAACTTTGAGAACAGTTATCACCAAAATGTATCAACGTTGATTCAACGCCATCAAAGTTAATATGGTTTAGGGCTACACTTCTTTGTTGTTTTTCCCCTGCCACTTTTATAAAAGGGAAAACAATATTTGAGCCGCGACATCAGAAAACCAACAAAGTGGCATGTGCGCCCAGCAAAGACTCAGATCAGCCTGGGCAATCGCCCAGTCTAATCAGAGTCTTCGCTTTGCGCTTTAAGGCTAGCTAAGTGTCTAAGCTAGCTCCATGCGGACAGTGACGTCTCCGGTCAGACTGGGCGCAGGCCAAGGTTGATCCAAGTCTTCACTGGGCGCACATGCTAGCATGTTGGTTTTGTCGTGTCGCGGCTCATTTTTAACTTCTTTTTTTCCTTGGGGATGAAGTCCTTCCAAAGTTGGGGCTACCGTTAAAGGAAAGAATTTGCTCCCCGAGAGACTTGAGAAGAATTACCTCCCCTAAAAGCGTTCCCTTTCACCTAAACTTTTGTCAGCAACAGATGATCAGCTGATTGTCAACTGATAACATTATAATATTTTTGTAAGCCACAATAAATAAATGATGATAAATAAATTAGATTAATTTAGCAGTCAAAAACATCACACACAATAAAATATGTTCGCCAAAGCTTTAATATTTCTGCTATGTCTTGGAGTCGTCAGGGGCGGAGTACTGGTCCCTGACGAGACAGACGAGCTGGACTTTGGTGAAGATGACCTGTTTGACGAAGAGGAGCTGAAGTTTGAGTCTTTCACTGGTAATGATGAAGAAATCGGTAGACAGGTGTGGGACTACATCCAAGAGAACTGGGTAGGTGACAGTCACTGTAGCATGACAATGACGTCATTGCTCACACTCACGGGTATCTTTAGGTTTAATTGGTTTCCAAATTTCGAAAAAGGCTGCCGCATGCAATTGGCCACTTCGTGTAAATGGGGTATCTAAGGTGCATGCCTACAGATAAATGCTTTCAAATTACAATTTTGATTAGATGACATTTTCAGTTAAAATGTTTTTGCAATAAATCAAATTGTTTTATATTTATAGACTCGGTGCCAGGAGTGCAGCCATGGATTCATTCCGCTAAGCCTGCTGGAGACCATCTAGAAATGATAATGTACGCGTGACCTTGTAAATATGTAAATATGCGGACTGCACGGAATTGCGCTAACGAATTTATTTATTGTTATTAAGCATTATAGGTGTTAAGTAAATCTGTTTTCCAGCACGCGCTAGTCACCTGTTAGCATGACGGGGCTCTTTGCATGCCAATGGGCACATGACGTTGAGTCGACATTGAATCAACATAGGGATCAAACATGGTTTTTCATGCATTAAGGTTTGCCAGGTCCCGAGGGAGATGTTGGAAACCGAGGCCGAAGGCCGAGGTTTTCAACATCTCCCGAGGGACCTGGCAAATGTTAATGCATTGAAAACAAATGTTTGATCGCTGTTATTGCATAATTCAACGAATTATTCGTTAAATTTTGAGAAAAAAACGTGGCACTCTATTTTGTCACCGTTTAACAGCCAACGCGCTGGTGCATCTGTTTACTAATATTCGTCTTCCAGGCCCGAGAGCATTCATTCTATTCAAAATGGCTGCCATCATCCTATTCAACCTCATTTCGGAAAAGTATCTAAGATGGTCTTTGTAGTTGATGCAAAATAGATGGTAAATTAATCAACAAAAAGCAGATACCTTGAGCAATAATTTCCATGCAGAACAAGCCTGATCCATTCATATACCATTCTGCAGTTCTTGAGTACTGAAAGCTTAGTATGCATGTTTTCTTTAACACTTATTTACTCTCCATTTGGCATCGTAAGAATGAAGACAACATGGCTTTGAAATCCGTGTCGGTACTTTATGACGTAATAAGAGTACAAAGCATGATGACATCATAAGAAAACATAGGTAGCACGCGACCAATTATTGTAAATTAGCCGAAAAGGGAGAGGCAAGAGTGCATGGCGGTTTTAGTGGCCCGGCACAAGCATAACGAAAGTTCTGTCATCGTGTTTCAACAGCGCGAGAAAACCATTGTTGAAACACGGCTTTTCGCCTGTTGATGCACGGCTGTTAATACCTCTCGGCACTGCTTTTTATGCAATAACGTTGATTCAATGTCATGATGTTGACTCAACGTAGATTCAGATATTATTCATCGTCTTGTGCCTGCAGGGATATATTATTTGCTATATAGATGAAACTAGAAATGTGTCCATAGGACACGGATGCCCCCGCCTAGTGCCCTAAGTAAGATGGCGCCTTGTTTAAGGTACTAAGGTACTGGTACTTGTAGGATAACTAGGTTCACAAAGGCAGACTTCTGTGGTACATGTTGTATTGTGCTTCTCGGATCAAGAAAAGTGTGTGTGTGGGGGGGGGGGGGGGGAGGAAGGGGTGGCCTTGGAGGGAGGTGTCATGACTGTGATATGTGATAACATTCTGTATCTTATCACAGAAATGGATGTCATGCAACTTTCCAAAAGAAATAGCCCGGAAACAAGTAACTTTTCAAGAACTAAAAACTAACAAACGGAAACCATTATTGTATGAGATGAAGTTGAAAAAGGCCCAAAATCGAACTTGACCTGTATTTTATGATTATATACCTGTGTATAAAATATGAAATAAATACATTAATGTTTTCAAAAGATATCGAACGGAAACCAGTTTTTCATACAAAATGAAGTCGAAAAAGGGCCATAACTCCCAATAATAGATGGATTTTACCCAACATCGAACTTGACCTGTATTTCATGATTATAAACCTGTGTATAAAATATGAACTCAACACATCAATGTTTTCAAAAGATATTGAACGGAAACCATTTTTTATACAAAATGAAGTCGAAAAAGGGCCATAACTCCAACAATAACAGACGGATTTCACCCAACATCGAACTTGACCTGTATTTTATGATTATATACCTGTGTATAAAATATGAATTCAATACACCAATGTTTTCAAAAGATAACGAACGGAAACCATTTCCATAACTGAAACAAAATATGTATAGTGTCTTTTAAAACCGTTGCCATGGTAACTGAGATAACAAATTTTTAACAAAAGCATGTTATTCTTTGGTAAAAATCTACTTTTTGGCATATTTTCAAGCCAGTGTGTGTCTTCTTATACAAAATATATGACTTACTCTAAAGGTTGTTTATACCTTAACCTTATAAATGTACATATGAAATCAATTTTATCACAATCTAGACATCAAATTAGATGTCTGTGTATTTGATTAATGTTTACTGAATAAATGGCAGTGATATTTATTAAATTCAAAAAGTTTAAAAACTTGAAAATTTCTCAAAATTTAAAAACTGGACAAGTATAGTGCATGTCAATGTTTAACAATTGCATTTAAATAGTAATAAATAATTCCAGTGAACTATGACTGCTGATAGCCCTCAGAAAGGAATGAATATTCTTTGGGGTCTAACTATCCCACCAACTGTAAGTACTACATCAATGAATGTGATCCTCAGTCAGTCAGTGTAACTCAACATGTTTCAGCTATGGCTTATATTTCATGTATGTCTGCAATTGACAAACCATTTGCAAAGTGTAATTGGTTATTGAATATAGAATAACTTTTTATATGGGCTTTCATGACCAGTCAGGATTACTTCACTCATTTTGAGCCGAGTCTGTTGTTAGGTGGTGAGGAAACGGGAGATCCCGAGAAAAGCCACCTGACTACTCGCAAGCAGAACTTGACTTGTCTCGTATATGACCAGAGTTTGGCTCGATTCCGCAGCGGGGAGATTACAAGCGATTTAAAGTGCTAAAGCGGCCTTAACCACACAGACAGGATGGCCCCCAAGGTAGATTGAAAAATGAAATAAATTGTAACTTCTTCACATTTTAAGCAATGGTCTTGTCCAGACTTCTTCACCATTTAAAGCAATGGTCTAGTCCAGAACAATCATACTCAGAAGAATTACTTGTACTCTGTAAATATCTGATGCATCAAGATAATACATGTATTCAAATTTTAACCTGTGCCAATCCTTGTGTTTGATTCGTGCAAAACTGTATCAAACATGATTGGTTTGATATTTTTGTCAAACATTCTTTAAAATGATTTTAGCATTTTTACTACATCTGTCCGGCAATACAATAGGAAGAGTGTAACTTTCCCTTGCGAAAAAAAACAACAGCTTTTCTACAGCTTTAGCGCCACTTTGAAAGCTGTGCAGAAGCTTCGAAAAGCCGGCGGTATTGGCACCTGCGTATTTAAACTGTAGAAAAGCTAGCTTTTCCGCAGAGCTGCAGAAAAGCCGGCTTTAATACAGCTTTATCCAAACCTGAAGAAAAGTTGGCTTTAACGTAGGTTAAGCAAAGCTCTAACGCAGCTTTGACGCAGAGCCATATAAAAGCTGCGTCAAACTCAAAAGCTGCGTTTAAGCTACAGAAACGCAGCTTTTCCGCAGGTGCCAATACCGCCGGCTTTTCCGCAGCTTTAACGAAGCTTTTCTAATGCTCTGATTCAGACCTGCGTTTCTGTAGCTAAAATGCAGCTTAATGTCAAAGCTGCGTTATAGCCGCGTCAAAGCTGCGTTTCTGCAGCTTCAACGCAGCTTTAGGTCAAAGCTGCATCAAAGATGCGTTTCTGCTGCTTGAAAATAAACCTGCGTAAAAGCTGCGTATCTGTCAGAAACTTGTGTCTTAAAAAGTTCTGGATGAGGATAGAAAAACAGAAAGGTCAAAAATAAAAACAAATAGAAATTAATATGATAGAACAGTGCTATACAAAAAACCTTTCAAAAGTAACAACAGTAATATGGTAATATCAGACAGCTGACTAGAAATCATGCAGTGACAAAAATACAAACTGAGCATAAAACTATTAAATTTCAGTGCTTACTTATCCCATTCCCTTTTACTCACAGATGATGATGAATTTAGGGGGAAAACAATCAAAAGGACTTCAAATTCAAGTCTTTCCCATTTTGTGTGTGCGGGAAAGGGGGGGGGGGTGGCTGCATGCATGCTTCCCTGTCTTCTGTCTGCTTGTATATCAGTTTATCTGTCTGTCTATGGTCTTAAATAATGCAAAATTTATAAGATAAGAACCAAATGAAATTCTAGAAAAATTAAATCTTACCAGAATCCAAATCCGGTGTAAAAGGAACAAGTTACAAACATTATCTCCACATGTTTAGCTTTAAAGCCACTGTTTTCTCTTTACTTGACTCTTTATAAATGATGACATAAAAAGTTTTTTGGAAAGGTTTTTATGCCACATGCCCCCCCCCCTCAGGCAAAATTGCCATAGCAACAAGGTAATATTGCTTAATATTACATAATACCAGATTAATGTTGATGAATTTACGCAGCTCTGCAGAGCTGCGCAAAAGCTGCGTTTCTTTATTTTTGCATTTTTGTGGATGACATGACCAGGTCTATGGCTTGTTGAATTATTACCCGGGTTTTCTGCAGCTCCAAAAGCTGCGTATTTAACTTAAATAATTCATATTTTAAAAGAATAGAATATATCCAGCTTTTCTACAGCTAATAGTTAAAAAGACGCAGCTTTTTGACAAAAAAAAACGAAGTTTTTATGCGCCTCACACAAAAAAGTACAGGTTTTCTACAGCTCTCTTGAAAAATCTTCAGCTTTTCCGCAGGTTTTCCAAAAAAAGCGGCTTTTCTACAGCTTTCTGAAATATACGCAGAAAAGCTGTAAAATAGCCGGTTTTTACGAAGCTTTAATGCACAGCTGCGTTTTATTTTTGCAAGGGTTCCACAAAAGGTCAGTCATCAGAAATATTGCTTATTCAGATTTCTGTGATTCTGAGAACAAACACACACAAAAAGTTTAGTTTCATTTGGCTAAACGGTTTAAGCTTTTGACAAAGTCAAATATGGTCATTTTTGGCTATCAAGGTTAATAACTCGGCGTTGGCGGAATGAAAATTGTTGTAGACTTAATGCATGTTCTGTTTATCTAAAAGAATGGTGACAATCAAATCAAAGATGATTGAGATATCCTTTGAGACATTTCCCTAACTATATAAAAAGTCAGTATTTTTATGAAATGAAACGGCAATGCTTTTAAACCGCTATCATAACATTCCTCATCTTCAGTTAACAACAAAGCTGGAAAGGAACAAAAACAATTAAGCCACCAGCTCTGCGCCCCCGCCTCCCCCTCCCCCACCCCCTTCCAAAAAAAAACCCAAGGTGTCAGCTCTTTCCCAGCAGGTTGCCATAATGTAAATAGCCAAAGACTACAAGACAACGGTAGAACAATGAAAATTAGAAACCAAATCACCACAGAAGCACCACCAAAATTAAATTACATAGTTTGTTTGTGTTAAGGACTTCTATCTTAAGTATATCAGGCTACGCTCCATACACAAATACAAACCAAATCACCCCAGAAGCACCACCAAAATTAAATTACATAGTTTGTTTGTGTTAAGGACTTCTATCTTAAAGCTTATCAAGGACTTCTATCTTAAAGCTTATCAGGCTCCATACACAAATACATATTTGCACTCATGGTCAAACTAACTACAAAATGAAAAATCTGGTCTGGATAGATCTGTCTGAGATTTTATGGTGTCCTGTTTACTTGCAAGTTTGATGAAGATCAGGTTAAATCAGCCGGACAACAATGAAACAGTCCATTTTGTTCCTGAACAGAAGGGGTTTGTGGTTAGACTTAAACTGTTGTACACCAAGTTTCGAGGTTATTTGCTTGTTGGTTCCAAAGAACAATTTCAATGAGGAGAAGGTTCATAGGTGAGCTTATAACATAGGCAGTCATCCGTTGTCGATCCGTCCGACTATTATCACCATATTCAAACGATAACTTCTCTGAAACCACGAAGCAGTTCCTTGTCATACTTTACATATAAATTTTACATATAACATGTATAGGAAGTGGTGGTATGGTTGTGCGGGTAAGGGGTGGGGGCAGGGTTGGTCGTTGGGGGTGGGGGGGGGGGGGAGGGGCACCACAAATGACTTGACAACAATACCCTTCCACCTAGTTATGCCTAGTTGTGCTAGCAAAGTCCATCTCTGAACACTCCTTAATACTGTCTTCTCTATAACTCTGCTGTAAATTATTGGAGCATAACCTCGAACCAATAAGCGCTGCTCCATTACATAGTCTTACCATATACAAAGTTTCAGCTCAACCGGATTAAACTGTAAAAGGAGTTATCCAGAAACGAAAAGTCGAGGGCGAACGGACGCCAGCGCCATAGCATAATACGTCCCGTTTTTGCAAACGGCACAAACATGTTTATTTAGTGGTCCTCTACAAAATATATCGTTTACGTTGTAGCCACTTAATTTGGCCAGGCAGAAAATTTCCCACAAGAAGATGTTTTATGAATGGTTATGGCCGGACAACAAGCAAAATGCTTAACCAAAATTCGCCTATGAGTATAAAATGTTCGGGTGTGTTAAGCAAAAGTAAATGTCATATTTACATAAACTGGTAAAGAAGTGACTCATAATTAATGATAGTACTTTGTGTGTTAATCAAAATATTCATATTTCAATTTTAAAGTATTTGAGTAAGTGGGTGGGGTATTTAGACCCCGCTGCATATGTACAAGCCTTAAACATTGATTTAACACAGGTATACATATTCTCCAGATATGTTTTTGCTTATTAATACTTTAGGAAATGAATAAATGGGTTGCATTATCCACTTTAATTTGCACAGATAAAACTGCCAATGCCTCTTAAACTGATATCCATAATCTTTTTGAATTCAACTTAATTCTCTGAGGCTATACAGCCCCGATTTTTATACGTTCCCATTTAAGTAAATTATTGGCTGTAAAGTGTCTAAAGTCAGACTACCAAATGATGAAAACTGACTTCTAGTTTGTATCAAAATTGCTAGGTTACAGGATCATTGTATCATGCTTAAGAGGTATAATGCATGTGTATATCATGGTTACCGTGGTAACGGCATTTGCACTGTACAAACTGTGTACTAATGTTTAAACCCACCTCCACGTTAAAGAGTTTCATGCATAAAATTTCATCAGAAATGAAAACATATCATTTTTATGAAGAAGGCTTTGCAATTATATTCCAGTGTAAGAAAGTGGGTGGGGTAATCAGGTCCCATTTCAGGTCCTTTTCATGTATCTCTGAAGTTCCCAAAGAGTAATTATTCTTAAACATGTATTAATAAATGTTTATATGCATTTTTACACGTTCATCATATAAAATACCTATGAATCACCTAAGGTTAATAAGATAAGGAGGTTTTCATTTATTTGTTATGGTAGTAAAATGCAAGGAGATTTATCTTTGAACATTGACCCAAAACACAGATATCTGAATATGGTCCTTATTTGTGCTGACAACTGACATTATACGTACAGTTGCCATTTTGCTGTGTTGCGTTGCTGACGGAAGATAATTTCGTTTAAAAACATTACTTTTTGTGATTTTTGAAAAAGTGCTGACCCCACCACATTCCAAACTCTTAGTACACTCAAAGAGAATGATGACTGACCTTTATTTTAATGTTAATTTTAACTCCATACATCAAATATTTACATGAGACAAATCATTATTTTTAAGTATGGGACGTTAAGGAGTAGACAGTTGCTTAAATATGTCCAAAAAAGCGATTTTTCGAGCAACAAAACCCAGATTTTTGTGAAAAATGTGTTATCTTGGTTACCATGGCAACGGTTCGAAAGAACCCGGAAATATTTTGTTTGAGTTACTTTTTCATCAAAAGGCAACCATACATGGAATATGAGTCAAATCTGAGAAATGTCACTTTCCACGGTTTTCACTACAGCTGCCTGAGCCTTACACGGAATGCTACTAAAAATATCGATGTCTGCCCGAACAGCAGTTAATGGTTGTATTTAGGGATATATTGTCTGACCTAGTGTCAGGGCTATCATGAAAAAAGCAAAGAAAGAATTATAATATTACTCGTAATAGGCTTTCACAAACCATGTCAGTCAAGAGAAAAATATAGGTCAAGGACATAGGCTTCTGTAATGCAGCCGCTGCAGTCTTATGGATGTATATCTGTATCAAATATAGGAATTAAAGCTGTTGTAATTTATGAGAAACAGAGTTAAACTCGGACTTAGAAGCAGTTGCTAATATAGGTTAACCTGATCACGAACAATGGTTAAAGAAATATCTCATTTTTAGAAGAAAAAAAATATTTGTACGTTGGCTAATGACCTTGATAATGGAATTAAGCCAAATATTCAGGAGATATATCAATTTCAGTGAAAGTTTCACATACATGTTTTGTCCTCCTGTTGCCAAGAAAATAAGGTCAAGGTCACCAAAATCTGACAAAGTCTTAAGATTGTCCAAATGATATACCTATGCAGGAGGAAATCCATCCACTGGTTCAAAAGATGTCCTACATTAAATACTATGACCTTGAAAACGGGTCAATGTCACTAAAAACTAAACATGTCTTAAATATGTCAGAGATGTACTCATGCAAGTCTGATGAATATCCATCCATTGTTTCAAGAAATAGCTCATCCTCGTGGAAAAAATAACATCTGTAAGTTGGGGATTTTGAAATTGAAATTAGGGACAAGGTCACCAAAACACAGTCAACTCTTAAAATTGTCAAAAATATATCTATGCCAGTTTGGTTGGAATCATTCCAGTGGTTAAAGAGATATAAATACCAATTTTAGAGACATTTTCACATACTTTAAGTCATCGTGTGACCTTGAAAATGAGGTCAAGGTTACTAAAATCTGATTAGCTCTTGAGCTTGTCCCAATTATATATCCATGCAAGTTTGGTGAAATTCCATTTATTGGATCAAGAGATATCAGCATAAAAGAAATTATTACGCTGAGTCGACGCAGAAAATTTAACAGCTAGGGCCTCCTGTGACATTGAAAATGGGGTCAAAGTCACCGGACCTTTATCAGCTCTTTGGCTTGTCCCAGTGATGTATCCATGGAAGTCTGGTAAAATTCCACCGACTGATTCAAGAATTAGTACAAACATTCATTGAGTAAAAACTGTCATGCCGACGCCGACGCCCCGGATCCGCACTGAAACCAATTTGTCCGGGGGGACATAATTCGTAGTAAAAATGAGCCAATCAACATTGTACACCTTTATTCTATTTCTTTTCAGAACATTGGTGGGCAAACAAATCTGAAAAATTTTGAGTGGGGCAACTGTGGCGGTAAAGGGGAAGACGTAGTCTCAATGAGTGTAGGTCCGGACCCTCTAAAGGAAGGAACAATAACAATAGCAGTTGATGCTGTAGTTAACACAACATTTGCCTCCCCGCTCCAGGTAAGATCTCTGATGAAAATATCTATCCGTAAATAGGCATACCCAAGTCACATTAAAATCGCCCTGCATGGGGATTCAGACGATTGTGAAACAAAAAAGAAACCTGTTCAGGGTTCGAGGTTCTAAAACTTGAGAATAAATTCAAACTCAAAATAAAGCACACTGATTGGCTGCTTCCGAGCATGTCAAAATAAAGCACACTGATTGGCTGTTTCCGAGCATGTGCTCGGAAGCAACCAATCAGTGTGCTTTATTTTGAGTTTGAGAATGTACTCAAGTTTTGTAACCTCTGGGCCAGAATCGGCTATCCTTAAAGCGCCAAAAAAGCAGACGACAAAACTAACGTCTGCAAATTTCAAAAGCTATATCATGTTCAGGATTCAAAAGCAAGAGTGCAAACAGTGTAGATCCAGATGAACCTACATTACATGAGCGCCTGATTCTGATCTAACTGTTTCAAAATTCAACCATATTCTTTTTCTGTTTATTTATTCATTTATTTATTTTCGGTTGTTGTTGTTTTTTCTGTTTTTATTTCTTTTCTTTTTTCTTTTTTTTTCTGTTTTTATTTTTATCTCTTTTTTTAGTTTTGCGCTTAAACTGTAAAAATGTGAGATATTCATTTCCTTCTAGCTCTTATTTGGGTTGTACAAATACTAATTTATTGCCGAGGCACGATAATGACTGAAACGATTGTCTAACGACACTTTTTTAAATAACGACTTTTCCATTTGCACGCTCGAGATTCACTTAACCCGACACATACAGTAAATACACAATATATAAATGTTGCAGTTACTACATTTGCCACCAAATACACTGATTGGTTAGCGTACAATGAACATTAATTTGGACAGCGTGATATGTTGCAAAACCGCATTGAATACTCGGGGGGGGGGGGGGGGTTATTTATTATTTTTTCCTTCATCTTCTTCTTCTTCTTCTTCTTCTTCATTTTTTCTTCTTTCTTTCTTCTTAACAAATCATTTCTTCTTTCTTTCTTTCTTTCTTTCTTTCTTTCTTTACTATGCAAATGACAACTTTTGTGTTTCTGATTGTCTAGCCCAATAAACATTTCGGACAACGCGATATGTTCCAAATCTGCATTGAATACTCGTTTCTTCTTCTTCTTCTTCTTTTTCTCCTGCTCCTTCTTCTTTTTCTACATTCTTTTTTACTTATTTTTTTTTAAATCACTTCTTTCTTTTCTAAGCAAATCAACTTTTGTGTTTCTTGTGTTTCATTTATATGCTGTAAGGCTTTATTATGAAACTTCCCTACCAGGGATATAGAACAGACTCTTATCATGCCCTGTCCGCTCAAACTGCGCCTTCGAATCGTTGTTTACTATCTGCGAAGGCCCTCGGATAAGAGAGAGCGAACTAGACTCACTAGATACTTCTTGCCTTTCAATTGTAGACTAATCTCAAGATACAGTATGAATTGCCAGTTATTAAGAAGTGGGTCACTATTCCTTGCATTGCCAACTTTGGGTCATGTAACTACACCGATATTTGTGAAATCTTGGCAGGAATTACTAGCTGCCCAGAGCCTCTAGTGAAGAACAACATACCCTGTCAATGTCCTTATGTAGCGGTAAGTACTACACTTATTGGGCTATAAAATGAGCCGCGACGCGAGAAAACCAACAATGTAGTTATGCGCCCAGCGCAGACTAAGATCAGCCTGGGCATCAGCCCAGTCTGATCAGTCTTCACTGTCCGCATGAAACTAGCTTAGACTCTAAGCTACCCCTTAAGTGCTTAGCGAAGAGTCTGATCTGACTTGGCGGATGCCCAGGCTGATCTGAGTCTGCGCTGGGCGCACAACCACATTGTTGGTTTTCTCGTGTCGCGACTCAAATAGTGTTTACCATTTATAAAATGGAGCAAAAAATCTAAATTAGTCAAATGAAATTCTACTGAAATGGCGGTTTCCCTTCTAAAACAATCCCAAATTCTAGACCCATCTTTGAAATCATGGTTTAAGAATTTATATTTTCCATACTAGGTTTTGAAATGTGAAAACCTAAGACTGAAAATTGAAGATTTGAAACCCAGGTTTGAAGCTAAAGCCTAGGTTTGTAGACTAACTGGTCACTTGACTTGCCAGACTCATAATGAATGAATGAATGAATGAGAGCTTTTGAAATCGATTCACCGATAATGGTTTGTCTAGGCCACTTTCAAGCTGTAAATAGAAATTTATGCATTATTGTTTGTCACCTGCTTATTCTCCTATGAAGAATCCCCTCGAAGATAAATGGACTTGTCAAAATTCAAAAGAGAACTTATTATGGAAAATTAACAATAATGATCCAAGTTTCTTAAAGCTTAAAGTTGTTAAAAACGGCAAAGACTGACTGACGGACACACCGACCGACCGAACGACCGACCAAATGAATGAATGAATGAATGATCATTTTAAACCATTGATTTCCTTTTTCAACGTCTCCAAACATGTACTTTGACAGACACGCATTACGCGGCGTCTGATCAGAGCCTAGACTGTTACAGTTGATAAAGAATTATCAAACTGGATCTATCCTAAATATAAGGTAGAAGAGTCCACCAAAGGGTTGATTAACACAAAACAATTTTAAATTTATGATCCACATCATGTGATTTCTAACACTGCGGCATCGATGACAAGCAAAGGCTCTGATCCACATCAGCCATCTATGGAAGTGTTCAAAACCATAGAGCCAGCAGTAAGGTCTCTGATTACCCTGTATAAATGAGACGGGTGATCTGAATGTCACGTGACAAAATTGTCACATGGTAAGAAGTCACATGACGTGCCACTTTTCTGTTTCAGCGAACCTATCAGTTGCCAGCATCGGGTTTTGATCTTCCCGTCGCACCCCCAAAAGGGAACTACCATGCTCACGCCGAAGTGTACCAGAATTCAGTCAAGTTAGCTTGTCTTGATATCCAGCTTACCTTTGGATAACTTGTTCTTCGTATGAAACAAACATTTAAGGCGAATGGGTACACTTTCAGGGGAAGCAACTTCGCTTTTTTTCATTTTGCCTCCCTTCTCAAGGGGGTCAACTCTATAATGAAAGAATTTGCTCCATATGGAGCAAATTCTTTCTTTTAAGAGTAGGCCTATTTTTTGGAAGGGCTTTTTCGTGAAAGAAAGCAAACCGAAAATCACAAAAGTTGTCTCCCTTCATAAAAATGTCGGAAAAACTCGGAACTGTATCCAAAAACCTTAAAACAAGACAGTTGTGATGCTTAACCCTATAGTGCTCCGCGTAGCAGATCCGCTACAGTAGATAACTCCAATATGCAGTGTAGCTGTTCAGGTGTATGGGTACACTTTCAGGGGAAACAACTCAGACATTTTCATTCTTGCCTCCCTTCTCAAAGAGAAGAAGCAAATTCTTTTCTTTAAGAGTAGATCCGATGCTGAAAGGACTTTGTTGTCAAGGGAAACAATCGTAAGTCTCAAAAGTTGTTCAACTTTGTACAAGTGGCAGAAACCCAAGGAAGTGTATCCATATACCTATATCTGGACACCAAAGTCATGATTTAAGGAGATTTGTATAGAAATTTATATATTTGCCCTAAATATTAAAAAAATCGAAAAGTTAGACATAAATGCTTCACATTGGACATTCTCTTCGAAATGGATATTACTGACAGATTTGGTGTTGTGAACTCTTTCCAATGGGCCTCCTGAGGAACACAGTTCCGAGGACAGAGGTCCTGGGTTCGATACCCGGTCTGGCCACATACTTTCGTTTCTCCTTCCGCTGATTCAAGAAGGGCAGTTGTCAGTTACTGGCGAAAGTATGTGCACTTAGTACTGGTTAACCGATTAGGAGGTCTAAGCCTGCCCAGGAATAGTGTGGTTAGGTTAACTGACCGTCCCGACATGACCATAGTTGTTTACCGAGGACGTAGAGCAAGAAATCAATCAGTTCCGAGGAATTGACAAAAAAATAATGACAGAGCTTTAAGTGAACAGTTCCAGATTTCTCCTTTCTCCAGATTTAATAGGAAAGGGCTAGAGTACCAGTTAACTGGTAATATATCCCTTTTACGCCTAAATTGCTGTTGATATTTAACTGATATTAGTCATTTTACGTTAAAATCTTAACGTAAAATGGCTATTCCCAGCTAACTACATGTACTAATTTCATTTTATATTTTTTTATGTAAATGATGTCTATTTACTTTAACATGGACAAGTTGTTGTTATTTTTACAATCCCTCCTCTTAACCCGCATTATTTAAAAGAAGGCTTCGGGCTTCTCTTTTCTGTTTTGAAACTCATTACGGGAAGAGTATCTCATGTGATGCATGAATATTTGAGCCGCGACACGACAAAACCAACAATGTGGTTGTGCGTCCAGCACAGACTCAGATCAGCCTGGGCATTCGCCCAGTCTGATCAGAGTCTTCGCTGTCCGCAAGAAGGTAGCTTAGTCCATTGGCTACCCTTTAAGCGCTTAGCGAAGAGTCTTTAAATTTATACGAAGTGAATGTGCGCCTACGTATGGAAAAGAGGGGTTAGATCTATCATGGGTTTGAGGTGCAAGCCTCGTGATGCCGAACAGTGATCCCGAGTGACGGATTTTTCTATCGACACCTCACACTCATGATAGATACTTTTTCTTGCACATCACTTTTTGTTTTAAATTCAGAACTTGTTAAAATGCGTAATTCTAGTGCTTGGGAGGTTTCAATTTGAATTTGAAGAAGGTGCCACTTTCAACGACCGCTGTCAGAGAGTAGCCGCCCCCCCCCCCCCACGCCCTAGTAGTTCCCCCCCCCCCCCCCCCGCAAAAATGACTATGATTTTTCCATAGTAGAATTTCCCACCGGAAAAATGGCTATATAGTAGAATTTCTCCCCGGAAATATGACTATATAGCCAATTTTCCCCGGGGAAAATCTACTATACGTGTTTTTGCATAGCCGTTTTTCCCCTCTACAGTGGATTTTCACCCTGGTAATATGATTGCAGGAAAACACGCTACATAGTGGAATTCGCTCCTTCCCCCAACTAAAATAGGGAGGTTCATAACTGAAACAGAAATATTAGTATTTGTCCGTAAAATATCGATGGATAACAGGTGCTAGAACCGCATGCATGTGTCCATCAGTCTGTCTTAATTTTGTTTTTGGGAAAAACAGGTAGTCATTTTGCTTTTCCATGTTATCCACAAACGGATATGAGTGCACGTGGTTGTGTGTATAAATTTGTATAATTGTGTGTTCATACAAACATTCATCTGTGCGTGCGCGCCTTGCAATGAAATGATGAATGAATGAAAAATTAATGGTTAAAAAGAAATGGAAACTGAATAGATATTAAATGCATTTCTTTTTGCTAAGGGACGTATTTCGATAGGCAGTCAACTCTGGATATCTCCAAACAACTGATATCTCAAAGTCAATTTTCTGGGCCCAGAAAACTTTCTTTGAGATATCGGCAGTTTGAGATAGCCAGAGCTGTACTGTAAACATAAATAGGAAATGTGTCCAGACTTTAGAGGGTTTTTGAGATATCAGTGCTCGATATACCCCGAGATGACTGTATACTGTTCTGTTTGTCGCTGTCAGTTGCGTACAGGAATAAAAAATACTCACACTCTTTCTGGGAATACTGTACCTACTTCCCGTAGGGAACCTGAAATTATAAACTGAAAGCAGCAGCAAAACTTGAACACACAAAAGCTAATAAAGCAGGTTACATGTTGCAGTTGGTAGATAAATGTATGGGCCCCTTTCTCTGAGTCAACATTATATGCATCTGAATTGACACTGTTGGTCATGCATATTTAACCACGTCTGACGTAACGGCTTTGGTGAACTCGGGCAAAGTTGCCCGGGTCCTCCCACCCCCACCCCCAAAGCCAAATCAAGCGAGCAGTGTTTAATCTTAGCCACAGGGTCTACAATATTTGCCCTTTCATCTGACCTTACACATGTGTTGTATTTCAATAGACAGTCAACTCTGGATATCTCCAAACTACTGATATCTCAAAGTTAATTTTCTGGGCCTAGAAAATTTTCTTTGGGATATCGGTATGTTGAGATAGCCAGAGTTGAATTGTAAATATAAACATTCGCTCCCTCCAAGCAACTACGCCAGCAATTATTACTCGGACTTGGCCGCAGGTCTCTACACGGTTTGCCGTTTCATCTGACGTTACACCTGTACTGTATTTCAATAGGCAGTCAACTCTGGATATCTACAAACAACTGATATCTCAAAGTCAATTTTCTGGGCCCAGAAAACTTTCTTTGAGATACCGGAAGTTTAAGGTAGCCAGAGCTGAACTGTAAACATAAATAGGAAATGTGTCCAGACTATATTCTTTGAGATAAGAGGGACTTTGAGATAGCAGTGCTCAATATATCGCGAGATGACTGTATACTGTTCGCCGCTGTCAGTTGCGTTAAGGAATGAAAAAAATACTCACACTATCTCTGGGAATACTCTACCTACTTACAGTAGGGAACCTGAAATTATAAACTGAGAGCAGCAGCAAAAATATCCATCAGAGGAGATGGCAAATCCCCCGACCAAAGACCCCCATGGGCCTTGGTAAAAAGGGTGCACTTCAAAACACATATTAGTAATATATTGTCGTTCTTTTATGCTTCTGATTGACATTAACTGTTAACAGATGCATGATTATCTAACACTCAGACTAGAACAGTATGCTTGACTGCTAAAAAGAGGTAATATCTCAAACAGCCACCATATACACAAATGTATAGCATACGATACATTCAACTTTCAAAATGTGTGAATAACTTCTAAAGTACAAGCCCTACAAATCTAATTTTGAGCTCTCTAGTAAGTGAATTTGGACAAAGAATCCAAATCTGGAAAAAAAAAATTTTTTTTGGGGGGGTGGGGGGGGGGGGTGGGGTGCGGGGGGTGCGGGAGGGGTCATGTGAATGTCTAGGGGTAAGAGAGAGTTAGGAACACTGATAAGATATCACAGCATGATCATCAATATTCTAAAAGGTACACGGTTATTCAAATTCTGGAGCTGGCCAGTGTTATACAGTTATGGAGCAGAGACTCAAACAGCAGCTCAAACTACCAAAGGGAAATAATTCACTGAGTCTAAAAGCAAGAGTTATCATTCATGTATGAGACAAATTGTCAAGACCTGTTCTGCATATCTGTGAAGTATCATGAAAATATTTCAAAAGGTATTCAAGCTATGGAGCGGACACCTAAAATCATCAAAGGGAAATAACTCCAAAAGTAAGAAAGCAAGAGTTGTCATTCTTATTCGCGACACATCATCATGACCTGTTCTACATATCTGTGAAGTATCATGAAAATATTCCAAAAGGTATTCAAGTTATAGAGCGGACATGAAATCAGACCTAAAACCATCAAGGGGAAATAACTCAAAAAGTAAGAAAGCAGGAGTTGTCATTCTTGTTCGCGACACATCGTCATGACCTGATCTACATATCTGTGAAGTATCATGAAAATATTCCAAAAGGTATTCAAGTTATAGAGCGGACACGAAATCATACCTAAAATGATCAAGGGGAAATAACTCAAAAAGTAAGAAAGCAAGAGTTGTCATTCTTTTTCGCGACACACCTTCATGACCTGTTCTACATATCTGTGAAGTATCATGAGAATATTCCAAAGGGTATTCTAGTTATAGAGCGGACACGAATCTGCCAAAAAATCACACCTAAAACTATCAAGGGGAAATAAATCAAAAAGTAAGAAAGCAAGAGTTGTCATTCTTCTTCGCGACACATCGTCATGACCTGTTCTACATTTCTGTGAAGTATCATGAAAATATTCCAAAGGGTATTCAAGTTACAGAGCGGACACGAATCTGCCAAAAAATCACCAAAGGGGAGATAATTCAAAAAGTACAATAGCAAGAGTTACCATTCTTGTACGCGACACATCGTCATGACCTGTTCTACATAACTGTGAAGTATCATGAAAATATTCCAAAGGGTATTCAAGATATAGAGCGGACAAGAAAGTGTTTACGGACGGACGGACGGACGGACAGACGGACGGACGGACGGACGGACGGACGGACGCCAGGCTCATCGCTATATCCCCCGAACCTTTCGGTCGGGGGATAAAAATTGAACACACAAAAGCTAATAAAGCAGGTTACATGTTGCAATTGGAAGATAAATATATGGGCCCCTTTCTCTGAGTCAACATTATATGCATCTGAATTGACACTGTTGGCCATGCATATTTAACCACGTCTGGCGTAACGGCTTTGGTTAACTCGGGCAAAGTTGCATGAGTCCTCCCAGCCCCGCCCCCCCCCCCCCCCCCCCCACCCCATAAGCCAAATCACGCCAGCAGTGTTTAAACTTAGCCACAGGGTCTATAATGTTTGCCCTTTCATCTGACCTTACACATGTGTTGTATTTCAATAGACAGTCAACTCTGGATATCTCCAAACTACTGATATCTCGAAGTTAATTTATAGGCCCAGAACATTTTCTTTGGGATATCGGTAATTTGAGATAGCCAGAGTTGAACTGTAAATATAAACATTCGCTCCCTCCAAGCCATTACGCCAGCAATTATTCCTCAGACTTGGGCGCAGGTCTCTCGATTTGCCGTTTCATCTGACCTTACACCTGTACTGTATTTCAATAGGCAGTCAACTCTGGATATCTACAAACAACTGATATCTCAAAGTCAATTTTCTGGGCCCAGAAAACTTTCTTTGAGATATCGGTAGTTTGAGATAGCCAGAGCTGAACTGTAAACATAAATAGGAAATGTGTCCAGACTATAATCTTGGAGATAAGAGGGACTTTGAGAAAGCAGTACTCGATATATCGCGAGATGACTGTATAAAGTTCGCCGCTGTCAGTTGCGTTAAGGAATGAAAAAAATACTCACACTATCTCTGGGAATACTCTACCTACTTCCGGTAGGAACCTGAAATTATAAACTGAGAGCAGCAGCAAAAATTGAACACACAAAAGCTAATAAAGCAGGTTACATGTTGCAGTTGGAAGATAAATGTATGGGCCCCTTTCTCTGAGTCAACATTATATGCATCTGAATTGACACTGTTGGCCATGCATATTTAACCACGTCTGGCGTTACGGCTTTGATGAACTCGGACAAAGTTGCCCAAGTCATCCCCCCACCCCCAAAGCCAAATCAAGCCAGCAGTGTTTAAACTTAGCCACAGGGTCTACAATGATTGCCATTTCATCTGACCTTACACATGTGTTGTATTTCAATAGACAGTCAACGCTGGATATCTCCAAACTACTGATATCTCAAAGTAAATTTTCTGGGCCTAGAAAATTTTCTTTGGGATATCGGTAGTTTCAGATAGCCAGAGTTGAACTGTAAATATAAACATTCGCTCCCTCCAAGCCACTTCGCCAGCAATTATTACCCAGTTGCGTTTAGGAATGAAAAAAATACTGTACCTACTTCCAGTAGGGAACCTGAAATTATAAACTGAAAGCAGCAGCAAAAATGAACACACAAAAGCTAATAAAGCAGGTTACATGTTGCAGTTGTGCAGCATGTATGGGCCCCTTTCTCTGAGTCAACATTATATGCATCTAATTTGACACTGTTGGCCATGCATATTTAACCACGTCTGGCGTAATGGCTTTGGTGAACTCGGGAAAAGTTGCCCGAATCCTCCCCCCCCCCCCCCCCCCCCCCCCACTCCCGAAGCCAAATCAAGCCAGCAGTGTTTAAACTTAACCACAGGGTCTACAATGTTTGCCATTTCATCTGACCTTACACATGTGTTGTATTTCAATAGACAGTCCGGGCCCAGAAAATGTTTAATTGGGATATTGGTAGTTTGAGATAGCCAGAGTTGAACTGTAAAGATAAACATTCGTTCCCTACACGATTTGCCGTTTCATCTGACCTTACACGTGTGCTGTATTTCATTAGGCAGTCAACTCTGGATATCTCCAAACAACTGATATCTCAAAGTCAATTTTCTGGGCCCTGAAAACTTTCTTTGAGATATCGGTAATTTGAGATAGCCTGCACATAATCCTCGCGAGGGGGTGAGTATGGATGGATGGATAGATAGATAGATAGATAGTTAGATAGATAGATAGATAGATAGATAGATAGATAGATAGATAGATAGATAGATAGATAGATAGATAAGAATCAATTTTCTTCTCCTCAAGTATCTGGAATAGTAGTCCTGTCTTCAAGACCAACGATAAAGCTAAACACTCACTAATTCATCAAGAAGAGCAAAACAATACGGTAGTTGTTTTAAACAACTTTTCTATTACGTCCTTGTAAGATATGCCTGCCCTAATATTTAGGATAATTACAGTATGTACAGCTTCTTTCTCGTGACCCATTAAATTAGTTCATTTGATACAGGGATTTTGTTTACTTCTTTATCATTAAGCATGTCCCCTAAAAGTGATATGCTCAAAACATAGGTCAAAGACTTCTCGATAACGATTAATACTCGATATCGTTATCAAGCAGCAAAGATCAAGCTCAAACTCGGCTTCAGGGTAGTTTTTGCACAATTACAGTGCTCAGTATTATTGAAAATGGCACGGAAATATTTTGTGTTTCTCCTTTGCCTGGGTGTGGTCTTAGCTGAAGTTTCCGAATTTGAGGAGGAGATCGAATACGTCCCTGAGGAGGCGGAGCTACAGGAGGCGCCACTAGAGTTTGAAGAACCAATCAATGACGAGACTGAACTAGTATTGGACCTCCTCTCACAGAACATGCTTCCAGAGAGGTTCAAAGCAGAATCCTTCTTCAAGACATGGGTGCGTATTTGTTTATTTATATGAGCCGTGACACGACAAAACCAACAATGTGGTTGTGCGCTAGCGCAGACTCAGATCAGCCTGGGCATCCGCCCAGTCTGATCAGAGTCTTCGCTGTCCGCATGGAGGTAGCTTAGACTCTTAGCTACCCTTTGAGCTCTTAACAAAGAGTCTGATCAAACTGGGCAGATGCCCAGGCTGATCTGAGTCTGAGCTCGGTGCACAGCCACATTGTTGGTTTTCTCGTGTCGCGGCTCAATTATGTTATTTAAGCAGAAGTGGCTCATCATGACAGCGTCGAGGTTGTTCAACCGGCCCCTGTTACAAGCGGCACTGGTCTCCCCTGTTAATCATACTCTATGATTTTCACTGTACTGATTTCGATTTCTCAGAATGTACTGACTGATGAGCACCCAGTTAGTTCAGTGAGTTAAGCGCTGGGCTGCTGAGCTAGCCGGTCCCGGGATTGATCCCTGCTGAAGGTGGAAATCTTTTCAACCATAAACGGGTTTCATTGAACAAAGCCTTTCATTACCACCTACCATCGCCCTGATATTACTGAGATATTGTTGAAAGGTGTTTAATCACAAGTCATCCATCCATCCATTCATCCATAAATGTGGAAATAAACAGAGAAAATTCATTGTTCGTCATTGTTTTGATTTATTTAAATATGAGCCGCGACTCAAGAAAACCAACAAAGTGGCTGTGCGTCCAGCGCAGACCCAAATCAGCCTGGGCATCTGCCCAGTCTGATCAGAGTCTTCTCTGTCCGCATGGAGGTAGCTTAGACCCTTAGCTACCCTTAAAGCGCTTAAAGAAGACTCTGATCTAACTGGGCGGATGCCCAGACTGATCTGAGTCTGCGCTGGGCACACAACCACTTTGTTGGTTTTCTCGTGTCGAGGCTATTTTTTTTTAATTTTTTTTCCAGACTATTGACATGAAGTCCCGGCTAACGGCTTTTCACTGGGATGACTGCGGGGGAACTGCAGCACATATAATCTCAATGAGTGTCACCCCTGACCCCATTAAGCTCCCAGGACACATGAATATAAGTGTTCATGCTGTAGTTGACTCGCCGTTGACAGCACCATTGGAGGTAAGTTCCGGTTTGTCTCTGTTGTCTCACCGTCCACGAATGCCAGGCGGATTCTGGTAACAGTACCAAAATGCCAGTTTTATGGGGTCTTTTGTGTGTGTGTGTTTTTCCGCTGCTTTTTAGGTTGTTCAAAGCTGCCCCTCCACATACTCGTATACCTATGCTGCAAGAATTCAGGCTAAAACACACGTATCCCCTACCCTTTTATTCAGTAATAATGGTTTCTGCTAAAGAAAAGTAGACACACTAAGTACATGCAAGACAGCAGCATCTATCTAAAGGAGCATGCGCAAAGCAAAAATGTTACAAGACAAGTCGTATGTGACATTACGGCAATTCCGTCTTTCTGTATTTGCCAGTGTGTCAGTTTGTTGTCATGGGCGTAACTAGGGGTGATCACATGTTACGCACACTTATATTTTATACCCCTTGAAGGCAAGAATAAGAGATTAGCCATAAAGCTATTTCATCTCGTCGCGTCTGTTTGCAGTTACTATTGTAATCTTGTCCAAATTACCGTTTCAAAATTTCAGAATCATCAAATATACTGGCGCGTGTTGAAAATTTGTCAATTTGACAAAATTTCACCTGTGAATAGGTAGCTACGCCCTTGGTTGTCGTTCCATTTGGTCATAAGATTAATATGATTTCATTTTCAGACCAAACTGTTGATAGAGAAGAAGGTTCTGGACCAGTGGATCAAGATACCCTGTATTGCAGAGTTTGGTTCCTGTATTTACGACGACCTGTGCGAGATCTTGTACAGCGCCACCTGTCCGGAAGTGCTCACCCAGCACGACATTCCATGTTTATGCCCATATGCCGCGGTACGTATTATAGGACTTACCAAGCATTTACAAGCACAAAACAAAATAAAAAAGTGGAATTTGCGCCCAGCGAGAACTCGGGTCAGCCTGGGCATCCGCCCAGTGTGTTCAGAGTCTTTGCTGTGCGCTTAAAGGGTAGCTAAGGGTCTAAGCTAGCTGCATGCGGACAGTGAAGAGACTGGGCGGATGCCCAGGCTGACCTGAGTCTTCGCTGGGGCACATCCACTTCGTTGTCACCCGACGTAGGCGGAGGGGGACTATAGAAATGACCCTTGTCCGTCCGTGTGTGCGTTCGTCCGTGCGTCCGTCCTTCCGTTCGAAATCTTGTCCCCGCACCTCCTCCTACGTCTTTCATCGGATTGATTTGAACTTTTACAGATTGATTTCTCATGATATGAAGATGTGCATATGTTTTTTTATTTTTGTTTCGGTCATTTTTGATGGAGTTACAGCCCTTGCTGACTCAGACCTTCCAAAATCTTGCCCGCAACTCCTCCTACATCTTTCATCGGATTGATTTGAAATTTTACAGCTTGTATTCTTATTATATGAAGATGTGCATGTGGTTTTTGATTTTTGTTTCGGCCTTTTTAGTGGAGTTTCAGCCCTTGCTGTATCAGACCTTGTCCCCGCAACTTTTACCACATCTTGTATCAGATTGACTTGAAATTGTGCAGAATGTTTCATCATGATCTGAAGATGTGCATGTGATTTTTTAATTTCAATTGTCATATTTTTTACAAAGTTATAGCCCTTTGTGGTTTTTGACATTTTTCCAGCTTTTGAACCGTTTGGCCGAGAGAGCTGAAATTTGGTATGCTATTAGTATTTGGCGAATTCATCATTCTGATTATTTTAAGGATGTGCTAAATTGATTAGGCTAAATTGATTAGTGACAGAGTTATTCCACTTTCATAGATAACAGACGTTCACTTAAAGGTAAAAGGATAACTCCAGAACTATTCATATTAATGGGCTGAATTTTTCATAAATACATTGTTCGTTTTTCATCAGATTCATATTAGCAGGATCATGGCCCTTTTTATTTTGTTATTGGGTATACAGTCTTGATGTTTTGGCATTCTGTAAGGGCCTAAAGTTTCAGTCGCCTAATTTTACACATAAATGCCCCTTTCTAAACATAAGTATTTTATAACTTCATAGAGGCCCAGTAATTGGGCTTATGTCTTTGCTTAGCCGGGCCGCGTAGCGCAATCGGTAGGGCACCTGACTCATAAGTCAGAGGTCCTGGGTTCGAAACCCGGTCTGGCCACATACTTTCGTTTCTCCTTCCGCTGATTCAAGAAGGGCAGTTGTCAGTTACTAGCGAAAGTATGTGCACTTAGTACTGGTTAACTGCTTAGGAGGTCTAAGCCTGCCCAGGAATAGTGTGGTTAGGTTAACTGACCGTCCCGACATGACCTTAGCTGTTTACCGTGGACGTTAAGCATCAAAAGAAAAAAGAAAAAAATATAGATCTTTGCTTATGTTTCAGTTATTATTTGCTTACCAGGTTCTGTATTACACCTATTTTCTGTTCTTAGCCATATAGTTACTCTGAAACTGAATGTGTCGCATTTCAAACGTCGGGTGACACTTGGCCGATGGCCTTTTATTAGTTTTATCGTGTTGCGGCTCAAATAATTTCATTGGAATAAATTTCAACCAAGAATATAGGAGACAAAATAGTCAAGTGAAAACACTGGGGATGGCTGACTAACCATCCAACCTCTAATTCAGAGCAGTCTGGCGTGGGCCTGTACAATTTATAATGGAAGGCGATTATGAAAGGCTGTTTGCAATGGAATCTACTCCAGTGGGGATCGAGCCCGGGATTGCTATGCTAGCATGCCAGCGTATAACCCAATGAGCTACCGGGACTGCCTATGATAGGGAAATTGATCCTCAATATGAAAAGAATGTCCCTCGGAGCCTTTTCTATTTTTCAGAAAAAACTACAGCCTTTCACTGTCAGACTTTCATGCAAAATCCTTAGAAATCCTCGGTGGTTATTATTTTTGTTAAAGGAGAGCTGCACAATGGCAGCTTTCTCTTGAAAAAGCAAAGGGAACAGCTTTTGTAACGTTTGACTTCCTTTGAATATACGTCTCTGAAGGACACCAAGCAAAACAAAGTCTACTCTTAAAGAAAGGAATTTGCTCCCGGGAAAGATACATGTAGCTCTTCCCTTTAAGAGTCGATCATATTCAGAAGGGAGACAAAAATGAGAGTTGCTTCCCCTGGGAGTGTACCCATTCATCTTTATCATTCAATAGCAAATGAGCCGCGACACGAGAAAACCAACAATGTGGTTGTGCGCCCAGGGCAGACTCAGATCAGCCTGGGCATCCGCCCAGTCTGATCAGAGTCTTCGCTGTCCGCATGGAGGTAGCTTAGACCCTTAGCTACCCTTTAAGCGCAAAGGAAAGACTCTGTTTAGTCTGTGCGGATACCCAGGCTGATCTGAGTCTTGTTGGGCGTACATACTACTTTGTTGGTTTTCTTGTGTCGCGGCTCAAATAGTTTTTACTACCCACGGAAGTTTTAACTCATCCCTGTGAGGATATGACGTGATATCGCGTTGATGCGACGTCATGGCGATATGAGGTCGGTTGCCGGCTGGGATTGCATACTAGGAAACATTGCTAACTCTGGCACGAGTTTACATCGTTTCATCAGAAATTGCTGTCTTGAAATGTAAAGTAAACCCCATAATCCTGGACCTTTCTCTAATTTCAGAAAAACTACACCCTTCCACTATCAGACTTTGATGCAGAATCCTTAGTATTCCCCGGTGGAGATTATCATGTTAAAGGAGAGTTGCACCAAGAAGGAAAATTTCTAGCGTGTCTTGAACTATATCTTTCCATCACTGGGTGAAGCCAGGGGAACAGTTCTTTCACCCAACCATATGCAGATCCGATATACATATAATCAAAGATCGGTTTTGAGAACAGTCTTTATATGACCTATCTAGATCTATACCAGCCTTAAGAGCAAGCTGGCATCCGCAAAATGTTTAAAATTGTTCATAAAATGGATAAATGAGCCGCGACGTGAGAAAACCAGCAATGTGGTCGTGCGTCCAGCGCAGACTCAGATCAAATTTAAAGAGTAACTACACTTCAGGAACTGACTGAATCAGATCCCAAACCCTATCCCCAACATCAAAGGGAAAGATTGACAAAGACATCCCAACAAACAATAAATTACAAGTGATAAGCCGAGTCAGCAGCTCTTTACCAAATAGATGGCAACTCAGCTATCTTCCTTGAACTAAATAATTTAGACCAACAGACGGGTTACAACGGACTAAGCAAATTATATGAAAAACATTTAACAACTATTTTTACCAATTTTCTATTTTTATGATAGAAGGATTAAACTGAGGACACAATAAATTAAACAGCACCGAACATAAAACAAATGCAACCGCACAAACACATTGTTTGTTTTCTCATGTCGCGGCTCAAATGTGATCCTTTGCTTCATATGGCTCAAGAAATATAATGTGTAATAGACACAAATAGAAGGATCAGACGTTTTTTTGGTTTTAAAGAAAAATGTTTCTTCGTTGTTTTTTTTTCTTTAAATCACTTTTTTATAATTGTTTATATTGCTTAATAAAGTTTTTATGAGCGACAATTAGAGCGTGTCTCGCCTGAAAGCGCATTATCCCAAAACAGAGCTAAACCAGAAGCCCGGTGTAAAGTTAACGCCGCCGACGGCATAAAGAAATGCCCATGTCTCGCTTCTGCTAATGATATATAAATATATGGAATATTTATATAGTGGCTGTTCCATTCCGCAAAAAGCCATTTGCCGTAAAATTCCAGTCATTAGATCAAAAAGATTAAGGGTATAAAGAAGATAAACAATCCTGAGGACCAGCTTAAAAACAAATACATGTATGCTATGTAAAGCTAGTGAGAAATGGAACAAGAGCTTCGCAAGCGGCGCATAATACGCCCGTTGTAATGTCATAAAGGAATTATAGAATGAACAAGATTGTTTACGTAAGGAAAGACAGGCAGACAAGTAGGGGAAACCACACTTTAATTAATGACGGCAGCATTATTTAAATATTTAACACATCAAATACAATTAGTGTACCAAAAACCAGCTTCGAAGGTGAAGTGGCTCCTGAGTTGAGTAATGCCAAAGTCAAACAAGGGAGATAATTCATAAACTAAATACATGTATACTAGATATACCATTCTTGGTTCTAATACATTCCCTTGACAATATACACATCTCCATAAAGTTGTGTTAAAATATTCTAACGGTTAAGGAGTTACAGAGTAAACAGGAAATTTATGCATGGGCAGATAATCCAGTAAGCAAGCCAGAGTCGTGGTTCTTGCTCAGGATGCATTGCTCCATTATTACACACATTCCATCAAAGTTTCATTCTAATATATCAAAGGCAAAGGGTTAAGGAGATATGGAGTGAATGAAAATGCCTAGAATAATGATCAAAGGAAGGTTACTCCAAAATTAAGAAAAGGGGAGCAACCATTCTTATCTGTGACACATCATCTTGTGAACATGCACGTTGCTATAAAGTTTCATCATGATATTCCAAACAGTTACTGAGTCAATGAATGCACAACATAAGTATACACAAATATAGCCGAAAAGAACTAATAAAAGGGATGTAACTCAGAAATGAAGAAAGGGAGAGCAACCATTGTTGTACGGGACACATCATTGGGACATCATAGACATTGCTATGCGGTTTCATGAAGATATATCAAACAGTTATCTAGTTATGGCGCACACAAGACCTGCAGGTAAAAAAACAATCAAAGGGGCATAACTTGGAAACTAAGGAAGGGGGAGCAAACATTCTTGTATGCTATACATTATTCTTACCTACTACATATGCCTACAAAATTTCATGAAGATATCCCAAATGGTTACTGAGTTATGGCGCACACAAGAATGTTTACGGACGGAGGAAAGGGGGTTTACACCAAAATTAAGAAAGGGGGAGCAACATAAGTTTACACGAAAATAGCCGAAAAGAACTAATAAAAGGGATGTAACTCAGAAACGAAGAAAGGGAAAGTAACAATTGTTGTACGCAACACATCGTTGTGACTTTATACACATTGCTATGAAGTTTCATGAATATATCCCTAACAGTTATCTAGTTCTGGCGCGCACAAGACCTGTAGGGTAAAAACAATCAAAGGGGCATAACTTTGAAACCAAGGAAGGGGGAGCAACCATTCTTGTATGCGACACGTTCCCCCTACCTAATACATATGCCTACAAAATTTCATGAAGATATCCCAAATGGTTACTGAGTTATGGCGCGCACAAGAATGTTTACGGACAGACGGACGGACGGACAGCGCCACGACATAATACGTCCGTTTTTTCAAAACGGGCGTATAAAAATGCTAGAAGTCATGCAACTGTGGTTAAGACAAAACTTCAAAGTTGATTATTATATGCTTTGTATTTCGACGCAATATTGGACGTAAAATTTCATGAAGTCGACAGAGCATGAAAAATAAGTCAAGGGCGGTAATAAGTGCAACAGCCAAGGAGACCATTCTAAGAAGAAACTACATGCTATGTTTGATGATTAAAGGCTTCATAGTTTAAAGAGAAATGGGCTTATCAAGTCAGAGGAGCGTGAAATATAGGACAAGGGTAGAAATAAGAAGAAACTTTATACCAGGTTTGATGATTGAAGGTGTCATAGTTTGAGATAAACGGACATAAACGCTAGGGTCGACTTAACTGTGGACGGACAGACGTACGGAATAACTAACAGACTGACGAACGATATCGCACCTTGCTAAAGCAGGTGTGGCGAAAAATACTGTTCTTGTAAAGAAAATAAAAATTACAAAATAAGCTAAACCAGACATATCCCTTAAATGACGATTTGACTCACCCAATATTGACGGGTAGAAGAGTCTTGTAGGCATATGTGAGCCGCGTCACAAGAAACCCAACAAAGTTGTATGTGCGCCTAGCTGCACTCTTTTGATATGTGAAGTTTCATTTAGTTCCTTTAAATGCTTTCAGGTATGAGAAAATTATAAGGGCAGTAACTCCAAAATAACTTGGCCTGAAACGGGTTATGGTTCTAAAGCTCTGCACTCCCTCTCATTGTCCGCTATCAATATCTGAAGTTTCAGTACGTTCCCTTTAAAATTTTCAGAGATACATGTATACAACAGACAAGCAAAATAATGAACAAGAGGCCAATACCTGGGAATTTCGATAATTTATTATTCAGGATCAACAAGGGTGATCTTCGAAAACTAAGAAAAGCGCATGAAAAAAAAAAAAAAAAAAAAAAGAAGAGTTATCAAGTAAGTATCAAACTGTGGTTTTGCATGTTTAAAAGCCAATCAGGCGTAACAAGAAGAAAATAATTGCTTTGTATTATGATATGCGTGTATTTAGCATGCATTTATGACAAAAAATTATGGAATGAATGACTGATTTCAATATATTTATTACCTCAAAAAATGAGGTATGCAAAAACCTTGAATTTAGGGTAGGTAGGGTCAGATTGGATTATCTCCCCATGTCTTTGGGTCTGAATCACAAATGATCTGATTTCATACGGTTTACATATCTGTGGAAGCTCTGCTAAGAAAAATTTATAGACTTCATACTTTTGAAAATTCGGACGTGTCGCGCCGGTCTAATGGGGAAAATCCTCGCCTTAATCATAGAAGTCCTTTATGAAGTGGGCTCTAAAGTAAATCAGGTCATCTATACCTCGGTCCTAACCTGCATGCCAAATATAAGGATCCTAGCTTATGCGGTTCTTCAAATATTTTGTTCAAAATCTTGTTCCTATACAAAATGCCTGTGTCCAAAAAAGGGGAATAACTCAACCAAAAATTTACGAAATATGCTCAAAAGTTAATCAGGTCATCTGCATCCAAATCTGTAACTGTATGCGAAGTATCAGGACCCTAGCTTATGCGGTTCGTCAGATATTTTGTTCACAAGGTTGTTCCTATATAAAATGACAAAGCTGAAATAGGGGCATCTCTCCTAAATGACGAGACCGGCGGAGGAAAAAATATTCGGGTTCACTTATTTTTTATGTTCATGCAGCATACAAGATTTCAAGTTCATATCTGTTAAGGTTCTTGACCGTATGTAAGGATACCTTTGTACCATATGCTTCAATGCACTAAGTTGAAAAAGGGGGAATAACTCGGTCAAAAATTCACCAGTATTTTTCGAAACTGAATCAGGTCATCTACACCTTAGGCAATGTCTTCCTGCTACAAATCATCATCATAGCATCAGGGGTTCTCGAGATATTTTGTTCACAAAGTTCCATAGGCTTACAATGCACTAAATCAAAAATTCACGAATTTATTTCAAAAGTTACTCAGGTCATCTACACCTTGGGCAATATCTTGCTGCAAAAAAAATCATGATCCTAGCACCGGGGGTTCTCGAGATATTTTGTTCACAAGGTTCCATAGGCTTACGACGCACTAAGTCGAAAAGGGGGCATAACTCGGTCAAAAATTCTCGAATTTTTTTTCCATAAGTTAATCAGGTCATCTACATCTTGGGCAATGTCATCCTGCAAAAAGTCATAATCCTAGCATCAGGGGTTCTTGACATATTTTGTTCACAAGGTTCCATAGACTAAGTAGAAACAAGACCTGTCACAGCGACAGGATAGCTCGCCTGACAGCGCCTTGCCCATCACATAAAAAACTTTAACGTAAAACTTTAACATTTTGCTAACGCCGACGCCACCGCCGACGCTAACGCCAACGCTAAAGCCAACGCTAACGCCAACGCCGGGGATAGTGCAATAGCTCTTCCTGAACTTCGTTCAGGCGAGCTAAAAAGGAGCATAACTCTGGGTATACTGACTGGCGGAAAAAGAAACCAGAGGGCCAATGGCCATATATCGCTCACCTGAGCACTGAGGTTATGTTGGAAAAACTAAATTGCCACAGCAACAAAACCACATGCACAACAGCAATAAAACACACCATTTATGTGGAGGATAATATCACAAACATTTAGGCAAAAAATAAGCTTTATCCCCCCTTAATGGCTTTGGCAAAAATAAAAAAAATGAAAAAAAAATGAAAATTTGGCCTTTCAGTTGCAATGGCAACCAATCAAAATCAGGTCTTTGGGCAAAAGTCATATGGCTGATAGAGGACTACTCTAGGAACATTTCTGTAAAGTTTTTGTCAAAATACCTGCAGTAACACAGAAATAAATCCCAAATGACCACTTTCCCCATTGTAAGTCTATGGAACTTAAAGTTGCCATGGCAACCAGTCCACATGGGCAAAGATAATATGAAACATGCTTTAGGTAGAGGCTAATGTTATTAATATGTATGCAAAGTATCAGCTTCATCCTCCTCATGGCTTCACTTTTACCATTATAAGTCAATGGAAACTATAAGTTGCCATAGCAACCAAAGTTCTTACGGGGTTGGAAGAAAAAACAAAATTCATGTAGAGGCTTCTGTCATCAACATGTTTGCACAATATCAGCTTCATCCCCCATATGGCTTCTGAGCAGATTTTTTCTTTTTTTTTCTCGAAAATTTACCCTATATTTTGCCATGGCAACCAATCAAATTCAGCGATTTGGAGAAAATTCATATGAAACATCGATGACTATTCAAGAAACATTTCTGTAGAAAGAAAATCTAAATAAATGCAGTGAGACAGCAAAAATTGCCAATTTCCGTTTTCCCCATTATAAGTCAATGGAAACTCTTAGTTGCCATAGCAACCAAACTGCTGGAGTAATTGCCATGAAAAACTGTAATTCTATAGAGGCTAGTTCTAAGGTTCTTTCTGTAAAGTTTGAGCTTTATTGGCCACACAGTTTCTGCGGAGATGATTTTTTAATATTTTTCTGTTTTTAACTATTCGGTTGCAATGGCAACCAGCCAAATTGCGCAATTTGCATAAAGGACAAGGTTCGTTAACCTGCTCTATCGGCCCTGTAAATTGGCAAGAAAATCAAACAGCAAATAAACAACAGCGGCATTGTGCGAGTTTGTATGCCTAGCATCTTTACTGTCAGAATCAGCACTTGTTTTGATATGTTAATCTCTCTCTTTAGTGTAATAGGCTGCTCTAATGGGGTAGGGTAGCCGTATTTTGATGATTTTTGCGCTTTTTCGCGTCTTTGGTCGCAAATTTGACTATGGGCACAGTCGCCTTACACAATGATTTTTTGACAGTACTTAGATATTGTAATTGTCTATCGGTTATTAATAGATATTTTTTGTAAGGCAGCTGTGCCCATAGTGAAAAAATAAATTTTCCCTTTTATTTTTCAATGAGAAATAACAGAGAAAGACGCGCCAAGTTGTAACGTCACGTTTCCTTACGTCACGAAGTAGCATTGGGTGACGTCATTTGCAGAGAGTAACAGCTAATTATTCAAGGTTAATTGGCCGGTAAATACGTAGATACCGTATAAATCATATTTGACGCCCCGGAGGCGTTGCATTTTACGAAATGGGGCGGCTTTAATTAGAGCCGAAATTGTTGTAAATCACCCACTGCTTAAATATCATATAAAGATTATTTAATTCAAAAAGCTGTTAGGCTGTAAAATCCTCGAGCAAACATACACAATAAAGCATTCTGCGACAAGGTATGACACAAATTTCAAAAGTATAACTGTCAGCACGCGATAGGGTGAGTAAAGGAGATTGAGTAAACTGAAGAGATTGGGAAATAGTTACTTCCAACACACACGTTCTTTATAACTTCCCAGAGACACGCGATCCACAAGGCAAAGTGGCACCAATGTTGATGTAAAGAGATCATGCCTTTGCATCAACCCTAACACGACCGCGACCCAACCTCCCGTGCCTCTGGGCTGATACAGTGGACTCGACAGTATCGGATCAAGTTCAATAAAACTCCTGTTTTTTCTGTATGTGAATGCTAAAGGTATGTATGTTATGACACATAACAATTGCAAAACATCCCTTCTGGTATGTCAAAAAAATAATGATTGCCTGCAATTTTAGGGATGCTAGGACACATTACAAAGCGAAATTGGTTTCAATCGCCTAATGATAAAATAGTTTAAATAACCGAAATCTATTTTGGGGTTAACGAGCAACAGGCAAAATGCAAGCGCCGCTGAAGAGGGGCCAAGCTTTTCAACAACTCTCATTTGTTTCACAGCCGCAGATTTCGCTTGAATTTTTCACCCTGCACTTTGCCATTGGTCTAACTTGATGACTGTAATATAATGGTAAAAAATATTTGCTTCATTTGTGATAAAAAATGGGTGATGATTTACGAATGATCCGATACTGTCGAGGATCCGATACTGTCGAGTCCACTGTATTGTTTCAAAACGACACAACGCTGATACGCGCAGACGTGTCCAATGTCCGTTCCCAGATGGCACTTAAATCTGAGAGAGGAAAACAGAAACAAAATATCAACGTCCATCCGTCTCATCTAGGCTGTATCGACGCTGATACGGTACAGTTTAAAAATGTGAACTTCTGGGCTGACAATGTACCAGTCAAGCGATTCAGAGCAGTGCTGAAATATCCGTTCTTTCTAGTCAAACTTAAACTCCAAATAACCATCGACGTCAGTGCAAAGCGAGCTGACCCTTGCTTTTACGTTGATATATCATCACTGAAAATCATGATCGTTAAGACATAATACACATATGAGCCGCGACACGAGAAAACCAACAATGTGGTTGTGCGCCCAGCGCAGACTCAGATCAGCCTAGGCATCCGGCCAGTCTGATCAGAGTCTTCGCTGTCCGCATGGAGTTAGCTTAGACCCTCAGCTACCCTTTAAGCACCTAACGAAGAGTCTGACCAAACTGGACGGATGCCCAGGCTAATCTGAGTCTGCGCTGGGTGCACAACCACATTGTTGGTTTTCTCGTGTCGCGGCTCATTATATAGTCTCTATGTTCTCACTTACATGTAGTCCCGAAACGTCTATGCAAGATCACTAAAATTCGACATATTCTACCAGGCACTCAACGCCGAACCGATACAGAATCGACATCGATTCACCGCAATGACGTTGGCTCCACGCTGATTCGATGCCGATATTAAACAGTTTTGAGGTGAAAGGGTATTCTTTAAGTGGAAATAACTCTTAATTTTTGCCTCCCTTCTCAGTAGGGGTTGGGTTCAACTCTTTAAAGGATCGAATTTGCTTCTCTATACAGCGTTAATCTGCCTCCACCCCGCCCCTTACACACCTCTCGCACCCATAAACAGCCCCCCCCCCCCCCCCCCCCCCCCACAAGTAGCTCAGTATGTTAAGCGTCTGGCCTACGATTTAGAGATGATAGGTTAGATATCCGCTGGAGGCGGAAATCTTTGTAACCGTAAACGAGGTTCCATTGAACACGGTCTTTCATTTTTACCCTCCCATCGCCCTGATATAACTAAAATACGGTTAAAAAACACACACTCACACCCGACTTTAGATATTTTACCAAATTACGCACTATATTACAGTACAAACTCTTTCCACTTCCATATATACTTAGTAAAACAATTGAAGGATATCAAATTTCAATCCTGTTTGTGACTTTCAATGGAATATATACCAAATTAAATTTGCATGCATGTACTTGTACCGGGCGTATGCAATTGATGTGTAGGATTAATTAACGTCACGCTACAGTGGTTACTGTAAGGTACCATTCCAAATGTACTGACCCCCTACTGCAAAAAATCACAATTAAAATTGAGTTTAAACCTGCTGTTTCGCAAGTAATTCACATAGGTAGCTTGCCTGTCACCAAACTGCTCAAAATATAGGTTTTGCAATTTATTTAAACTGAAGTCTTTTGGATCTCTGAAGTGATCCTTGAAACAAAATTTCATCTTCAAATCTTGCATATTTTTTTGTTTTTGAGATTATAATAATGGCTAATGCATTAAATTACTGAGCACTTGACTTACTTCACAAAAAAAAAATAGATAAATAGAAATTATACAAAAATAAGTGAATAAAATATAAGAAAGTAAAATTAAAAATAACATATCAAAAATATACAAAAAAATAAAGTAGTTAGTTAGTGATAGATAATACGTATTACGGAAGCGTATATACGCCACCACTTGCTACATAAAACTGCCAGAGAAATATGTTTTTCTCACGAAAATGCCAGAAATAAGTGGCTTGACTGCGATAATATTAATAATGTTAAAACATAGTGCGTTTAGATCATTATTTTCACGGTTAGTCTCAATTTAATGTTGACAGACAAATAAAAGAAAACAGTGTGTCTAACTTTTTCTTGCTCGGCAAATGATTATCTGATTTTGATAAATAAGTATTTCACTATGATCCAAAAGTATATAGCCATATATGTGTTGTGGCAATATTTTTGCCTTTGATTAAAAACTACCATTTTGCGCGAAAACATTTTGCGTCTTCACAGATCACTTTCTGTCTTCGGGGTAGAATGATTGTATTATTTCCTTCAAAAATATAAAATATCAAGCAAGAGAAATCATATTTTGTTCAGATAGTTGAATATGTCGTATTGATAAATTTATATATGTCGGTTCGAGCCATTTTATATTTTGTAACAGTATTGATGCCCTTTGTTGAAAAAATAACAAGTAGTACTAATATTTTTCATTTTATGACACTATTTTTGCCAGTTGCTTTTTGAAATATGCATCGTGATATATATGTAAGGAGCGGTGCTAATATTTTTGTCCACTTGCTACTCATTATCTCATTCAGATTAATAAAGGACCTGGTATGATAAGGGCCGTTTTTGGCCCCCATTCAAATTCTCTTAAAAATGCATGGTTTCTATTGCTTATTATTTGTGTGTATGGGAACAAGCAGGAATAATATGTTTCGTGTGTGTTAATTCTCAGAATAACATGATTTCTGACATGCCTACGTTGTTTCAATAAAATGAAGGAAATTGCACCAAAAATGAGTTTAATACGTATTCTTTCAAGAAATAAGTCATTTACAATAAGTTTTGAAAGCTCTTAACAATAGGCTTTTGATGAAATGCTTATATGTAAGATTGCACTGCTAATTACCTGTGCACTGCACAAGGCCTCTCCAGGTACCCCACCCACTCAAGTTTGCAAGTCCGGAGACGCTAACCAAAAAATTCCAACAGATCAAAATGAAATGTATACCAGATTATTCCTTGTGTTCTAACTAAGAAAATGAATACCCACAACATATGTTTATTTTGTCTATGAGCAGAGATATGGGCGTTTTTATGTTGAGAACGCTGGGAAAATGTTCCAAACGCTGCCAGTTTGGTAACAAAAAGTTAAAAATAAACATTGAGCCCGGTCTCCAGCACATTTAATATTATCATGACATGTAAATATATTAAAATTTTATCTGTATACAAAATATTAAATGTGCTGGAGGCCGGGCTCATATAGTTTGACAGCCACAAAGGCCACCAAATTCGTCATTTTCGTCAGAATACGCTGGGGGTATGGGTATGTTCAGTACAAATATCACAAATATTTTGTGCAAGAACTGGTTAATTTTGTGTTTGCTGTTACATTCAAGGTTTGAACTTTCATATGAATACATTTTTATTAGGGAAATAAGACTTTTGAAAAATGAGTTTTCTGGGGGCCAAATATGGGCCTTATCATACCAGGTCCTTTATTATCAAAAACGAAGAAAAAGGAGCATGCGGAATGTCTTTTCTGTTTAGTCGATTTAATTATATGCAATAAGACGAAAGAAGATCAATATTTTTTTCTGTATTCAGATAAGATCTAGCAATTGTCAAAATCATTTCTCTTAAACAATAAAAGTTCGCTATTTGTTTAAACTAAAAACTACTGTTCGACCACAGTTCAATGGCAGTTTGCTTACCAGTAGGAAGGTAGGGGTAAAATCAAAATCTGTGAGAGTTCCTTCAAGACCAGAGAACACATTCAGAAGAAGTTACATGGGCGATACTACGTAGTTTCGGCTAATAAAGCCTCATCAGTGACCCTGACAATATCTGGTGACGAAACCAGAGAAAAGCATACTGTATTTTCTTAATTTTAATATGGCAGTCGATTCAATGACTGATTATTATCAAAAAGGGTCCAAAAGACGATGATCTAGAATAAGACTTTAAACCAATCTAAATTTTCAGATTTCTAAAAATATTACCATTTAGATGATGTACGGGTTTTACGGCCGCCACACGGCACAACACTAGCTGCAATGAGATAAAATCAACTGTAAGTTAACAGTTTAAACATTTAAATTGTGACTTCAAAAGTCCATTCCTATATAGTGTCATGAGACGGTATCAAAAACGGAGCTACAAGGCCACTCGGAAAAGACGTTTTATCAGTGGCCGAGGAGGCATATGGTACCCAAGGAATGTTTATGTGTCACAGGATAACTTCCATGAAAATAAACTATACCTATGGCAAGCCATTTTACTATTTATTCTGGAATATAGATATCTCATTTATTATATCAGATATCTTATATATTATATAAAATATCTTATTTTTTGTGTAAGACATCTTTTATCTATAAGATATCTTACATAATAAATAAGATATCTTATAAAAGATATGTTATCTTAAATAACATTTAAGACATCTAATTTAACATAAGAGATATCTTATATCCCATATATCTGATATCGGATATAAGATATCTTATATAGGAAATATCCTATATAGGATATGAGATATCTCATTTAATTTTACATATAAGATATATGCTATATCAGATATCTTATATAAGATATCTTATATAGCATATATTACAGGACCTGCTAATTTCACAACTTTGACGTTGTATCGTGATCATACTTACCTTATTTTAGCGAAAAAACAGATAAAAAATTTAATGGGCGTTTATTTGTGGCTGCATGTCAGCAGAAACGTGTCACTTCCGCAACGACTATAACGATAAACTGTTAGCATAGTCCCCGTAGCCGGCCTGCGAGGATAGTCACCAGCCAGATTACCCCCGCTTTAGAATCGCTGTCCACCCTCCAAATTTGATAATGTATTAAAAATAACAATGCGATTGAACTTTGATACAAATAGATATACTGAAACTAACATACATTGATCATTGATACAAGGAATCCAAAGGCAAATTTTAGTAAATCTAAACTATTTTTCTCACGAGTTGCAAGATCTCAATGTTATAAACCCCTTTCACGTACTGGCAGACCCTCTACATCATACTTTTATTATCATCATCTTCTTCTCCTTCTTCTTCTTCTTCTCTCTTCCTCTTCTATTTTTTTCATTCCTTCCATAGAATGTTTTGGACGCATCTATTCAATATATGTGATTAGCTAATGATTGATGTTATATAAGTACATATTTTGCAAATTCTTACTACTCTCATAAGTATTTATATATGTATCGTATGTACTTGTACAGTGCCGTCTAGGAGAGGATAAATATAGGCCTAGCCTACATCCAATCCTTAGACATTTATATATATGTTTGTTTTCACAAATGTATGTATTTGTCGGAAATTTGTAATAATAATAATATAGCATATATGATATCTTATATGCTATATCAGTAACCTGAAATATTACATAAGATATCTAATACGTAAATTAAAATAAGATATCTCATATTCCATATTAGATATCTTATATCCTATATAAGATATTTTATGTGCCATATAAGATATGTAATATAGTATAAATATATCTGATATATTATATAAGAAAGGTTATATGAAAAATTAAATAAGATATCTCATATCCGATATAAGATATTTTATATCTTATATCAGATTTCTTATATAGAATTTTAAGATGTCTCATATGTTGTATATGTTAATATGTTATATGGCATAAAAGATATCTTAATCGGCATATTAGAGATCTAATATACTATATAAGATATCTACTATGCATTATAAATAGTAAAACGGCTTGCCATATATACCTGCTGCATCGTCTCACTACCTTGAGATTTATTGGACCCTTTGCTGGGAACAATACCCCGAGGTGGGTGAGGAAGGAGGGTAGTCGTATATAAAAGTGGTATACGTATATGTGCTGCGTAAGATTTAAATCTTAGGGAGCGACTTGTCACTGACAAAACGGTGGGTTAAGTTGACTTTGTTGAGGTTTAAAGGCCCAGTAAACAACTAAAGTCATGTCGAGCCGGTCAGTTCCTGTGTCGGCCAAGACATCCTAAGCAGTTAACGAGTATTGCGTGCATATACTTCCGCCACTAATCTTGAATCAGCAGAAGGGAGAGAATGTATCATTGTCAATCTCGACGAAAGCATTTTGGATCCTGAGGAAATCATTTAAATGATCTTGGTAAAGGACCACTAGGCAATGCTATATACTGAATTGCAAGCATCTGGGCCAAGTGGTTCTAAAGAAGAAGATTTTTGAATATTTTTCTATTTATTTCTATGGTTTAAACCCAGGACCCAATGGGGTAGGGCCATTTTTTAACTTGATGCCAACATTTGAGCAAACCTAGTAAATGACTACTAGGCAATGCATCATACAAAATTTCAAGCATCTGCACTAAGGGATTCTGGAGAAGAAGATTTTTAAGTATATTTTATTTCGAACCCAAGACTCCCTGCCCCAGGATCATTTTGGATCCCATGACCACCATTTATACAATCTTTGCAGGAGTCCACCAAGCAATGCATCATACAAAAGTTCAAGCATCTGAGCCGAGTGGTCCTGAAGATGAAGATTTCTGAATATTTTTCTATGTATTTCTATGGTTCAAACTCAGGACCCCCTGCCGCAGGGCCATTTTGGACCCTGGGGCCATCTTTGAACAAACTTGATAAAGGACTACAAGGCAATGCTACATACCAAATTTCAAGCTTATGAGCCAAGTGGTTCTGAAGAAGAAGATTTTTTAATATTTTTCTGTGTATTTCTATGGTTCAAACCTAGGACTCCTTGCCGCTGGACCAGTTCGGACCCTGAGGCCACCATTTGAACAAACTTGGTTTAGGATTACTAGGCAATGCATCATACCAAATTTCAAGCATCCAAGCCTTGCGGTTCTGAAGAAGAATATTTTTTAATAATTTTCTTTGCATTTCTATGCTTCAGACCTTGGACTCCATGCCAAAGGGCCATTTTGGACCCTGGGGCCACCATTTGAACAAACATGGTAAAGGACTACAAGGCAGTGCTACATACCAAATTTCAAGCATCTAAGCCTTGCGATTCTGAAAAAGAAGTTTTCTGAATATTGTTTCTATGTATTTCTAAGGTTCAAACCCAGAACCTCCTGGGCGGGGACATTTTGGACCCTGGGGCCATCATTTGAATAAACTTGGTAAAGGACCATTAGGCAATGCTACATACCAAATTTCAAGCAACTGAGCCCTACTGTTCTGAAGAAGAAGATTTTTGAATATTTTTCTATATATTTCTAAAATTCAAACCTTGGACTCCCAGCCCCGGGGCCAGTTTGGACTCAGGGGCCACCATTTGAACAAACTTGGTAGAGGACTACTAGGCAATGCTAATTAAAACATTTCAAGCATCTGAGCCAAGCAGTTCTGGAGAAGAAGATTTTTAAATATTTTTCAGTTTTGAACACAAGACCCTCTGCCCCAGGGTCATTTTAAACCCTGGGGCCACCATTTAAACAACCTTGGTAGAGGTCCACTAGACAATGCTTCATACTAAATATCAAAGCCCTAGGCCTAGCGGTTTCAGAGAAGGTGTCATTTACAGCAAATCGTTGACGACGGACGACGGACGACGCACGACGGACGACGCACGACGGACACTGGGAAATCACAATAGCTCACCCTGAGCTATGGCTCATATGGCTCAGGTGAGCTAAAAAGGGATTACTTATGTTACCCTAAATTTAAATGGATGGATCCTATACAGAAATCCTTTGTGTGGCTGGGAAATTTCAAGTCTTAGCACGAAATCATATTTTTTATACTTAGATACTCTTACATGTCTAATATACATACGATTTTACCGAAACAATACATTCTCGGAAGCAGTTTGATAACGGTAGCGTCCGTAAAGTTTGATAGGGGTCGGAAATCTTCAGCGGTGCGGTACATTATTGTACCCCAATGTTGTTCAGTGCGTTAATATTTGTGCATGAATATTTTGGGAAAAAATATTAAATATATAGCAATAAAAGATAACATCAAGACTTCTCGAGATAATAATGGCAAATGAAAATATATTTAAACGCGTTCACATACATTTTATGATCATTTTCAATTAAACATTTCACAAAGACAGATCATAAGCAGAGAACAAATAAAATATTAAGCGCGAAAAACTTAAATTTTGCTAGCATATTTATGTAGCAAGTGGTGGCGTATATACGCTTCCGTAATAATACATGAAAATATATGTGAAATGTGTTCAATTTTCATTTTTTTTTTTCTTTCCTCATGTTCTTTTTTTTTTTATTGTTTTTTTTTTGTTGTTGTTTTTTGGCCTTTTTTATTTTCTCTTCTTTCTTTCTTTTCTTTTTCTTTTTCTTTTAAATTAATATTTTAGTATTCTTTGACTGTTAATCAGCCAATTATATTTTACAAATTATAGAAAATATTGTTCTGATCTCTTATATTTTGACGGATGCATGAATTTATCCCACTAGGACCCCTCAGGCAGGCAGTGCTTTCAGCACTGCATTGTTTTATGAGGTGATTAGGAGGTGCCTTTGATTTTCTTATCACTTGTTTATTGGAGGGGATTAGTTTGGGGGGGGGGGGGGGGGGGTCATAATGATAGAACAAAATCCGGGCCTTTAAGCGTGACTTTTATTGGACAGCCTTTTAATTGTAGATACCCGATACTACTGAATGCATACATATTGAAATTTGTAAAGATTTTGTTTTAAGTAAAAATAATCAAGAGAATTTTAATATCCTTCAATTGTTTTACTAAGTATAGTTTGATGCTGTAATCAAACACGTCTCACCGAGTATTGGTATTGTTATCATTCTTTTACTAGTGATCAAGACAGAGATTGTAAATCCATAAAGTTAAAAAATCTAAACATTGGGGAAACCTACAATAATTACCGTAACTGTCCTAACATTGAAGATTTTTTTTTCATTGTAGTAATGCACCTCAAAGATGCAGATAGAATAGCAAACAGAGCAGATCCAGGAGCAGTCTGATCTGGGTCTGCACATCGAGGATCAACGTCATAGACTTGTGGAAAGCGACACTGTACCAATATTTATATCACTGCGAATCCCTGGATGCACTGTAAAAATTTCCGTAGATTTTACGGTAGAATTCCTGGAAATCAGCTGCCAGTCCATTTCCCGTAATTTTTACGGGCGCTTGTAAACATTGGCAAGAATCATTACGCAAAGTGGGGTAGGATAAGACAGGTAATGTTTTGGTCTTACAGACCTTCAGCACTAGAAAGATATTTTTGAGTGCGGTCGAATAACATAACTCTACCAAATCGTGATTTCAAAAATTGTTCTAAAGGCAGACCGTTCAGGCCGCAGACGCCCGTAAAAATAACGGGAAATGGACTGGCAACTGGTCTGCCGTGAAATCTACGGACATTTCTTTACGGTTACCAGCTCTCGCGCATTTGCCCACAGAATGCATGAACGAAAGGATAATTTAGTTGCATGTCGACTTTGTCGAGCCATGCTTGAAACATGCATCAATGAAAGAACGTTTTTTGTTAATATATAAGAGCTATAAATGTGCGATCATGCAAATTGTACTTTTGCTTTTATTCAAATTCCATTATTGCCATTTCGCGATGTCTGTTTTCAAATATTTATTTACGAAGCTCCCGATGACATTTCACTTTCTTGTCGGCTGGTTCAGTTGTATCGTAACGGGGCATTCGGGAGCGAAAAAACGAAGCTTCCGCTACTGCTCCGGGGAACGTTATCTGCGATTCTGCACGAGGTATATTCGAGCATATTTTTTATAGTCATTCTTATTTCCATAATATTGTCTTTTCCAACTCTCAAAACGATGTTTCCCATGAGGCTTCAGGGATGCACCTCCTGTCACCGAGTCCTCGTGTTCTCTCGTATTCACAGAAGAGAGTTTGTGTTCGACATACACATACATGTACTTTATTTATTTACATGTATATGACAAGAAATTCAAAAGAAAAAGAGCATTTCACTTTTAAATGTACAAGATTTAAGCAATTTACTGAGTGGAAAAATAAAATGCACTTAAATGTATGATCCCTCGTTGAATTGCTACTGTTAATTTTTTGTGGGGAGGTTACCAAAACAGGTCATAATTTAGTCTCGCATGAGATGGATGGATATCTTTTAATTTTGTGTCCGTTTCAACAGTACTTAAGTCATATCAGCATGAATAGAGAGTGATATTGATAGACTCTGTGTAATGAACCTGTTTACCAAGAATTTCCGCTTCCTGCAATCAGAGCCGCCATCGAGAGAGATGGAGAAAGAAAAGATACACTAGAGGAGAATAAAATGTCCAAACAAGCCCCACCCGCACCTACTGTAAGCACAGAGGGCCATTGCTTCACTGTTTCCAAAGTCGGACTTCCCGGCATTGACAACTACCCGGCACCATCGCCCGACCACAAGCACCTCGGTAAGAGCCGAATTTCGACTGATGACATAGGAAAGAATATCATGATCTCTGTTTTATTTCTTATCAGGCCATCAGAACTCCAAAGCAAACGATACAATTTTAATATAAGGTAAAGGTGTCCCATAGCCAAATAGCCGTATGGGCAGTGGGGGTTAGAGACCCACTGTATCTTGGGCACAGCTGAAGAAAGGCGGAGCCCATCCCTCTCCTTTCGCTGTCTTATCCTTCCCTGATTCGAAAAAGGTACCCATTTACTGCTGGGTCGACAGAGTTTTCCAGTCATCGGATGGCGACGGTGAGCCGCGAACTCGCGACCTTCCGGTGACTTTCTGCACAATAGCCGAGCCACTCTAACCACTCGACTACGGCGCCTCTCTTAAGTTTAATATAAACATAATTATGTTCTCCTTCGACTCCGTCTCATCCGAACATAAATCATTTATATTTTATTGCCTTGAGAGCCCCTCACCTCACTTCTCTTATAAAGAAGGATACACAACTCACTACCGCAACCACTTTGCTGTTCCAGCACGAGCCTGGAAACTTCCTAATCAATGATAACAAAAATACAAGTATAGGATGTGCCAACAGCCAGCTGCTTGACTAGTGTATTGATTCAATGACAGTGACAAGAAATTAGCAATAGAATAATTGTTGAAAGACAATCTCTGCCCACAGAACATCCTGTCATCCCAATGAACCACACGATCATCTCGTAAACCAGAGCAACAGCTAGATAGTGAAACTGTGTGATGACATTTGACTCTGAAACAGACTAAAATTACTTAAGTATCTCGTATACATGGTTGATCTGTTTTCTAAAATGAATTTTAACGGAACTGCAAAATCTGCACTGTCAGCACAGTATTCGAATTCTAAACACTATTCTGTCTATATTTATCATAAGTTGTAGCAGTATCAGTAGAAATAAAACATATTCATAGAGAAAGAAAATTCCTGCTACTATTCTATGAAACTATATTAAAATACCTTACGTTATAAAATTAAAACATTACCCTCCTGTGTATGGATTGTAGAACAGATGCCTCTGTCAGTCATAATTACCACTTCGCACGGATCTGGGTATTACCCTCCTGTAGCCATGATAAGTTATAGCTCCTATGGCTTCTCTTTGCTATAAATATTAAATCATTAACATTAATGAACATACATGTATATTATTCAGTAAACTATACAAAACGGTTAACAATTGTTTTGGCCTTTCACATGCTGATATTATAATGCAAATGACTGTGTAATGATAAATTTACAGAACTTCAAATTTGCTTAAACTGATCCTACCTTTTAAAACACTCAGAATGCCAGAAATAGTATGCACCCTAGGTTTCTAAGGCTTTTTCCTCAGAACTCACCCATTGCTCGGGGTGGATGGGTGGGGGAAATGTATGTGTTTCTTTGTCGCTGGCTTTGGCTCGAATGATTCAGTACTATAATTCAACTTCGTTTTCCACGTGAAAATTGCCATCATGTGATTACATACCTTTACAAAACCAGTTTATAACTTAGTAAGCCTACTATATATTATACCGTATACCCTCTAATAAACTCTCATACTACCACGATTACATACACAGAAATTTCAAGAGCAAACAAATATAAATTCCAATAATGTCGTGAATGAAAAACAGCAGATTTGCTTGGAGTAAGTTTGCGTTCGCATTTATTCCGCAAAATAAAACATACGTAACACAAAATGCTAGAACAAAAACAACCTAACACGGGATTGAGAAATAATAGTGCCTTTTTAAAGGTGATAGTGTAGCGAATATTGAATTTCACAGACCTTTCTAACTCACCACAGTATTATATACTGACACAAAAAAGAAACGTCCGTTTTATAAGGTTCTGTATCTTTTGAACCAGTAAAGTTGTAACCATACAAAATAAAACAAAATGTGTCCTGAGCTTCTGGCACACTTAATGTTGTACCCGTTTTACTTTTTCTCCATAGCCACAAGATTTATCGAATTTTATGTCAAAACCACCATTTTATTCCTTAGCAGCAAGTTATTCGTCAAAACCAGAAATGTTTTGCGTTAAACGAGGGTCAGAAACGTCGACAAACGAAAAATCAACTTTTAAAAGCAAAAACTGTTTCTTAAATGAACGAGAAAGCAACCCAAAGTCTTCGGTTTATGAAATTATCTCCCTTTTAATTAAATTAATAACGATTTTAGAACTTCCATATCTCCATAACCGTTCATCATTTTGGCACCGTTTCTGTTTTATTTGACTATACTTGTGTATGATAATGACAACATACATCAGAAAATAAAAATCCAACTTGGAATCTGAAATCCCTGTTCACTAAAGCCCGGTTTTATTACCCCACCCCTTACAGGAAAGTAATCAGGTTATGTTGTAACTAACTTTTTGCGATGCTGCATGATGCTGATTTCAATGCTATTGATGGCTAGAAATGAATTTTTAAGTAGTCCTATGCCACTGATTTCCAAACTGATGGACCAACAAGGTAATGTCTGCGGGTATCCACGCACGGTCATGATCGACGTTTTGTGACGTCACTTTAAGTGATAGATGTATGCCATTGGTTGCGACAGTTAGTAATGCATCTAGCACTCATAAAATCTCAGCAGCGTGTCTGCTCAGTGATGCTGGGATGTGCTGCGATGGTTAAAACACGAGATTCTGATTTTGTGACTTTCGAATTTGGGCACTGGCGCTTGCGGCATTGTCATTGGCGTCGATGTTCATTGAATGGATTTCCATTCAGCGCCGACTGCGGAATAATGGACGTTATTGAAACAATACATTTAAATGAAATGTCTGTGTTCAATTGAAATTCTCAGACACAATTGAAAAGCGGACGTTTTTTGTTTGTGTCAGTATATGTAAATCCATTATAAATAGATTTACATATACGTAAGAGCTCCCGCAGAAAGAATAGCAACATCTAATGTACCCCGTTAAGGAGCGGCAGCACAGAGCAAGCGGAAAAACGCCACACAGCAAATTTATAACGTCGTTAACGTCATAAAATCATTAAATACGTCGCGTGGGGCAGGGTATGTTAATGACGTCACAAATGTGTAAATAAGACATGACTTTTAAAGAATTCATTTTCAGTCGCAGGAAACGCGTATGTATGATATAGTAAAATTTCATCGATTCCCGAGACAGGGCCGATTTGGACCCTTCGTGAACCTTGTCCTTTAACAAGGCTGGTTAAAGACTACTCAATGTACATTTTTATGCAAGTTTTGTCAAAATGTCTGCAGTGGCATAGCAATAAATGCAAATTTTCTATTTTGCCATTTTAAGTCAATGGTAACTTTCAGTTCCCAAAGCAACGAAACTGCCAGAGCAATTGCCAAGAAAAACAGTACTTTTGCAGAAGCTAGAACTAAGATTCTTCCTGTGAAGTTTGAGCTTTATTGTTTGCAGTTTCTGAGGAAATGATGTTTGAATATATTTTCTATTTTCAACCTTTCGGTTGCCATGGCAACCAGCCAAGTTGTGCAATCTACATAAATTTCATGTGGTTGATACAGGACTACTCAAGGAACATTTCTGTAAAAGTTTTGTCAAAATTTCTGCAGTGACATAGCAATAAATGCAAATTTTCAATTTTCCCCTTACACGTCAATGGAAACGAAGTTGCCATAGCAACCACAGTTCAGAAGCGATTTGGATAAAAAAAACAGTATTATTGGTTCCCCCTGCCCATAGATGCCACGTATGAAATTTGGTAACGATGGGTCTTGTAGTTTCAGAGATGTCGTTTGAAAATGTTGACGGACGACGAACGGACGGACAACGGATGACAGATGCCTGCCTATACTATAGACTCACCTGTGAGCCTGAGCCTTCGCCTCAGGTGAGCTAATTATGATGGGCACGCATGCCCGAAGTTACATACCAAGTTTCAAGGTCGTCGGCCTTTTGGTTCTGGAGAAGATTTCTGAGGGGGTTTTACCATATATGGGCGTGGCGGCCGTCTTGGTAATGTGACCCAGATACCACGAACAAACTTTTGTTCCCCCAACCTAGGCAGGCTCCATATGAATCATGGCTTCGATCAGCCCAGTGGTTTCAGAGGAGAAGATGTTTGAAAATGTTGACAACGGACGATTGAATAGAATAGAACGATTGCCTGGCTATACTATAAGCTCACCTATGAGCCTAAAGGCTCAGGTGAGCTAAAATTACGGGTCCGATTATTTTTCAAGTACATGCCACGTAAAATTTCAAGATGCTAGCGTAAGCTGTTCTCGAGTTTCCCAGCTGCCAAAAAGCGTTACTGACGGACGGACAGGCCCAAACCAATATGCCCCCCCGCCCCAACTTCAGAAGTTGGGGGCATAATCAGAGGTTATTCATTGTTCATGCTTTGTGTTCTCTTTTTATCGGTTACATTCCTTTACACTTCTTTCTTTTCAACGTCATTTTGCAAAGATTCAAACTTTTTTGCACAAAAACCGGAAGTGAAGGTAACGGACATTTGAATTATTATTTAAATATGCTTGGAACTGGTACATTATGACCTGGGTAGGTAACAATCAATGAGCATCGATGAAACTTTTTTTCACGGATCTTTGCCATTTTTCATTGTTTTTACAGCGAGGTATTCATTCAGATGCATAAACATTAAAATTTGACAAAATGTGAATTCGTTAAAATTTTATGCGAAAAAGTAACCAAATTTCCATTTTCTCGAAATTTCTATGCATGGTTGCACACTCTGTATTAAAGCGTTTGCAGAAGAACTCAACCATGCTAACTCATACTAGTGCTCAAACATGTCCAATATTGCAAACTCTGGGTAAAATAACATGATGTACAATGGTGCGTTTTTAAAGTCCCTAAGTATATTACAATGAAAATATGGGAGAAAATGAGACAAAAGACCTTTTCTGATTGATTTATTTCTTCTACCACTTCCAACCACACCTTACCAGTAATAAAAAACAAACTATAGTGTAACATGATTTGAACCACAACAGAAGACAATGCATCTTATGACATGTCACCAAGACTACTGTCAGCCAGCACTCCATGTTTTTGGGGTTTTTTGGTTTGTTTTCTTTCTGTGTGTTTGTTTCTTTCAGCATGTCCAGATATTTGGTGTGAAGAGGGACTACCACCCAAAGCTTGAAACAAGATACGGTTTTCACCATAATTTAAAGAAACCTGATTTTTTCTCATTGGTTTTTAATTCGGACGTAACAGTGCATTCAAGGAGGTTTCCAGCACCAAATCCGTATCTGACACCACCTGGTCTTATTTCACATCAAAAATAGGTTGTGGCCCTTCAACAGAACCACCTCTTTGGAGGTGGTTCTGTTAAAGAGGTCACAACCTGTTTACTGGCTTATGAACAGAAATTTTCGCAATTATCACTGGAACCAATCTGACTTAATCAGAATGCAAGGAACTGAAAGCTGACAGAGTCTTTACTGTTTGTAGAAATCCTAAGACAACCATAGTACTTCATTTCTATTATATGCAACGATACTACATTTTGTGGCAACATAGTACAAAAATGTGAACAAATCAATTCCCGCAAGAGCCTTACAGTTTATATAAGCTAAACTTCTGGGGATGAAAACCTTAATAAACCTAAATCCCTCAGACCTTGAGAGACTAAAGAGAGTTCCAGATCAGACGCATAGTTGATAATTCTATTTTTTCTTCTCTCTAAATGTAGAAAATGTATATTGTACAGCAACCTTGGATAGTTAGTAAAACCGTATTTTATGAAGACCTGAAGCATTATGCCATTATTATTATCATCATCTAAGACTGTAGCTGCAGAGTAATTCTAAAGAGATCAAACAATGAAATTATGAAGACAACTTTCATCTCATAATGCTGGCAAGTCTCTAGTAGTGTAAAAACTAAGGCTTTTTGCATTTTTCAATGCCATCAATAGGCAAGACAATTATTTCAATTAAGAAGTATGGAAAATGTTATATAATGGCACCACTTGAACCCTATAGATCATCACGGATTCAGTCCCTTCTTCTGTTCACCCCTTTATACTGATGATTGGTTGGTTGATGGTTGGTTGATTTGATGCTTAACGTCCACGGTAAATAACTAAGGTCATGTCGGGACGGTCAGTTAACCTAACCACACTATTCCTGGGCAGGCTTAGACCTCCTAAGCGGTTAACCAGTTCTAGGTGCACATACTTTCGCCAGTAACTGACAACTGCCCTTCTTGAATCAGCGGAAGGAGAAACGAAAGTATGTGGCCAGACCGGGATTCGAACCCAGGACCTCTGACTTACGAGTCAGGAGCCCTACCGATTGCGCTACCTGGCCCTTATACTGATGAAAACATGAAAATGTTCTTTTGCAGGACCGTTACTGACTTGCCTGTTTCAAATGCTTTGGCACCTTGCAATTCACTTAGAACAGTAAATTCACTGTAATTATTTTCTTGACATAATGATTTGAATACTATGAGACACCGGTATCACAAAAACTTCTCCATTCCCGTAATGTTATAAATCATTTGACTGTCTAGTCAATGTTCTAACAGTAAGGAAACCACCTGAAATCACCACGAAACATGTATCATTTACAGATACACGCCAGGTTAAATGTGCTCTTCCCAGAGCTCTAGATAAGAGGGAGTATTTGATGATAATTAAGGATAATTTTGTTTATTTCTCATCGAAACCATATGTTGTGACCCCTCATCTGAACCGTCTCGTCGAGACGGTTCAGATGAGGGGTCACAACATATGTTATTATGCAGAATTTACAAAAATTATCCCTAATTATCACCAAATACTCCCTCTTATCTGGAGCTCTGTCTTCCCCCAAACCCCACACCCATATAGAAGCTGATGCTTATCCTATCATCCACTTGCTGACCAATGACTTAATGTTATGAACTAGAACAGCTCTTACTGAACAGAGCTCATAATATGGTTCTTATCTGGACCGGTGTGTTACAATTGGGATGAGCACATAAACCTGATGCAGCCTTAATTTAATATGGCAACAACAAAATGTAAAACTTCTAAAGCTCCTGAAAAGTGAGGTTTGTGTGATAGTTCTAGGTCAGTTAAAATGTCCCAACAAAAACATTCACTGTTTCCCATCATATTAGAACTTGTGTCAGTTCGCACTACGAATAACAATGTATGTTTTTTGAGTGTGGAACATGAATCCATCAAGAATTATCCTCAGAAACCCCTCCCTTATCAGGACCTCAGTCTTCAATGAAATGATGACTCCTCCTCCTCTAACAATTCCTGTATGTGAGCTGCCTTTGAAAATAAGCAAGGATACTAAGCTTCTGTTTGCTCCAGAGCTCCTGTCGCAACCTAGTCTTTATGATAAATCAAAGAATAGATCAATTCCAAGAAGTTTTCATTCTCCTTAAAACTTAGAGCCCCTATCAGAATGTGGGGCCACAACCTATCCTTTTATGCAGAAAACAATGATCTAGTCTGAGCAGTCTTCACTGGGTGCTTTAATGGTAGCTTAGGGTTCAAGCTACCTCCATGCCGACAGCGAAGACTGGATTGATCCGAGTCTCCCCAAGGTGCACATGCCACTTTGTTGGGTTTTGCCGTGTTGTGGTTCAAATAATCCCCGTTCTGATGCTAAATAGTTCAGAGCTCCCAGGAAGGTGTGATTTAAAGATAATTCTGGAACATATTGTGACCCTGATTAAAACCATCTCAACAGACAGGCCTAATAAGGTGTAACAACACGTTTTCATTGGTAATTAGAAGAAAGTATCCCCAATTCTCACAAGGTACTCCATTACTTGAAGCTCAGTAATTAGTTACTATCTGGAGCTCAGCGAGAACAAATATTCACTGGAAACAGCTGAGGCAAACAGAAGATGAATAACCTCCCCTCCTCCAATGATTAACCTTTACCAAGTCTATCCCACCTCTTACTAATACTAATCTCCCCAACTTATCACATGGAATGAATTAGCTCTACCAATATATATTACATATCAGAGAACAGTCGACATCTACAGCATTTTAAATGCAAATTCAAACAGATCATAGCACAGAAGCAGAACAATGAAGTCATACATATATATACAAAATTTGGTTCATTATTATCAGCTTTCCTTCTCAGGGCAAGCTATGTGTTATTTCATGTAGTTTTACAGTATTTGGCCATGCACTCCTTTGGCCTTCTCAATTGGGACTACAGTAAGGATACATTATATGGTCTGCACATTTTTCATGTGGCTATTTTCATGAGCAGACAAACTTCCCTTAATTTAACCTTGGCCAGATACTTCCTCATCAGAGTATTAAAGCGTGACAATGAGACCAAATGGTATAGTATACAAGCACTATGTTTCAAATATGGAAACCAAAATCAACTCCTGCACCCACACGAGAAGACACTGTAATATGACCTGATATAATCAGAAACAAAGTAAAACACAAGGCACTTTCTCCTCAGCTACATATTACAGCACTCCATCAATAAACAATACTGTATAAAAGCAAAAAAAAGAACAAACAACAGGGCCATGCTCACATGACTCTTCTTACATTAAAATAGCCTACAGCTGGTTCTGAATATTACAATTGTTCAGATGTTTTCCAAATGATAAATTTCTATTATTAAAGCAGTATTCCTGCCCAAAATTTATATTTTCTCAAAATCTTTGTATAGAGATTTTAATGCACTATAACTCTGATTTCTATTCACTTCATGACTTATTTAAAAGCAGGAATGATACATTTGGCTTTATTGCTAGCCTGTTTTATTTTCTGTAACCCGATAAAAATCAATACACACTGGAGAATGTATATTCTATATGCAACACGACCCAACTTACACATCAAAAGAGCAGGTAAAAGTGTTTTAGCTTTCTAAAGGGCAAAAAAACAAAGTTAGGAGTCATTTTAAATATTTAATGGAATGGATCATTTTGAGCAGGATAACTGCTATAACAACAATTGAATCAAAAATCCGCCTCAAAGCTTAAAGGGGTCTACAGTTCTACATAATAATTTTAGCTACCTTGCATTTTGAGGTGCCCAACTGGCAGTCAATATATTCAGCAGCAGTCACCAGAGTGTATTGAGCATGACAAGTTCTTGATTTGTTTAACTGGCAACCACTTCTGCTGTCTGTGGTGCCATACTGCTCTTGTGACTGAAAACAGTAACTCATGAGTACTTTGTAATATAAAAGTTCAAGATCTTGTAGTTACGCCAGCTTAATATAACCGCTTTAACAAGGTAAGTGGTGGTTGATGGACGGACAATGACCAACACAATAGCTCATCATGAACACTTTGTGCCCATGCCAACTAAAGAGGAAAGGCTGATTATATTGTTAAAAACAGCTGTACTGAAACCTAATTCCAGAAATACAAAAACCAATCCTATTTTATTGGACCTACTTCATGCTGCTTCAATAATACACAACTGCAACAGAAACTCTCTTCCCATTCACTTAACAAGAATTTTATCCACTAACAGCTGAACTATATATAACCATAAAAGCCTTAATAACAGACATTTTTGCACCTTCTTGAAGGAACATACAAATCTATAGTTGTGGAAAAAAAGTACAAAAAATGACTGTTTAAAATCTGGTTATTAAAACTCAATTCATAGCCAAGCTACAGAAAGTTAAATTATATACATTTATAACATGGACTACAATAAAAGCACTTTTCTGACACTAAAAAGTATGCCTACAGTAACAAAAGTAGTAAGAGAGACCAGGGGCCGTATTCATAAAACGACTTAAGTTAAATATCTATAAAGGAGATTCCCTATAACTGTGAAATTTGGTCTGGAGGAACAGTCTTACAAAGACTGTTCCTCCAGACCAAATTTCATAGTTTCAGGGAATCTCCTTCAAAGAAAGTTAGCCTTAGCAACAGCATAGCAACCACTTAAGTCGTTTATGAATACGGCCCCAGACCTATCTCCATCACACTGCCTGCATTGTGAGGAAAAAAAAAACTCACAAAATATGTAACCAACCTTATGTCCAGATCAGCCATGATCTGGAAAGTCCATGAAGAGTTTAACAAGATGGTAAGGACTCTGAATATTTCAAATGCATTTCGAGCCAGCAGTTGGTACAAAATTTTACTCAAAATACAGCCAACATGACCAATCATGGAAACTTCCTTAAGGCAGTTTTTACAACTCCTATAATAGTAGCATTCCTTGTAAAGCACAATTTCTATGAAAATCAGCTATATTCTCCTCTCATTGATCAATAACAACTGCCTTGGGCTTTTTTCTTTTGTGAATTAACAGTTCTTTCTAGAAAACTTCTATCACCATTAGACTATTGTTTATCAGAAGTGGGCAAACACTAGAGTTTCCAAGGGAAAACCCACCTGACCATCTATCGTAAGATCGGATTTCTAGTATATGACCAAAGCCAGTAGTAAAAGTCCCAGTGATTTAAAGTTAGCCCTCTTTACAACTATTCCACTTGGCCCACTTCAGACAGTTCTAAATCCCATCATATGCAGAGCTCTAGATAAGAGGGAGTATTTGATGATAATTAAGGATAATTTTTTTTATTTCTGAATGAAACCATATGTTGTGACCCCTCATCTGAACCGTCTCTTCGAGACGGTTCAGATGAGGGGTCACAACATATGTTTTTATGCAGGATTAACAAAAATTATCCCTAATTATCACCAAATACTCCCTCTTATCTAGAGCCCTGATATGTTTTTTCAGAGAAAAATATAAAATAACCTACAACTGATCTGTCAGGAGTAAGCAATAATATGCAACCCCTCGAGCCAAAGTTACTGAAAAGTCCTGGTAAGGATGGGTGGCAACTAATCATCAGAACCTCCCAATGTGATGTATCAAATATCACCCAAGATTACGTCAAAAAATTCATCCTTATACGGACCTCTGATTTATCTTTCTCCTCCAAAACTTTTCCTTTCTTCATATTTTGTCATTATAAAAAGCAATATCATCAGAACTGTCTCTGGCTGGAGAGATATTGTATTCATTTGGCTATATAAAACAGTGTGTTCGATCTCTAGAAAGAACCAAAACATCTAAATCAGTCTCCTGAATTTCTGCTATGAGAAAGGTTTTTCCCTTCTAAAACACAAAATCTTCATTTTTGAGATTGTTCTGACAAGGGAAACCCCAGTCTTATGGCCGAAGAAATATGAATTTAACTGCCAATATTTACGTTATATCACATCCCCCTAACTACGTCAAAGATGTTACCAAACGAAAAAGAACTGTTACGAAACGAAAAAGAGTCATCAGGTTGTTTGGTAACTACGACTCTTTTTCGTTTCGTAACAACTCTTTTCGGCTTCGTAACATCCTTTTCTTGCACACCGGATAGAAAATGCCATTCTTTTCACCTGGGATAGAAAATCTCATCTTACCCTGGTGTTCTGACCCAGGACCGGAAAAAAAATCACGAGCTGTCAATGCATTGGTTGTATAGGAGCTCACGTACCGGCGGCGTCAAGTGACGTTGGCATTTAAGATGATGACGTCACGAAGACGGTAAAAATGACGTCAGTTTATGCACGCCAGTCGTTGACGTAAAGAGCCGAATGGCGGTCGTTGAAAGCGGCGCCTTCTTTCAAAATCAGATTTAAACCTCTCAAGCACTAGAATTACGCATTTCTGAAGTTAAAACAAACGTGGTGTGCAAGAAAAAGTATCTATCATTGGTGTGAGGTGCGGATAGAAAAATCCGTCACTCGGGATCACTGTTCGGCATCACTCGGCAAGCCTCGTGATGCCGAACAGTGACCCTCCTGACGGATTTTTCTATCCACACCTCACACCCATGACAGATCCTTATAGTATATACATAGTTAACCAGGTGTGTATATGGAGCTCCTTAACTACAATTTACTACATGTGCATAGATAAGCAAGTTCACACAACAGACTTTCTGTGTTCCCATGAAGCTGGGTTTGCTTGTTAATCTTCAGCCTCGTATGTACAATCCCTGGCGTAGTGTCCCATCTCTTTGCAATTGTAGCACTGGACATCAGCACTGCCAGTCTTCTCTTCAGGGCAATCGCGGGCCATGTGACCATATTGGTTACAGTTGTAGCATTCAATGTCCCTCCGTGTGGATGGACAGTTTCTTGCTAAGTGATCCTTTTCACCACACCTGGAAAAATGTTTTATACAATATTTTACGTGAATTTAATACAATCAGAACTAATTACATTACAACCATCTCTACTAGTAGTTATTGTATGACAACCATCTCTACTATAAATAGTATAGTATGACAACCATCTCTACTATCAATGTTACTGTATGATATCAGGCAACTTGATGGTGTTTGAAGAAAGTTGCTCACCTACTGTCAACTACATTAGTGTTTCCCCCAGCCCCTTTTAGCATGGCGCCGGGCCATGCCCCTTTTCCCCAGCGCCATGCCCTTTTTTCCAGCCATGCCCTTTTCCAGCACCATGCCCTTTTTGCCCTAAACTTCACCTGCCAATTAGGAGATACACATTACACATTGTGTATTCACTGCCTCAATTGTTTTGACAGCGTAAGTAAACACATCAGTTGGCATTAATCCTGTTATGGTCCACTCACTAATAAACTAACTGATCCGTGAAAATACCTGACAGATCTGCCGGTTAACGGAAAGATCAGAGTAAGGCCTGTTGAGTGAAAAGGAGCCAGTAGCCATGTTTCACAATTACACAAATCAACATGCCCATTACTTTGTTTTAATATTTTTCTGGAAGTTTTTTTTTTTTTAGTTTCCTTTAGATTCATGTAGTGTATTTGAGAAACAGATTTGATTCACAGATGTGCAGGCTGATCATTGTCTTGACTTGTTGCTCATGCCGTAAAGTTTTTTCCTTCGATATGCCTATTATATATAGATTACACTCGAGACGTTTGATAAATTATGGTGTAAAAATAATTACGCATATTATGTATGTTTTGATATTTTGGTCCTGTACATGCCGATTTTTGTGTCCAAAATAAATTTTTGAACAATGTTATATATATTTTTTAATAGTTTTCAACAGCTCTGGGTACCCTAAACAAAACTCGCTTGTGTGAAGAAAATAAATAGCCTAGCTGAAACAGATATAAATACAAGTTAAAGGGAGGCAATTCTGTGCCCCTTTTTTAAATACAGAGGTACTGATAATACTGGTCAGGAAGAATTAATAACTAATGATAAATGATAAAATATAAATTGTAATAATAATTAGGATACTGAAATGTTTCAGACTATTTTGTTTCTTGATATTTGGAAGAAAAAAAAGAACAGGTAGGTAGTAAAAGGACTTGACACACACACCAAAAAAAATTAATACAGAACAGGTAGGTAAAAGGACTTAACACACACACACACACAAAAAAAAAAACATACAGAGAGCAGATGCAAATTCTTTATGTATTATCATCATATCCAGGTTCTACCAGTGATTTTTTTACAGGACTCACAAGACCTAAAATCTTTGCATCCCAAGCTCAAGGGTTTGCATCTTTACTGGGATGCAAAAGCAATATTTTCTCTGCATCCCAAACTTAAAGGGCTTCAAAGGACAAGCCCTATAAGTAAAAAATAACCAACGTCAAGCTCCTGCGGTCACAGGAATAAAATAAATCACCTGTTGTCTCATTGTCAGACAGCGTATTGGATTTAGAGACGTATCCGTTGTCATTTCGGATTCGGAAGTTTGATCGGTCGCATCATGATCTGCAACATCTGGCCTTGCGTGTTTGTCTTGCCCAAGAAGACCAAATAATGTTTGCTGCTTTGAATCAAGATTGATCTTTTTCTTGTTTTTCGGAGGCATGATTACTTATTGACCAGGTGTAATTGATAAAAGTTTGCACTTAGGTAAAAGACATCACCGTGGTCGATAATACTATGTTCCTCCGGTACTGGACAACTACTATTGATTATTGGTATTATAGGTAGACTTCGGTATTTAGCGGGAGTAGGAAATACTATGGTACTGTTTTTTACCAGTAATATAACAATCTGTTAATGCACAATTGCTATATTCTTAAAACGAAAGTAGCTTATTAAACGAAGCTGAAATCGAAGTCGGACTACCGATCGGCTATTTTTATGCGTCCCGGAACGCAGCCAAGGAAATATTTTGCATCCTCTGGGAAAATTATGCGTCTAGGACGCAGGACGCAGGGGTAAAAAAATCACTGGTCTACTATGGAGTAAAAAAAGTTTTCTAAATTACATGTACTGTATTTTAACAAGGGTGTAGCTACCTTTACGCAAATACGCATGTGCACATTGAAATTTTGTCAAAATGACAAAATTTCAGCTCCCACGTGCATATTTGCACTCTGAAATGTTGCAAAATGGGCCAGATGTCAACACCAAGTTCTGGGAACTAACATGACAATATAAATTATCCTAGGTCTTAACCATTATATTTCATGTCAAGCCGCCTAAAGCCTGACTGTGCGTATCAAGTTATCGCCTCTAGCTACGCCCCTGTTTAAGATGCTGCTGCAGCTATAAATGAAAAAAAGAATATGATTTAATGCTTTATTAGCAGTATTAATCTCTGTAAGCTAATGTCCATTAAAACAGCGGCATTCTAATGAAAGCATATACAGTGCCCTTTTGCGAAAATCCACGCGCTTCAGTGCCCTTTTCTGAGAAAATTTACCATGCCCTTTTTCATTTCTCGGGGAAACACTATACATGGAGTGACCTTTTTTCTTTGATGCTATCTTTTTATGGCCTTTCACATAAATCTTGGGAAAAGGTTTCATGTACAACCACACTGTGTGCATTTTTTTTTGTGTGTGAGCGCATGTGTGTTTTGCTTTTTTCGTTTTTGTTTTTTCAGTGAACTAGGGGGATTCATGTTTCCAAAATGGAAAGTTACAATATAGTTTCTATAACCCAAAACGTGCCTCTGTTTGTCATAATAACAGATGAATGGCTGCAGAAACCATTATACAAATCATTTTTAGCTTTTTTAACCACAATTCCTACCGGTAACACTCCTGAGTTCGTTGTGGCCTTTCATCTCGGTCTCGTCCCCTGGTCGCTCCACCACCACTCGGCTTCCTGCTGTCATCTGGACAGTCCCGCGATAAGTGACCGACGTCTCCACAGTTATAACACTTTCTGTCTTCTTTCACTTCTTCAGGACAGTCACGCACAATGTGACCCTTTTCACCACACCTGCAGGTTCCAATATCAAAGATAATGGCTATAAAGAACACTTGCTATGTTTGCCTCCTTTCCAAAGGAAATTCACTCTACTAGGTACAGCATGATTCTTTGGGGTCCAAGTTACTTCTCATAGACTGGAGAAGTCAACAGTCTGATCCATACCAAAATACTTTGAAGAATTTTGGAATTATTAAAAGGCATTTAAAAACTTGAATGAACCAGCTAACTAGCCAAAGCCATTATTATAGTAGATAGCAAAATATAGGTAATGGAACTATGGATCATATATATTTTTCGGCACATAAAAATGCATATTTATTCTGCTGCTTAGTCAAACTTGATGAAATATCAACTTACTACCTACCATACAATGCAACCAGAATCAGCCTATGACAAATCTCAACCCTGTTCTAATGACAGATGACTTTACATTGTGTAGACAAACTGAAATCCAGACATAGCTGACCATAAAGCAGCAGAGGCAAAAAAAACAATGATCTTTCTTATTCAACTGTGCTATCCCAATAACTTTTGAAAAAGAAAATACCAGAATGTTAACAAGCAAATCTGCAGCAGTACATGAAGTGACATATCAACTGGACATTAGAGTTACCAAAGTTGTCCAAACTGCATCTCGCATACCTATAGCACTTCTTTGAATCAGCATCAGCCTCTGGACAGTTTCTCTGTATATGGCCAGATTCACCACAATTGTAACAGATCCCAGCTACAAAAGAAGAAAATACCAAAGGAGTTCTAAAACCCATGATTTCTACTGTTTCAACAATGGATCCCGCTCCTCTGTCCAACATGAAGAGCTAATTGTCTGATTAGGCCAATTTTCTGACCTGACCAAGAGCTTCTGGTAACAAAGATACTATGCAAATTTGGTCATGAATGCTAAAACACTAAAACCTCTGTTTTTATTGTTTTTCACAAGTGATGCAAAATTGATTGATGAAAACAGGTTGTGTTTTGATGACAAAAGTATACATGAATTTTGGATACAAGATACATGTAATACAAATGGCATAAAATTACAGATTTTTTGTACGGATTTTAATGATTTTGATGGGAGGTCTGACAAATCTTTGGCATGAAATTAACTTTAAATACCCACCTGTTTTAACTACCAACTGATCCAAGGCACTTGCTCTTTGACTTTGTCCAAAAAAGAATAAATAAAATACATTGTAGTGTTTAGTCATTACTGCTTCCACTTCTTCATGAAGTGTCTTATGCAGTCTTAATTAAATTCCAACCACTTGACGTTTGATAAAAGTTTGTTCAGTTGGTAGAGGTATATAAATTTTTCAGACAATTTCAGTCATGTTGATTGATTGATTGATTGATTTGATGCTTAGCATTCACGGTAAACAACTATGTCATGTCTGGACGGTCAGTTGACCTAACCACACTATTCTTGGGCAGGCTAAGTACTCCTAAGCGGTTAACCAGTACTAAGTGCACATACTTTCGCCAGTAACTGACAACTGCCCTTCTTGAATCAGCGGAAGGAGAAACGAAAGTGTGTGGCAAGACCGGGTTTTGAACCTAGGACCTCTGACTTATGAGTCAGGTGCCCTACCGATTGCGCTACGCGACCCAGCACAGTCATGTTGAGAAGCTGCCTCTAAATTTGTACGACTATTACCCGATCTGGGACAAATGGCACAAGGTCTAGCTACAGTTTCTTGGCAGATCTGCCATGGAGGCATCAGGCAGTTGATCTATTTTGTGATTGTGGCATTTCCTGGTATCTCTATTAGAGCTGCAAAACACAAAACCAACAAGTGACGTGCACCCAGCCAAGACTCAGATCAGCCTGGGCATCTGCCCAGTCAGGTCAGTCACCAGTGTCAGCATAGCTTATATCCTTAGCTACTCTTCAAGTGCACAGCAAAGATTCTGATCAGACTGGGTGGATGCAGAGTCTTGATCGGAGTCTTCACAGGACACACATGCCACTTTGTTGGTTTTGTTGTGTCACGGCTGATTTAAAGTTACCGGTATGTTCAACTTCATATCCCCTCAAGCTTTATAGCTAAAGTTACCCCTAATGTGCTTAAGTATTGGGACACCTAATTTGAAAAATTTTCCATTTGTCCCAAATGGAAAATTTATTATTTTCAAGTTTCCCAAAAATATATGCACATTACGGTACCTGAATCTTGCAAATACATACGCACCTTCATCTATTTCCTTATCACAGTCTTTGGCAATGTGTCCAATCCTGTTACAGTTGTAGCATCTTTCTCCCTCCATCTTGCAATCTCTTGCAAAATGACCAACTTTGTTACACTTGTAACACCTGGCTACAAAGATAAAACAAAACTGTTTAAAGTCAATTAACTGATTTGGTTAGGGTTTTCTTGAAGTCTATAGAGTAAAACCGATTTGGTTAGTGTAAACAATATTTTATTCAAAATACTGAACAAATACAAACAATACAATCTCACAAGAATATAACTCAATACAGTAGCTTGAAAGGGATTCAGAAGAAAGTCTTACGACTTATATGATCTGTATCCCAGAAATTACTGTATATTTGTATATACCGTAATCGACCTTATTAGCGCCCTGTGCGCTTAACTTTTTCAAAATGGTGGCAAATACTTGTAGTAAACTTTCTTTCTTATTAGCGCACATTTTAATAGGTTATTTTATATTGAAAGGAACAAATTTAAAGGTGAAGCATCAGAGAAAAGCTGCTTATAGGCAGCTTTTCTCTGATGCTTAACCTTTATTCATAGAGAAGCTTTAGAAATAAAAAAATGATATATTCTGTTGCATTTTCAGCTCTTGTAAACAAGCAAACAAAGGAATAAACCAGTAAAAATATGTGCATTTATAGTCCTATGTCTCACAAATTGCCATGGTGTGCGCTTATAGGGGCATGTGCGCTAATTAGGAAGAATACGGTAACAAATGAAAACTCTAACAAACCGATTTGGTTAGAGTTTTCTGAGTCTTCTATAGAGAAAAACTGATTTGGTTAGAGTTTTCTGAAAGTCTTCTAGAGTAAAACTGCTGATTTGGTTATAGTTTTCTAAAAGTCTAGAGTAAAACTGCTGATTTGGTTAGAGTTTTCTCAAAGTCTAGAGTAAAACTGTGTTCCCCCATCTCATTTGCACATTACCACAGTGAACCCTGACCCTCTTTACAGTGACAGCATTTCTGCCCATATAAAAATGACAACTGGTTTTGCTGTGGTAAAGAATATGCATTAAGAGCAATCAAGTCATTTCGTGCTTATCAAAATGACTTTATAATTTTGCTGTTATAATGAATGTTACGATCTAGTGTGTTGAAGGGTAGACGGTGTATTTTTTTAAAAAGTTCTTTTGCATTATTTGTTATAAACATAATATGAGCCGCGACGCGAGAAAACCAAAAAAGTGGTTGTGCGCCCAGCGCAGACTCCGATCAGCCTGGGCATCCGCCCAGTCTGATCAGAGTCTTCGCTGTCCGCATGAAGGTAGCTTAGACCCTTAGCTACCCTTTAAGCACTTAGTGAATACGCTGCTCAGACTAGGCGGCTGCCCAGGTTGATCTGAGTCTGCGCTGGGCACACAACCACTTTGTTGGTTTTCTCGTGTCGCGGCTCTTATGCCAAATTAATGGCTGCCATACACTACAAAACCCACATTAGTCTTTAAAATGCATAGTTCTCAATTATTGGGAGCTAATAAGCATCTTACAACCTACTATAGGAACCTAATGCAAGGTACTGAAAGCTATCTGATACCTATTATTAACAAGTTCTGAAAAGTCAAATCCTTTGGAAGGACTACACAAAAGAATGAATAACAGACTGGGTTTGAATGTGTCAGTTCTTGACCAATAGTCAAATCCTGTAGCCTACAATAACACCAACCTAAGCCAAGTTGTTAAAAAAAATCTTGTTTGTTAATGACAATCTTTTCAAAAGTATTTTACCCCCAAAACAGTCATTTTTTGCCCAAAAAATGTGGAGCTTTAGCACTGCAAAAGCTCCTCCCAACTTTCAGCAAAAATTATTTGCAGAATTGATTTTGTAAGTACTGCAAGACTAAAGGAATACTCAACCAATGACTGTGTTAAGGTGGTGATAATCACTGATTTGGGACAAAGACAAAAATCTGCATAAAATACTCAAAATAACACTGATCTTTCCAAAACTTAGCAGATGCCTTCTTTATGTTGTTTCTCATAATTTAGAATCCCAAAATGCAGCATTTGTTAATGTTAAAAAGTGTTTTTATAAGAGAAGATCAAAGGGTAATTTTCTGCGAATAAATCTGAAAAAATAATATCATTATTGAAAATATACTTTGTGCTTAGAGTACCTTGCTGCATAATGGAGAGCGTCCTAGCAATTATTTTTTCAAACTCTTTCACACATTATCAGGCTGAGCAGTTGAAAAAAGATGCAGTCTGTGTCCAAATTTTTTTGCCTAAACACACAGGTGAGACAGGTGATACTATTTTAACAAGGTTGAACAATTTCATCTACACACCACTGATCATGTCAGTAATGTATTATTTATATTGTAGGTGTTAACGTAGGTATGCTTGCCTACCCTATATTTAATAAATGCGTCCAGTGTACATTTACTTTGTACATGGCTGAACATTGAGAAAAAGCTACCGTTTTCATCTGGTCTACATTACAATTTGAGAAAGAGTTGGAATAAATAATTGCTAGGACGCTCTTCATTATGCAATCATGCACCTTCAGCACTACGTAAATTTTCGATAACGATATTATTTTTTCAGATTTATTCGCAGAAAATTACCCTTAGATCTTTCCTTATAAAAACACTTTTTTAAGCAGCATGTATATCTATTTTGTATTCTAAACTGTAAAGAACAACAAAAATAAGAAGTCTGCTAGCTTTCAGGGAGATACGTTACTTTTTATGGTTTTATGCAGATTTTTACATTTACCATAAATCACCACCTTAAGCTTACAATGCTTTAAACAACCAGGCCCTGGTTAATAACAGTACCTGAAGACCTCCCTCCTCCAGCACGTCCGCCTCCACCCCCACCAGATGATCTGCATTCTCTGGCAAAATGACCTTTCTTTCCACACTTGTAACATGTATCTCCACCACTCATCTTTCTGTACAGTTTATGACCCCAAGTTTACTTTCCTTCCTCAAGCCTAGTTACGGTCCTCCCTCCTCTTCAGACTTAGTTCTCCCCTCCTCTTTTCCACCTCTTCTCTCCCCTAACCTCTCCCTCCTCCTGAAAAATTGAATACTATTTGAACAGCATGAACAGTTTTCATCTTCATAAACCCACAATTGTAATTTCAGTTTTTAATTTCAACTTATCACTTACAATTTAGGTTTTAACTGACACACTAAACCCAGACATACCCAGACATACGAAGTATGTCAAGGGGGTATACAAGCCACGACATGAGAAAAACAACGTGATAGTGCGCCCAGCACAGACTCAGATCAGCCTGGGCATCCGCCCAGTCTGATCAGAGTCTTTGCTGTCTACATGAAGGTAGCTCAGTCCCTTAGCTACCCTTTTATCACTTAGCAAAGAGTCTGACCAGACTGGGCAGATGCCCAAGCTGATCAGAGTCTGCTCAGGGCACACAACCACATTGTTGGTTTTCTCTTGTCGCGGCTCAATTATAGTTTTTGTCTTTCAGTTTGTTCTTCCATCTGTCAGTCAACATTTAAGTTAAAGTTGCATATCCTTTGCTTATATACATCTTTTAATGTGACCTTTTGGTATGCGTCAACGTATACTTCTACGTTTATGCAGTTTAGTTGACATCACTTGGATGCTGATGCTGACCAAAGTCATGAACATGGACTTATATGTATTCACATTGAAGTTGGTACTCTTTTCTGATATTTGCAATATACTTTGAAGGAACGTTTTGATGGGTGACTAGGTTTACTTCTAAGATAATACTATGCATTAAGATTGGTTGCATTAGGGGAAGATTTCATAAGGCAGTGACGCTGGTCGTGGGTATATTAGCGTAATGTTTTAACATGTTTTTAACTTTAAACAGTATTACAGTATGTAACGGATGCTCCCTTGAAAGTCCCTTAAACTGACCTTTGACCCCCCGACTATGGCCTTGACCATGGGAATGGAACTTGAATCTTGCTCTGACATATGATCTCATTCTATTTTACTTTTGTAAAGTTCAAATGCCCTTCACAATGTTGCAAGCATTCACATGGACAAAAGTCTTGTTCTGTCCTTAAAATGGGGTGAGGGAGGCTAAATCTTGCAACTGACATGCCTTGTCATATAAATGCTTCACAAATTTAGTGACGGGATCATATCTGCTTCATCCAGTTTCGCACATACATGGAGGCAGCATCTGACTAGGACCTTGACAGTATGTGTCAAGGGAGCCTAAGTCTTTGTGCGTGACATACTGTAATTGTACAAATGAGCCGCGACATGACAAAACCAACAAAGTGGCATGTGCATCAAGTGAACTCAGATAAGCCTAGGCATCCACCTGGTCTTATCAGAGTCTTTGCTGAGTGCTTAAAGGGTAACTAAGGGTCTAAGCTGGCTCAATGTGGACAACGAAGACTCTTTATCAGACTGGACGGATGCCCAGGCTGATAAGTCTTCACTTGGTGCACACGCCACTTTGTTGGTTTTGTCGTGTTGCGGCTCAAATAATTGCGGTGTACTGTTCGCAATTTTCGCGGTCAAAATAAATGCACCTACTTTAATATCTGTGATGATGATTTTGCAAAGGAATAATTGGAAAGCATGACGAATTAGCATACTTTAATACCTGTGGACATGCCCAAAATTGCAAAACCGCAAACTTTTGTCCCATCAAAAATAAATACAACTACGGTATATCTTCTCATAATGTTAATCCTTTTGATAAAGTCCGACTGATTTCGCTTAAGTTGTTTTCTAGTTATCAAACAAAAAGCTTGACCCCTGATCCCATATTGTGATCTTGACTTTGGGCATGGGATCCTAGATCTTGCAAGTGATATTTTTTGATGTTTCACTTTTCTATGAACTGATGAAATACTCTTTAGCAGTTTCTAGTCAGTTCAGAAATGCTGGACTTCTGACCCCCAATTGTGACCTTGACTTCAAACATCAGCACCTTTTTGTTTGTGAAACTACCATATATCAATATGATTTACCTTATATAAAGTTTTTGTAATTAGCAGGGCTGGAAAAATCTTCTGAATGTCCCTCGTCCTATAGAGCCAAATTTACCATGATTAATAATTTACCTTGGCAGTACTGAGAAATTCTACTCTTCCTGTAGCAGGACGCACTAGCCATGGCGAGCTGACAGACTTTTCCAGCCCTGATTAGAAAAAGGATCTAAATTTCAGTCTATGACTTTGAACTTGAACTTGAGTGTGGCATGCTTTATCTTTGACATTTCATGGCAGTTCACTGGTTCTCTTCTGAGCAATCAGAAATGAGTTGACCTCTGACCCCGGACTGATTTTGACCTTGGGCTTGGAAACCATATTTTCTCATCATGATATACCATTCTATACAGATTAATGAAATTTACTGCAGTAGTTATTACATTGTTGGCTGGGCATCCCATCT